>JAFBJZ010000913.1:395000-425000 GCA_016785225.1 Psettodes erumei | reverse complement strand
GGCTACAGTTACCCACAATCCCTTTCTCTGTGTCCCCGCACAAAGACGTGGTGGATTGTCATGGGACGTGTTTTACACACACACACACACACACACACAGGCTCGTTACAGAGGTGTCAGACTGTGGTCACACACACACACACACACACACCTGAAACCAATCAGACAGACCCCCCACTGTGTGTGTGTGTGTGTGTGTGTGTGTGTGTGTGTGTACCCTGCTTGTTAGCAGCCACTGTACCACAACAACCCACACACACACACACACACACACACACACACACACACACACACACACACTCCTATCATGTCCCTCTTCATTACTCAGCTTCCTCCAGTTTGTCTCCACCGCTGACCTTTGACCTTTAGAGCTGAGTGCTGGGGGGGGCTAATTAAAATCAAAGGGAAGCTTTTCACTGACTTCCTGAGCCCCCCCCCCCGGACCGCGGGAGAACACGTGAGAACCTGCAGTCACCAACCACGCACAGCTGACCAATCACAGCTCACCTCCTACCTGCACAGGTAAACAGAGGACCCCCCCACACACACACACACACACACACACACACACACATTAATTCACTTTATAATAAACGACAACAGAGAAAAATATAAACACAAAACTTCAAAACATGAAGAATTCCCCTCGGGAATCCCCCCCCCCTACACACACACACACACACACACACACACACACACACACACACACACACACACACACACACACACACACACACACACACTGCTGTAATCAGACAGCTAATTGCAGGCTCAGTTAGCTCAACATCAACAGTGATTAATCACAGTGCCCGAGGGAAGGAAAGAAGGAGGGAGGGAAGGATGCAAGGAGAGAGGGAAGAGGACACAGAAAAGGAGGATTCAGGGGGGTCATAATCATCGGGCCTGCAGGGAGGGAAGGAAGGAGGAGAGGAGGAGAGGAGGGAGTGAAGGAGGAAGGAGGAGAGGAGGAGTGAAGGAGGAGACGAGGAGAGCAGGGAGTGAAGGAGGAAGGAGGAGACGAGGAGAGGAGGGAGTGGAGGAAGGAGGAGAGGAGTGAAGGAGGAAAGGAGGAGACGAGGAGAGGAGGGAGTGAAGGAGGAAGGAGAGGAGTGATTAAACAGCGCTCGGGGTTCAGGCGGCAGAACGGATCCAGATGTGGGACGGTCCACCTCTAATCAACACACACACACACACACACACACACACACACACACACACACACGAGGGGGAGTTCTGGACCGGCAGGATCAGAGCCGGGAACCGGATCTGTCTGACTCACCGGATCGGACCGGACCCGATTTTTAAAAAATCTCGGTTCGGACGATTTAAAGAATCCGAACGTCACTTCAACAACAACAACACGCACAACAACACAACTTGTTTGTTGTTCACCGTGAGAATGTCGTGAGACGGTGTGTGTGTGTGTGTGTGTGTGTGTGTGTGTGTGTGTGTGTGTGTGTGTGTGTGTGTTCTCTTGATGAGGGTCTTGTTCCTGCAGAGGCCTCGGGCGAAGAACTCCGTCCTGTTCCTCTTAATGTCTTCCTGTCTCCTCTAAACACACACACACACACACACACACACACACACACACACACACACCTCCAAACACTACCAGATGGCACAACATGGCTGCACTGAATGCTTTGTGTGTGTGTGTGTGTGTGTACTTTATATTTTGAGGGGGGGGGCTAACTCGCCAACTGGATCCAATCAGATCTCAGCGCCATCATCATCATCATCATCATCATCATCAGAGGAAGAGCAGCCCCCCCCACCCCCACCCCCACCTGCTTTTTTCACCCAATCAAAATTCAGCGTGGTAACAACAGTGAACACCTTTCTCGACACCTGGTGCTGCGTTCAGGCGCCCGTTGGCAGAACAGGGACGAACGGGACACACTCCAGCCGAACGAGGCCCGAACGCAGCGCGAGCGAAAGCCCGGGCGTCCGGGTCACGGCCCGGTTCGCGTGTGTTCTGTAAATCAGCGGCGCTGATGGGAAAACCAGATCCGGACCGATGAACCCGAGCCCGAGAGCGGAGATGAGATTTCCAGCGCCGGTACGGGAAATTTTCACGACGTGAATTTCTGTGATTTGTCCATAAATCACTCAAACTGTGTTTATTAAAGTTTCTGTGACAAATCAATAAGTCCGTCTGCCCATCGATCTGCTGCTGATCAGAACCATCCAATCGGGTCGGAGCTCGGCCCTGCGGATCCAGAGGAGGAAGAAGAAGGAGGAGGAGGAGGAGGAGGAGGAAACAAAAAGTTTGGAGCAACAATAAGTGTGTGTGTGTGTGTGTGTGTGTGTGTGTGTGTGTGTGTGTGTTCAGGGGCAGCCAACCAGAGATTTCCCACCGCAGGAACAAAACCTGCAGCTTCCTGCTCCTGCATGACTGCTCCTCAATGAGACCCCCCGAACACACACACACACACACACACACCTCCTTCATCAGAACTCCTCCTCCTCCTCCTTCTCAGCCCAGAAGCAGAGATGCTCCAACCTGGCAACCCGACCCGCGGGTTCAGGGCACACGGTTCTGTAGCCACCAGAAGTTCTGGAGAACTTCTCCAGAACCTCGTCTGGGTCCGGGTTCGGTTTTTAAATATCAGTTTTTAGTGAATTGTTCCTTTAAACAAGCCGACGTCTCCCCGGCACCTCGAAGGTCGAGCGCCCGCCCTCCGTCCCGACCCGGTTCCCCCAGAACCCGCACGTGTTTCGCATCGGGACGCCCGCTGATGCCGAAACCAGGCCGCGGCCCCAGAGGATGATGGGATACGGCGGGAGAGCGGGAACCTGCTCTGAAAAATCACAGGAGGAAGGAGGGATGAAGAGGAGGAGGAGGAGGCTCTTCCTCCGCTGAGACAAATGTGATGACTCTAGCAGATGTGGAGGGGGGTGGGCGGGGTGGGGGGGGGTCATCATCAGGAACCTGAAACATCCAGTTCCCTGGTCCTGGTTCTGGTTCTGGTCCTGGTTCTCTTTCACAGAACCCAGTCGTTTGTCCGTTAAAGGGGAATTCCACAGATTTTACACATGAAAGTCTCCGGTCGTACCACAACGTGTGTGTGTGTGTGTGTGTGTGTGTGTGTGTGGGGGGGGGCTGAAGAATGTTTGGGAGAAACCAAAAAAAAAATCTGGGGGTGTGGGGGTACAAAGAAAGAAAACCTCCCCCCCCCCAAAAAAAAGAGTTTAAAATGATGATTTGGCACATTTCTTGAGGGGGGGCTAATAATTAATCAATCAAACATTGGACTGGGGGGGGGTCCTGGCAAATTATTTGCTTGTAGCAACAACAAAAATAAATTTAAATAAAGAACAACAGAAACTGTGACGGCCAGAATGAACAATAAAGTTGTTTTTGAACGATCGCGTTCACAATGATTGATCCATCAGAATATTAGTGACTGTCGTTAATCAGTGATCGATCCGATCACTTCACTGCTCCGTCCCAATCAAACTGAATGTGCAGGCGTGTGAAACCAGAAGAAACTTTATGGGTCTCGCACACGCACACACACACACACACACACACACACACACACACACACACACGCACACGCACGCACACACACACACGCACAAAGCTCTAACAACCTCACACCTGTAGAATAGCAGGTCCTCACACCCCCATCCTGCAGCCTTTGATGTGTGTGTGTCTGAAAGGAGAGGGGAAGCAGGGGGAGGGGGGGGGGGAGGTGTGTGTGTGTGTGTGTGTGTGTGTGTGTGTGTGTGTGTGTGTGTCTTTGAAGGGGGGGAGTTGCAGGAAGGAATGTTTCTTCAGAGTAAACAGTGTGAAGCTTCCTGTAGAAAACACTTCAAAGCCGGGGAGAGGAAACTGGGATAATACACACACACACACACACACACACACACACCACAGAGGGAGAATCAAAGGTAGGTCGGAGTCATCTATCAACACAGGAAAATTAAAACCTGCAGAGCTCGTGCACACGCGCGCGCGCACACACACACACACACACACACACACACACACACACACACAGATTATTGATTACACAATAAATACTTGTGAATAACCACACTACAGCTGCAGCTAATGATCGATTCCATTATCGATTGATCGGCGCGTTCACGCGGGGCTCGGGTCAAAGTTCAGCATCCGAGCGGAACCGAAGCTGCTTTGTTCCCGACCGGAAACAAACCGAACCTCTTTCTACCTGCAGCTCACCTGAACCGCAGCAGCCGGGTCCGGCAGCTCCACTGGTGGGATTGAGGGGGATTATTATAATTGACGCGTTTTTTCCTGGATTATATTGATGCGGAACGTGGGCGCATGTTTATCAGACACAGGGGGAATAATCTGCAGATATTAAGATTAGCTGCAGAGGGAGGAAACCTTTAATCTAACTTTAATTTAAAGTTTTCTTAAGTGGGGTTTGGTTTGACGTCCACCGTCAGCAGAGCCGTGAACTGCTCTGGATTAACGACGTTTAATCTGGTCTCTTTGCACTTTACAAAAGTCGCTACCTGTAAAATCTAGGTTTCCTAAACCAGGCAGACACAGTGACGTGTGACATAATCCTAAACATGGTTCGAGTTTTCTGCAGATTAACCAGTAATCGCTCGCTGTCCTTTCTCCTGGAGTTTACAGCGTCGGTTTGGATTAAGGTTGTAAAATGTGGCGCTTTAATCTATATAACTCACGTATGGTGCGTCACATCGGTGCCGAATTCAGCGGGGAGCTGGACTTCATCAGATGCGGTTCAAAGTTCGTTTTCACATGTTTGCAGATTCACCGCAAAGCTGCGTGAATCTTAAATTCACCTTTTTTTAAACAGGGGTTCGGTCCCTGCGTGAACGAAATGGGCCGAACCGGACAGGTAAGCAAGGTAGCGTGAGTGTGGCGGGATAAAGGCGGTTCGAACAAAGTGCATCCTCGGCTCTCACTTGATTTCACCGTAAAGTTCGACCGGAACGAGCAGAAAACAGAACCGGACGGAACCGAACACCGAAAACTCAACTTTTTTTTCTTTCTGGACACTTGAGGCGACGCAGCAGCAGCTTTCGCGAGTTGTTGTTCAAACAAACCGCAGCGCGTAATTTATTATTATTATTATTATTATTTTTACCTTTAAGCCG
The DNA here is from genome assembly GCA_016785225.1 of Psettodes erumei. Taxonomy (NCBI): domain Eukaryota; kingdom Metazoa; phylum Chordata; class Actinopteri; order Pleuronectiformes; family Psettodidae; genus Psettodes; species Psettodes erumei. The sequence goes on along the minus strand of JAFBJZ010000913.1, from coordinate 419,897 downwards.
CATCGGTCCTGGTTCGACCTCCTGTTTCCTGAAGTCGCAGAAGATCCGGGAGAGAAAGACAGAACCAGAAAGAAGCCGGAGAGAGAGATGAAGAAACTCCGAGGGGCCGCCATTCCTCCCTCAAGTCTGAACAACTCTGAGAGCAGGAGAGGAGGAGGAGGAGGAGGAGGAGGAGGAGGAGGAGGAGGTGGTGTGTGTGTGTGTGTGTGTGTCTACAGACGTCAGATAATTAGGGGACCAGCGGAAGTAACTTAAGTACACTTACTCAAATACTGAGCTCAAGTTAAATTTCGAGGTACTTGCAGGTACATTTCAGTATATTACTGTACTTGTTACTCCATGTTTGAAGCGGTAATTAAACAGGGAAAACTAAATAATAATATAAAATAATGGAAAGTAAAATCATAAGGATGTGTCGCCTTTTGACTTTAAATAAAACTGTGTATAAGTCAGAATCAGAAATACTTAAAGTCTGAAGTCTCTTTATATATCAGTATAATTAATTATCAAATATCCTCTGGGTTTTCTCTCACGTTTGTCAAATTTAATTTATTCATTGTTCTTTATTTATTTTTTTTTAATTAATTGAATGATTCTTTTGCGGACTTTGTTCACACTTCACTGTCTGTGTGTCGCCCTCCTGCGGGGAAAACACTTCACTCTTTCTGACTTTTTCTAAGCACATGAAATGATCAGTTCTCTCTAATTTAGGCCACAAAGGTGTTTGAATATTCCCCAACAAACATCCGCCGGGAAGGTAAATTTACGACCTGCATTTATAACTTACGTTTAGAAAATAAAATGCAAATCGAACTCTGAAATAAAATGCGTAACATACGTAAAAGCCTACATCGCTCAAAACAACATTTAAATGTAAAACAAAAAGTTTTATTTAAACTTTTCGAACAGGTCGTATCTGTAAATTTATCAATACAGGCTCCAAATACATTTTTCTCCGCTGCATTTGCGGCAGAGCGGCCGCCATTACGGCTCCGTGTCGTACACGAACACGGTGGAAAGGGCGAGCCTGGTCTGAGCCAATATGGCGCTTTTTCCCCTTTAAACAAGTAACCAATCACATTCTGAGAAGTTGTTTTCCATCCAATCGACATCGACCTGGGGGCGGGGCCCGCGCCTCTGGGCGGACCTGTGTCGGGGTGTTGTGAATCCGTGTCGCCCTGAGAAGAAACCCTGAGTGGGAGTTGTCGGGCCGACTCGCGCTGTGTTTTGTCCGTCGATTGGCACCGATTTCCAGCGCGCCAGCAGCCGCCATGCCCGGGATAGAGAAGCTGCCGATAGAAGAGACGCTGGAGGACAGTCCGCAGGTAACGCATCTATCTCCCCCCCCCCGGAGCCCTCAGCTAGCCTGCTAACGTTAGCCGCCTGTCCGGCTAGGCTAGCTGTCTTTGTGGGCTCAGTGTTTTGCCAGCGAAGAGATGCCGCTAACGGCCCTGCGACCCGGAGCTGCTCAACCGGGAAACGTCAGCCGTGCCCCCGCCTCACGATGACCTCCGCCGTGGTGGTGGGGGGTCAGAGAAGAAGCGGTGTCAACATGTCAAACATCAGTCAGCGCTGGTTTGTTTGGAAAAGAACTCGTTTAAATGAGCGGTTAGCCAGTTAGCTACTTCCTTAGCCACTCAGCCAGACGCCCCCCCTCCTTCCGGTGCGAGCTGTTTACCTGTCGGCCAGGCAGCGGTGTCACCGTGCCGCCGTCCGTTACCGTCAGATGACCCGCTGCACCTCCTCACCCCGATCTGTGCGGCAAAACACCTGCCGTGACGTCACCGGCCAGGGCGTGGCCAGCGCGTGATACACCTGACGGGTTCCGTCCGTGGATATCAGGGTCGATTGACACGTGATCTAAACACACAAACAGGTTGTGTGTTTAGATCACGTGTTATCAGTTTGGCCAGGTTAAAAAAAAAAAAAAGACAGGCAGTTATTGGAGCAGAAGATCAGGAATTAATCATCAATCATTTTAGTGATTGATCATCTTATTTTTTTTCAGGAAATAATCCTTTACCTCAGTCTCTCAGATGTTAATAGTTAATATTTAGTCAATAATCTCAGGATTATCTCCGGATTATTCGACTCACAAGCCCCCAAAAACTCAGACGCCACATTTTCTGACACGTCATCAATAAAGTGATTGATTGATAAAATAATCAATGAGTAATTGTGAGGTTGCAGCTTCCCTGTGGCACCGTGTACACAGCCGTGTTTATCCTCAGCCATGACAGCTGAGACACGCGGTTACACAACGGGTCACGTGACCTGCCGCTGCTCTCACGGCGTTGTGCGTTTTGTGTGCGCAGACCCGCTCGCTGCTGGGAGTGTTTGAGGAGGACACGGCGGCCATATCCAACTACTGCACACAGCTGTACCACGCCATGCAGAGGATTTATGACGCACAGGTACACACACACACACACACACACACACACACACACACACACACACACACACACTCCAGCTGCTCAGTGCCGTTTGGTGTTTTTTTCAGAACGAGCTCAGCGCTGCGACACACCTGACCTCCAGGCTGCTCAAAGAGTACGACAAACAGGTGGGACACTTACTTACCCCCCCCACACACACACACACACACACACACACACACACACACACACACACACACACACACACACACGTCTAATCCGTTCCTCTGTGCCCGTTGCAGCGTTTTCCCCTCGGGGGCGACGACGAGGTGATGAGCTCCACCTTGCAGCAGTTCGCCAAAGTCATCGACGAGGTGAGAGGAGAACGCGCCGCCTCCTCGAGGAGCGTCTGCGGCGAGGAGGAGAAACTCTTCGTCTTCACGCTCCTCCGTCTCTCTCTCTCTGCAGCTGAGTTCCTGTCACGCCGTCCTCTCCACCCAGCTCGCGGACGCCATGATGTTTCCTATCACTCAGTTTAAAGAAAGAGACCTGAAGGGTAGGACACACGCACGCACGCACACACACACACACACACACACACACACACACACACACACACACACACACACACACACACACACACACACACACACACACACACACACACACACACACACACACACACACACACACACACACACACACACACACACACACACACACACACACACACACACGCCGTAACCTGCAGCTCGTCTCGTGTCTCCGCAGAGATCCTCACTCTGAAGGAAGTCTTCCAGATCTCCAGCGATGGCGAGTCACTTCCTGTCTGACGTAAAACTTTATCGACAAGTCGGCGGATAAAGTTTGCGGTAATAAAGTTTTGCTATTTTCCCCATGTGTGTGTGTGTGTGTGTGTGTGCGCGCAGATCACGACGCGGCCATCAACCGATACAGCCGTCTGTCCAAGAAGCGCGACAACGACAAGGTGAGCGGGGGCGGAGCGGCGGGGGGGTTATCGATCGTAACGACGGCGACACGCGTACGATGGCGCTGTGCGTGTGCCGCAGGTGCGGGCGGAGGCCGTGGAGGACGTCTACACCTCGCGCAAGAAGCAGCACCAGACCATGATGCACTACTTCTGCTCGCTCAACATGCTGCAGTACAAGAAGAAGACGGCGCTGCTGGAGCCGCTGCTGGGCTACATGCAGGCGCAGGTACACACACACACACACACACACACACACACACACACACACACACACGCAGGGACCAGAACCAGGTCTCGGGTCTCGGCCTCACGTGTCCTAACTCATCACAGATCAGCTTCTTCAAGCTGGGGTCGGAGAACCTCACCCAGCAGTGGGAGGACTTCCTGGGAACCATCGGCACCAGCGTCCAGAAGTAAGAACGAGCGCGCCCGACCGCCGCCCGCCGTCCGCCGTTTTTTCGGGTGAAGGCGCGGCGATGACATCACTGTGCGTGTGCCGTCCAGCGTCCGGCGGGAGATGGAGGAGGAGGTGGGGCAGATGCAGCAGACCATCCAGCAGATGGAGCAGTCGTGCGACTCCCTGTACGCGCCGTGCGACCCCGACCCCGCCCACTCGCCTGTCTGTCGCAACCTGACCAGGAAGCAGGGCTACCTGTACATCCGCAAGTAGGACACACGCACACACACACACACACGCACACACACACACACACACACACACACACACACACACGTGATCTCTGACTGGCTGACGCCGCCCACCTGTCCCGCAGCAAGACGGGCCTGGTGTCCTCGTCCTGGGAGCGTCAGTACTTCTTCACGCAGGGCGGGAACCTGATGCAGCAGGGCCGCCGCGAGGTGGCGGGCGGGCTGGTCACGGACCTGGACAACTGCTCCGTCATGGCGGTCGACAGCGACGACCGCCGCTTCTGCTTCCAGGTCACGTCGTTCGACGGCAAGAAGTGAGCGAGCTCTTCCTCGCCGCCGCCGTTCCTCGCCCGACGTCTCCGTTACTAACTCTCCCTCCCTCCCTCCGTCAGGGTGGTGACGCTGCAGGCGGAGAGCAGGAAGGACTGCGAGGAGGTAACGCTCGCCGTCAGGTGTGTGTGTGTGTGTGTGTGTGTGTGTCCGTCCTCACGCCGTCTCGCCGCTGCTTCCTCCACCAGTGGATCTCCACCATCAACAACATCTCCAAGAGGATCTACCTGAGCGAGAACGCGGAGGTGGGTGCTGCGCCGCAGCTCCCCGTTTTTTTGTTGTTTTTTTTTTTGACTCGCGCCGTCACGCCGGCTCTCGATTGGTCGACGCTGACGGCGCTGTCGTCCCATTGGCAGGAGCTGGCGGCCAGGGTGAACCAGTCGGCCATTGAGGCCGTGACGCCGTCTCCGTCCTTCCAGCAGAGACACGAGAGCATGAGACCCAGCAGGTGGTGCCGGCGACCAATCAGCTGCCAGATTTAACCGGGCGGCCAATCGGATTTCTGAACTCCTCCCCCTTCTCTCTCTCTCTCTCCTCGTTCCAGTAAAGGGCGTGCGGGCCGAGCGAGCAGCATCAGCTCCGTGGGGTCCGAGCCGTCGCCCGCCCTCTCCGTGCTCTCATTGGACGCGCTGGTCGCCCCGGACACGCCCATCCAGTTTGACATCATCTCCCCCGTCAGCGAGGAGAACTCGGGACAGAGCAAGACGGCCGCTCAGTCCGGCAGGTGTGTGTGTGTGTGTGTGTGTGTGTGTGAGAGATCAGGCTTTAACCACCATCATCATCATCATTATCGTTGTGGCTTTTAAAAAAAAGAAAAAAAAGTCATTAAATTAATAAATTAATTAAATAAACAAATTTTTAAAAATTAACAAAAATTGTAAAATTAAAAAAATAGAATTATACAATAAAAAATAAGAAAATGAAACAAGAATAAATAACTGATAAAAATAAAACTAAATTAAAATAAAATTTAAATAATAATACTAAATAGAAACTTTTGAATTTTTCCCTCCAGTAAAAAGCCACAATACAACTGTACATTCACTGTGTGTGTGTGTGTGTGTGTGTGTGTGTGTGTGTGTGTGTGTGTCCCACAGGAGGAGTAACCCGTTCGGAGAGTCTGGAGACGGCCCATCAGAGGACAGTGAAGGTAAATGAAACCCGTCTCGTCCTCCGTGTCCTCGGTTTCGGTTCTTCCTCGTCTTATCGGATCTGTCCCGCGGTTCCGGTCCCGTCCAGACTCGATCCTGCACCAGCTCTTCATCGCGCGCTTCCTGGGCTCCATGGAGGTGAGGAGCGCCGAGTCGCCGGACGTCATCTCCGAGACCATGAGGCAGATCCTGGCGGCCAGAGCCATCCACAACATCTTCAGGATGACCGAGTCGCACCTGCTGGTCACCTGCGACTGCCTCAAGTGGGTTCTGGGTTCTGGGTGTGTGTGTGTGTGTGTGTGTGTGTGTGTGTGTGGGGGGGGGGGGGGGTTCTTCCTCACAGCCCCCCCCCCAGAAAAAAAAAAGATCTGGATTTGATTGTTGTGTTTTTTTTTTCTTTTCAGGCTCATTGATCCTCAGACACAAGTCACTCGGCTCAGGGTGAGGCGTCCGACCGGACCAGGTTCTGGTTTATGATTTACAGTCGGGTCCGCCCGCTCCTCCCTCCTCCTCCTCCTCCTCATCCTCCCTCCTCCTCCTCCTCCTCCTCTTCCTCTGTCTCCTGCTGCAGTTCCCTCTGTCCAGCGTGGTGCAGTGTTCGTCCCACCAGGACAACAAGAGGCTGTTTGGTTTCGTTTTGCACTCGGCGGGCGGGCGGGGTGACGGCCGAGCCGTCTGCTACATCTTCGAGTCCAACAACGACGGGGAGAAGGTGGCGTCCTTTGTCCTCCGTCCTCCGTCCTCCGTCCTCCTGTCCACGTCTCGCCGTCCGTCTGTCTGTCTGTCCGACCCGTCTCTGACCCGTCTGTCTCCTCCGTGTGTGTTTCAGATCTGCGACAGCATCGGTCTGGCCAAACAGATCGCCTTCCACTCTGAGATGGTGAGACTGGACCACGGGGTGTGTGTGTGTGTGTGTGTGTGTGTTGTTGTTGTTGTTGTTGTTGTTGTTGTTGTTTATTGTTGTCGTTGTCGTCGTTCAGGACCGTAAGGCCGTGGAGAAGAGGAAGGAGCAGGACAAGGCCAAAGAGAAACAGCAGGAGGAACTCAGCAAACAGAGGCAGATAGAGAAGGTGACCTTTGACCTTTGACCCTGAGCCACATAAATGGGGGGGGGTTGTTACGTCCCTTCCTCTGATTACTGATCTCGTCTTTTCAGGATCTGGAGGAGCAGAGCCGCTTGATCGCCGCCTCCAGTCGTCCCGCCAACCCGCCCGCCCCCGAAGGACAGTTCCTGGTGCTCAGCAACAGCCAATCAGAGGACAGCGACGCCGGGGACGAGGCGAAGAAGAAGGGCGAGTCCGAAGCCTAACGACACGCGGCGGAGGACGCGTGTTTCGACCCCCCCCCTTTTCCCCAACGGGCTGCCTGGGTCTGAAAAACACGCGCTCCCTCTCTGCCGGACTCTGAGGAGGATAAACTCAACGCACCCTCGCTGTAAGCGGGCGCGGCGAGGAAACGTCTCGTCACAGACTGCATGTAAAAAAAACTAAATAAACAAAAACGCTGCTTTTTATATGGGCTCCAGTAAAGGACAAAATTAAGTTTGTTTTATATGTTTGTTTTATAAAAAACAACGGTGAACCAGGAAGTGCAGAACAGAGCGAAGAGGACTTCCTGTTTGACATCATCTTCCTCGCCGGATGAAGAGTAACGTCAGAGTAGAGCTGAAGTGATTAATCTGTAGCTGATCGACAGGAAAATTATTCTAATCACTCATTGATTTTGCTCATCTTGCGTTGTGGGGGGGGGGAGGGGGTGATGACATCACTCAGTTTTCAAACGTCGCGGAGACGAGAACAGGAAGTGACCCGGTTCCCGTGAAATTATCCCAGAAACTAAAGCGACTTCAGTGCCAACACTCACGCACTTCCTGCTTCTTCTTCTTCTTTTTTGTTTGTTTGTTTGTGTCACGCTCAGCTGACCAGTGTGCACACACCTGTGTGAGCCAGACACACACACACACAACATTTTTTTGTTTTGTTTTTTAAATCGTCGTCTGCAGATTTCTGAGCTGATCTGAGAAATTTTCTCTGTTTAAAAAAAAAAAAAAGAAAAGAAACGAAAGCGGAAAGTCGGTTTCCACGGTTACTGATGACATCGTTGTTTGTTTGTGTTTTGTTTTCTTGCTGTGACGGGCGGAGCTGCACTTTAACGACGGGACGTTGAACTGTAAATATGATCCATGTGAATATTAATTAATTAAAAAAAAGGCTTTTCAGCAATTCAATAAAACACTAACTCCACCCGCCTGAGTCGGCCCCCTGATGTCCTCAAATCAAACGCGCCTCATTGAGAGCTGCATTTATGTTTATGTTAGAAAAAGGAACTGATATAAAAATAATCTTTACATAACTTTTCACTGAATTATATAGAATAAAGCTACAAAGAAGGAAGAATCTCAGCTGTTCCTGAGGAAATTAATTAATTTATATTTAAAAATGGAAAAATAAATAATTCTGCTTTTTGAATCATATCGTCCAGGTAAAAAAAATTTTTAAAAATAAAATAAAACGTCAAGAGATTTTTTTAAAAAAATCAAAACCTGTCTGTGTTTTAAATCAATAAGTCTGAAAACTGGTCGCCATAAAACCTTTAATATAAAATATATAATTATAATTTATAATTTACAAACATTTTCATAAAGATTGACATCAACATTACAACTGAACTTCAGAACTTTGTGACCCACAACCTGCAGAACCGAACCGAAACACAAACGGAAATAAGCCGTTCGCATAAGTATGCACACCCGGCACTGATTTTGGGTCCGTCGCTGTGACATCACAGCTCACGCGTCACTAACGTTTGATGAGGTCAGACTCACCGCCGCTCGCGCTGTTCTGCTGAGGTTCTGCTGAGGTTCTGCTGCGGTTCTGCTGAGGTTCTGCTCAGGAACCGTCTCCGTCTGTCACCTCGCTGAATGAAGCCCCCGCAGACGCGGACGAACCCCGAACCGTCCCGTCTCTTTTGGGTCCGGTGCGAACTTCTCGGTACCAGCAGGTGCTACCGGGATGGTGTTGTACGGTTCGGGTCTGGACCGCGTCTGGCAGCACACGGTGCGCTCCGGTCCAACATCCAGCAGAACCAGCGCTTCACAGTTCTGCTAGATTCTGCGACGCGTTCCGCAGTCCCGGTCCAACTCGTTCCGGTACCGCACCAAACAACAAAACACACCTGGTTCCGGTCAAACCCGATCACGTGCGGTGTGCCAGCGTTGCAATTACGTCACCAGACAATTAACCAATGCATGTTCAGATAACCGAATTCCCTGCTCTCTGATTGGCTGTGTGGAGAGCTGTGGCCACCAATGACCGGTGGCTACTGTAGCGTTCTAAAAGTAGGCGGGGCCACGGCGCATATTAAGCCCCGCCCCTTTCCTCTTTGTTTAACTGAGGGCAGGTGTGTCGGAACGTGATTGGTTGTTATTCCAGTTTAGTCCAACAGATTTGTCGCGCAGGTTGTGGGTCACATTAAAGAAAAGTAAAATCTTTTAAACCACAAAAACAAAAAAAAACCGCTCCTGTCCCACAGCGCAGTACTTCTGACGTGTGGAGGAAGTTTTTAAAAGTACAAACTGCAGTTTTTTTTTTAGAACGTGTAGAAACAAGCAGCTAAACCGGGAGAAGGGGAAGTTTTGAGGAGGCAGCTTCTACTGTTTCAGGATCTGGTTGGAGAGCCAGTCCAGACCCTCGACCAGACCGGCACCGCTGACGGCGCAGGACGCCTGGACAAACCACTGCACACACACACACACACACACACACACACACACACACACACACACACACACACACACAGGGGCACAACTGTTAGCTTATCTTAACACAAACACCTAAAACATAAACATGAAAAAATGTCTCTCAGCCACTAGCGGTCGCCACGCGTGACAAAAACAGGAAGTACGTGTATCGTGGACGAATCACAGTCTCTCACTCACCGGCTGCGAGATCGCCGATAGGCCCAGCGACTCGGTGATGTCACCGACGCACGCGGCTCTGGGCAAATCCTGTTTGTTGGCAAAGACCAGCACGGCGACGTCCCTCAGCTCGTCGTCCTCCAACTGCAACGCAGGGCGGGAAAAACCCACATCCACTTTCACGACAAGTTTTTGTCTCTTGTACTGCAGAGCTAGTAGTATCACTGATGTGTGTGTGTGTGTGTGTGTGTGTGTGTGTGTGTTCTGGAGAAACACTCGTTACCATCCTGTGCAGCTCGTCCGCCGCCTCCTTCATCCTCTCGGGGTCGTTGCTGTCGACCACAAAAATCAGACCCTGAGGGAGACGACACGCGCGCGTTACTGCAAGCGTCCTCTTTTCGTGGTAACAGTAGCAGTAGCAGTTGTAGTACCTGCAGTAGTACTACCTGCAGTCGTACTACCTGCGTGTTGGTGTAGTAATGTCTCCAGAGAGGCCTGATGACGCCCTGACCGCCCACATCCCAAACTGTGAAGCTGATGTTCTTGTACTCCACCGTCTCCACGTTGAAACCTACGTGCCCCCACACACACACACACACACACACACACACACACACACAGGGGCACGTTAACGTGTGTGTTAACCCTGCACCGTCGTACAAACACACACTGTATGAAGAGCAAACTGACCGACGGTTGGGATGGTGGTGACGACCTCGGCCAGCTTCAGTCTGTACAGCAGAGTGGTTTTACCTGCCGCGTCCAAACCCACTGCAACGACGACAACGACAACAACAACGACGACGACGACAACAACAACAACAACAACAACAACAACAACAACAACGACGACGACGACGACGACAACAACAACAACAACGACAACAACAACAACAACAACAACAACAACAACAACAGCATCAGTACAGCTCATCCGTCACAGAGGCGACAATGTTAAACAGCATTCACACACACTCACGAGTGAATGATCACTTATAAAGTTAATTCCCTGTAATAATTTAAATATCTAGTTTTAATAATTATAATAATAAATAAATAAATAAATAAGAAGCCAAAACATGAACTAAACCAAATTTAAAAAAAAAATTAACTCACATTAGTGAAAGGTCTGGACAATAAAATCTAATCTAATAAAATAAAATAAAATAAAATGAACTGACCCATTAAAATCCGGACCGGTCTCTTGGCGCTGAATCTGGAGAAGATGTGTGAGATGATGATGCCCATGATGCTTCAGGTCGAAAGTTCCTCTGCTCAATGGCTCGTTCTGTGTGTGTGTGTGGTTTTATAGAGCAGCAGTGCTGTGTGTGCGTGTGTGTGTGTGTGTGTGTGTGTGTGTGTGTGTCATCGCGGCCGCTGTCAGATCGGTACACGGTGGCAGCGGAGGCGCAACCGGTGTCAACACCGCACACCGGAACACGCGACACCTGCTGGCGCGGACTTCAAAATAAAAGCTCGCCGCTATTTTCACAATTACGGCGAGCCTCGTTTTAGTCCCTCCAGTCCGTGTGTTGTTGTGTGTTGTGTTGTGTTGTTTGACTCTTATTTTGGTGAGCAGCAGGAAGCGTCGCCTCCGGCTCCTCCTCTTGTTGTTGTTGGCAGAACTGACATGTCTGTTTCCTGTGGGTTGCCAGGTTTGATCCCACATGAAGTATTGATCATTGTTGTTTTGTCCAGAGGGCTGCTGGGGAGATTTATTTATTTATCTCTTGATAAAACAAAAATACCAATAAAAACATTTTTTCTTTTTTTGTCGCTGCCGTGTGATGACGATTCAAAACAAACACTCGCAGGTTCTGTGAGCTCAGTCCACATGATCCATGTTGGGTCAAAGTCTGACGGAGTCGACAGGCCTCGTGACTGAAGTGAAACTTAAAGTGAAACTAAACAGGAGTGGGTTCACAGTGCGAACACACACAGACACACACACAGACACACACACGGACACACACACGGACACACACACGGACACACACACGGACACACACCACACGGACGCTTCGCCACAGGCCAGGATGCTGCTGCTTTTCTTTCTGGTGACGGTGACCCCGACGGCCACGCATGTTCTGACGACCACAGAACGACCCAGCTTCACTACTTCCTACCCTCCGACAACAGGTACGTACACACACACACACACACACACACACACACACACACACACACAGGAGAATGTGAGCGCACACGTAGCGAAGGAGAAAAGAAAAAAGGAACTCTGAAATTCTACTTCCTGTTTTCTCCTCCCTCCAGCTCCAGCTCCTGCAGTGGATCTAACTGGGAAGATGTTCATCCTGTCTTCAAAGGGAGGCGTGACCTTCCGTCCACCACGCGCTTCCTCTCCGGACCCCGGCCCCGCCCACCAACATCACAGTGACATCACCACCACCCGTCCTCCCTGGACCACATCACCTGGGTTTCGAGGTGAGTAGCAGAACAGGAAACAGCACCACACAGATTCTGATTCCCCTCATCTGGTTTCTTTCACTCCCCCCCACACACACACACACACACACACCTGACTCCCACAGGTGTGTCCGTGTGCCTGCGTTTCCTCTACGACTACTCGCGGGGCAGGGGAGCCAAACTCTTCACGCTCGACCTGTCCGGCAGAGACGCTCTGACCGTCACGACCAGTTCTGAAGCTTGGTACTATCTGAGTTTTCTGGGCCGGCCCTGGACCCCCCCGCCTCCCGTGTTCTTACGGCCCAATAAGCGGTTCTGGCCGATAGATGACGTGGACTTGTGGACCAGACTCTGTCTCACCATGGACCTCTCTCGGAACCTGGTCCAGGTGTTCAGTGGCTCAAACATGAGCATCAAGAAGTTTCTGCCCATAGAGGTGAGGCGAGCAGACGGCCCCGCCCCCCCTCGATCTTCAGCACCTGGGTGGATGTAATGGTCTGTGATGTTTGTGTGTCTGTGTGTGTGTGTGTGTGTGTGTGTGTTCAGGATGCGTGGTCAGGTGAGGCCGTGATCGACATTGGAGGGTTTGACGGTCAGGTGACAGACCTGCAGATGTGGGATCATCCTCTAAGCTACCAGCAAGTCGCCGAATACATGAGCAGCACCAGCTACAGGTGTGTGTGTGTGTGTGTGTGTGTGTGTGTGTGTGTGTGTGTGTGCGACGCCCCGTGCAGTTTAACATCTCACCTGCCACTGCTCACTGTTCCTGTTTTCCAGGCGTCAGCGCGGCTCCGTCCTCACCTGGTCCAACATCAGCTACTCTGTCAGAGGAGTCGTGCTATTGGACAAGGTGTACGAGACCCAGGCGACGCAGCCAATCAGCACAGGAGGGAGGGACAGGAGGCGGGTCTTCGCCGCCGGGAAGGGCGAGGACGAGGACAAACCACAGCTTTAACGGAAAAAGGGGCCGCGCACGCCTGTTCTTCTTTCAAATGATCAACTGGAATCGATCAATAATCAATAATTTGTGGCAAATGAAATTTGAATGCGACTGATTTGATGGAAGGATGATTATACTTCCAACTAACTCACTTAGTTTGCCTGATTTTTCTCCTCCTTCTCCCTGTACACGTTCTGTACATCATCCAAAATAAAATGTTTTTCAGCTTTATATCAGTTTAAAAGTTGATTTTGTGTTAATAACCTGATTTTAACCCCCTTATGTTTTATTTAATCAATATTTAATCTTTGTGTTGAGTTCGGCTCGTGTAAAACGTTGACAAACAAATGAGTTCAGCAGATGCTAATGGAACAGCTAGCAGGCCTAGTGCAAGCTAACAGCAGCTAAAGCTAGTAACGGGCCAAAAAACAAATAAATAAACGTAAATATAAACATATGGTCCTCTTTATTGTTGGAGTCTGTTTGTTTGTAAACATGTTTAACAGTTAGAAACGATGCTACGTGCGTTTCATCTCCGTTAGCGGGAGCTGCGTGGCAGATAAAGTAAGCTAGCTAGCTAGCTAGCTAGCCAGCAGATTAAACCAATCAAAGCTTCAAAATGGCCGCCGTGCCATTTATTTCATTTAAAATGATAAGAGCGGAAGCTGAAGCAAACTATGCAGCGAGTATATTCAAACAAGGTCCAAGTAACAGTGACGTTAATAAAAGATTACGATCGACATCTCTGGAAAAAAACAAAAAAAAACTGTAAAACTGCTGTCGTGCTAAAATTCACCCACATGGTTTCACACGGCGGGTTACAGATTAAAAAAAAAATTAAATAAATAAAAAAGAAATGATGCCGAACTTCAGATCAATTATCGTCTTTCACGTGGGGACGTCGCGTAAAGATGGGCTGCAGGTTAGCGCCTCGTTAGCGCCACACGCCTCGTTAGCGGTGAGCTAAAGCTAACCGAGCGAAAACCAGGATGGGGATCGCCGGTTATCAATACAGATATTGATTCTCTTAGTGTCATAAGCGGCCGATACGTCACTCGAGGGGGGAAACCGGCGTTTCCAAATGGGTTCTACTTAATTATCCAGAATGAATATTTTATTAGTTTCTATTTTACCCCCATCTCGCGCAGACGCTAGTGTCGGCTCCGCTAAAAAAAAAAAGAAAAAGAAAGTGAACGCTGCGTGAGGAAACTTTCTTTATAACTCTGCGTTTAGGAGGAACATCTGTTATCATAGCAAAAAATAAATCACTGTACATCCTGGTATCCGAGCGTTTTCACCCCGTTTACGTACAAAACAGTTCGTTCTCCGCGGAGAAGTGGTTTTCTCGAAAAAAACAAACAAAAAACGCATCGCTGTTAAAACAAGCAGCGTTTTCTTTTTGTATAAAAGGAACACGGTCGTCCGACAACCGGAGTCACACACGGATTTCTGTTCTTTCTCTGCTGCACAAAAAAAACAACACAAAAATGACCAGACAACGCACAGATGTGTGTGTGTGTGTGTGACTTACACTGTAAAAAAAAAAAAAAAAAAAAACAGCGTCGCCAGAGGAAACAAAGCGACCCGGGGAACGTGTTATTGCTGTGGTTCCACGCGGTTCTGTTCGCGTGTCGGCTGAACAGAACCGCCACAACTCGTCCGGACTTTGGTTCCGCTCTGCTGCTGTAGTGTTGTTTTTTGTGTTGTCGTTGTTTAATTGTTTGTTACTTTTACTGTTTCAGCTCGAGCCCGCGATTCAAATTGTGTCTTTTTTTTTTTTCCCAGTCAATCTTCTAAACCGATCTCTCGATCGGTCGTCAATCGATACGGGTGCTGCGTTCGCTGTCGACGTGTTTTTTTTTTTTTAGTGAGTTAAGCGACGGACAGGATGAAAGTGCGTTTGTGATTAAAGGAGGATTTCACTCAACGTCACCTGAAGGAGTTTAAGGCTCAACTCCACCGTCAGACACCGTCCAGTTTATCAGCCAGAGCACCAGAGTGTGTGTGTGTGTGTGTGTGTGAGTGTGTGTGTGTGAGTCAGGAAATAAAAAAAAAAACACATGAAATGTCAGAAATGTCCTTTTTTTGTTTTTAAATCACTTCCTGGTTTTAGTTCCAAGCTTTTTACCATGATGAGGATTTTTTTTTTTTTTTACATTTCTGACGTTTCATCTGTTTATTTCTCTGCTCTCGTCAGAACCAGGCCGCCGGTTGGTTCTGACCCGGACACGAGAGGCGTTCGCTGCGCTGTTGTGTTTTTTTTTTTTTTTTTTTGTCAGGGTCGCTGGTGTTTAAATGCTGAGTGTGTTTAATCATAATGCACTGCTTGGCTCTGCTCACTGTGTGCGTTTGCATAAAAACATCAGTGTGTGTGTGTGTGTGTGTGTGTGTGTGAAGGGCACACCGGTCCAGTCAGCGGTGAAGTGCACTTCTCTAAAAAACAAACAAAAAAAAAACCACCACTTTTTAAAAAATGGATGAAAACGTCCATCGTCCCGTTAAAAAAGTAAAAATTCACACGGCGAGGAGGTTAGAAAAACGCCGAGGGTCAAAGGTCAGCGGGCCGACGCAGGGGTCGGGTCGTGTGCGACGAGAGGAAAAAAAAAAAAAAAAAAAAAAAATCTGACCAATCGAACGACGTCCTCACGGGGGCTGTGTGAGAGGAGGGCGGTTCTGGTCCAGTCCGGCTCGTCCTCTCGGTACCACCGGGTCTCTGGGGCCCCCCCCCCAGAGACCCGGTCAGTACAACTGGATGTGGATGAATGAGATGTGCTTTAGACCCCCGGGGGGGGGGGCTCAGGGGGAGGAGGGCTTGTGCAGGATGCCCTGCAGGTCCTCGGGCAGGGCCAGGATCACGGCCTGGATGTGGTCCCGCAGCTTGGCCAGGGTCCCGGGACGCACAGGAAGCTGCTCGCGCTCCGCCTGGCTCTGCGGGCGCACAGATCAAACGACAGCTGCAAACTAACGGCTGTGCTGGAATCAGCAGGATGAGTAGTAGTACTGGTGGTACTGGTGGTACTGGTGGTACTGGGTTGGTACTGGTGGTACTGACCAGTTTGTCCTTGAGCTTCAGAACCAGGTCCACGGCCTCCACCTCCGTGTGCTTCTGGATCCTCTGCTGCAGGTCCTGCACATCACACATGATCACTGAGGACAAAACTTTCCCCGGAAACACCATGAAGAACTCAGACACACACACACACACACACACACACACACACACACACACACACACACACACACACACACACACACACCTCACACAGCGCCTCCAGGTGCAGCGCCTCCAGTTTCTGGGTCATCTCCTTCCTCCGGTTTCGGAACCAGCCGTCGAAGTTGGGAGACTTGAGGAAAAGCCTGAAGACACACACACACACACCTCATCGAGTTCAACGCACCGTGTGTGTGTGTGTGTGTGTGTGTGTGTGTGTGCGTGTGCGTACCTGTACAGTCCGATCCAGTCGCCCTTCAGCCGGGACGTGAGCTGAGGTCCGGCTTTCTCCAGCGTCTTCATGAAGTCCTGCTGGACGAACGGCCTCAGCTGAGGCGGACTCTTCCAGGGGCTGATGGACTTCTGCAGCGGCATCAGACTGGCCACGTAACGCTCCTGCGACGAGACGCCCGTCAGGTTTAATCCGGCTTAATCCCATTTAATCCGGTTACTGCAGCTCACACACACACACAACGTTACCAGTGGGATGATGAAGCTCTGCGTCAGCTCCAGGAAGTAGCGTCGGAGAATTGCATTCTGGGCCGCCGAGGGTCTCTTCTGCTGAACGCCCTGAGAATGAAACCACCCAGTTATACACACCTGTTACACACACCTGTAACACACACCTGTTACACACACACCTGTAATTACCACTCTGAGTGAAACCGGGAAAACTGTTTCTTACCTTCTGAAGCTGTTTGATGATTTCTTCATCTTTATTGAGATACGGCTTATACGCAGTGTACACACCTGCAACACACACACACACACACACACACACACACACACACACACACACACACGGTCAGGTAACAGCCCCCCCCCCGGTGGACGTTCGGCCGTGTGGGAGGACAGTGACATATTTACCAGGTTTGGAGTCCAGAGTTTTGAGGTTCTTCAGCTTCTTCACCTTCATCTGCTTGGCCATCTCACCTGAGGGGGGGGGGGGCACACGTGTGTCACCTGACGCCCGACCTGACGCGGGCGCGGTTCGAGGCGACGCCTACCTGCTTGCTTCATGTCTCCGATGCGGATGATGTGCGGCCAGTGCTGCAGCGTCTTGGCGAAGAACGGGTTGGTGACGCCCAGGATGACGGACGGCCTGCGGAGGGGGCGAGGACGCGTCAGCACCTGACAAACCGCGGCCGGCGCGCGAACGCGGGCGCGACGCGGGCGGACACTCACGGCGCCTGCGTCCTGGTGGTGTACTCCTTGAACTCGCTGTCGTGGATGGTGAAGTACGGCCGGAAGTCGCTGCAGTAACGCAGGGGAGAGATGCAGCTGTGCAGAGAGAGAGAGAGAAGGTTTAACCTCGCACGCCCACGCACACAGGTGGGGGGAGGGGGGGGGGGTCGCCCGTCACGCCTCACCTGACCAGCGCCAGCACCGTGTCCGACGACTCGGCCGGCGACGGCGCCATGACCACCAGCGCCTCCCCCAGCAGCACCAGCTCCCACAACATCTGGATGTGGAAGAAGACGGGGTGGAAACATCTGGAGAGAGAGAGAGGGTTACAGGGTGTGTGTGTGTGTGTGTGTGCGAGTGTGTGTGTGTGAGTGTGTGTGTGTGTGTGTGTGTGTGTGTGTGTGTGTGTGTGTGTGTGTGTGTGTGTGTGTATCTGTGTGTGTGTGGGGGGGACTCACCTGAACAGGTCGACCTCGTGGATGGTGGGGAGCACGATGGACACCAGGCTGTCAGTCTGAAACACACACACACACACACACTGATCGCACCGACTGTATGTGTGTGTGTGTGTGTGTGTGTGTGTGTGTGTGTGTGTGTGTGTGT
Source organism: Psettodes erumei (assembly GCA_016785225.1). Taxonomy (NCBI): domain Eukaryota; kingdom Metazoa; phylum Chordata; class Actinopteri; order Pleuronectiformes; family Psettodidae; genus Psettodes; species Psettodes erumei. The sequence goes on along the minus strand of JAFBJZ010000913.1, from coordinate 402,123 downwards.
GTGTGTGTGTGTGTGTGTGTGTGTGTGTGTGCGGTCACCTGTGTGGACTGGACCAGCTGTGAGGTTCCCGGTTTGTCGTAACAGGTCGGGATTCGAACCTGCGGTGGCAGAACACAGAACCCGGTTCAACTCAGAACCAGAACCACTCTGACCCGGTTCTGTTCGCTTCAGTCGAACACGTGACGGGTCGCGGCTCAGTTTGTTTGGCTGCAGCGCAACTCAAACACAACGACAACACAAACAGTGTGTGTGTGTGTGTGTGTGTGTGTGTGTGTACCTTGATGACCACGCCCATTATGGGCAGCGTCAGGATTCGTCCAGGATGGGGCGTCGGCCAGCGGTCGATGTCATTACAAGCTGCCAATCAAACACAGAGACCAGCGATCAGGACACAGGTCCAAAGACAGAGAGAGACAGACGAGGACGGACGAGGACGGAGACGGGCGGCCGGACTGACCCGCCTCCAGACAGGGCTCCTGTTTCTCGAAGTATTCCGGCGCCATGATCTTCAGCAGCGAGTGGAAGAAGGTGACGTAGGGCAGTTTACTGATCAGGACCAGAGACTGGAGGACAGACAGACAGACAGACAGGGGACAGACACGGGGACAGAAAGGGACATTTATTTGAGGATTTGTCTTGCGAGACGTCAGAAGGTGAAACTTCAGATGAACGGCGGAGAAAAGCTGGAACGGAGGGAGTTTGATCGTATATAACTGTGTGTGTGTGTGTGTGTGTGTGGGGGGGACAATGGGCGGGGGACATGTCCTCAGGTGGACACTGACCTTCTGGAAGTATCCTCGCTTCAGAGACTTGTCTCGCACCTGACGGAAGTACACGTAGCCGTAGTAGTGGCCCTGTTCCCTCTGCAACACACAGTGAGCTCGTTAGCATCAGCTGACGTTACCGTGTGTGTTTGTGTGTGTGTGTGTGTGTGTGTGAGAGACACACACACCGTCCCCTACCTTCAGGCAGGGGGGCGCGTCCCTGTCGGCCGTCTCCAGGAAGCAGCCCAGCGACGACTTCCTGTTGGACCCCCGGCGGAAGCGAAAGCAGAACTGGGTGTCACCGAGACAACCTGAAAAGGCAGCAAAGGGGGGGGCGGGGGTGATGCGGTTACCATGGCGACCACGGCAGGCTGAATGGATGGATGTATGACCGCCCCCGGGGGGGACTCACCTGAGTTGGAGTCGGGGAAGGACAGGTAGCAGATGCTGGTTTTCTGCAAGGAAGCGGCAACGCGGTCAGATTCAGTTTTGAATAAACTTTATTGACACAGCGTCGAACATCCGGTCGGACTCACCTCCTTCTCCGACAGCTTGGAATGATGCGGATAAATCACCTGGAGGAAAACGAGGAAGAGTCAGCGCGCGCCCGGAAACACCCGTTTCATCCTCTCGCGAAACGCACGCGTGGACGTGGAGGTATTAAACTTTAATGATGAATAAATAAAACAACAACAACAACAACAACCCGTGACGACAAACACGAGTCAAAGTGAGATGAGTTTCTGCTGCTACCGACTAACTCCAGGGGAGAAAACAAAACACACAAACTTCATCCTGGCAACAAACTCACAACCGACAATATCCGGCAACAAACTACCGAGCTGTCAGGGTGCACTTGTTTTGCTCATGCTGTGACATTAGTGAGGAAACACCAAAGGGCCCAGCGACACCCGAACCGGCGGCTCCACGGAGCGGTTTCAGGAAGTAGCCCGCGCCGCGGGTAGCCGCTAACTTTGGGGACACTTAGCCGCGGAGTTGGACCTGGTCCTCCTCCACCGCCACCCCACCACCGGCGGCGGCTCGTTCCGACCCACCTCCACCGCCTGTCCGAGCTCCAGGTCGAAGCCCACTACGCAGATGCAGTGCAGCCAGGCGGAGAAGCGGTCCCACGGCAGCAGGAGAGCCTCCTCCGGCTCCTCGTCGCCGCCGGGCCCGGGGGGCAGCGTTATCTCCTCGGCCGGGGAGATGCTGCTAGCGTCCTGGTCGTCCAGGTCCTCCGGCTCTTCGACCTGCTCCCCCAGCTCCTCCGGGCCTTGCAGAGCCATGGCGACGGCCCGACACCGACACTCGGACGCTCCGGTTCGACGGTCAGCGGCTTTCCAGGCGAATTTACCGTTACTCGTCCCGTTTGTCCCCTCGGGTGGCGACGGCGGCGGCGGCGGCGGCGGCACAGGAAAGTCGCCACTTAGCTAGCACCTAGCATAGCAGCGGGAGCGTACGTACGTTCCGGGGATGAACGTGCCACGTCATCACGTCAGAACGTCTGCGACGCCGTGGGCTCTCCGTAGAAAAGGCGGAAGAGGAGTTTGTTGTAAGAGCTGTAAAAACGGTTAAATAAATAAATAAATAAATAAATAAATAAAAAAAAATAAAATAAAAAACGCAAAACAAAATAAAACGTTGAAATTAGGAGATGCTTATTCACAATGTTTGTTTGTTTTGTTTATTTTTACAGTATATATAAAAATTAAAACTAAAACATAGTTTTCAGGACGACGCTAACGTTTGAACTCTCAGCCTCATTTCTCTGAAACAGTAATTTTTGTTTCGTTCAGATGTTTACTGTGAAGTCACTTTATACATTCCAGTAGTCGAGAATAAATAAACTACATGTTTATGTAAATGATGTAGAAATTCAGAGTAAGTCCAAGTAAGTTTGTTTCTGCTGATTTGTTTCAAACTAAACGTCTGTACTCTGTGAAAAATCATGATCATGAAATCAGAACCCGGAGCACGTCACCCCTTTAACACTGAGATCCAGGAAATGAAAGACGGAAGTCAGTCGTCATCATTCCAGTTGATTTTTAATTATCAAATGTACATCGTGTCAGAATTTAGTTTCACATGAACACACCCGTTCCCCAAATACAAAACGAGAATTTTTCTTTCCCCCGTACAAAAGAAATCCTCCCTTGAGTATCAAAAGAAGCAGTGATTACGCAACAACAGCCAGGCAAGACATGAGGAACCGTTCCTCCAGATTTCTAAAGGGTTTACACGCAAACCAAAGATCTGACCTCTGACCTTACAGCTGCGATCCCAGTTAAAAAGGTTTTACGTCAGCATTTTTTTTTTTTTTGCAGCGAAGATCACCGCAGGTAGAGAAACCTGAACCCGAGTCAGATCTGTTGGTGTTAAAATGCAGCAATGAACCTGCGGCACATCGTCAAGTAGTGTGTCGTACAGTGCGGGAAACAGCAGCGTGATTAATTATGGCAACGTGACGAGCTCGGGGGGTTTCAGAGAAAGACGTCGACGCACATCAGTCGTTGTGTGCGGTTTGGCGGTGAATCCGGTCCGTCCACGCTACGAAGGAACATTAGTTAAACTCCAGCTCTAATGTTGGTTTGATCCGCGGCACCTGAAGGAAAGTGTCGTTTAACTCCAGTCATTTATCATATATGAATGTTTTCCAAATCCCAAATCCAGTTTAACACTGAGGAAACTTCACCCCGACGTTCTCAACCACCTTTAATTCACCAGCATAAAAACTTCAAGTGCAAAATATCTCAATTGATCATTTCAGGGCAGCGAAAATCAACAGGTAATTTCTCCAGCTTTAAGACAGATTATATCGTTTTTACCATTTGGCGTCCCGATCCACCGAACACATTCCCGTTTATGTTCAAGTTTTTTTGTTTTTTAAATGAGGGTTTTAAAAACTCATCTGTGAAAAGCCGTTTGGCTGCTCGACTAATCTGTCATCACTTGAAGCCGGTCGCAGCAGAAACAGTTAGCACACAAAGCTTCTCTTAAGCAGCTTGTTCATTTGCGGCGCAGCTAAACTCAAACAGGGATACAAAATGGCACAGGACGTGTGGACCAGGGGTGCGGGGGGGTTGTTTTTCGTTCAGGGGACGACGACGTGGAAGGGCGAGCCCGGGACGTGGTCGTCGCCCCACTTGACCACCAGGGCGTAGCTGCCCCGCTCCTTCAGCAGGTAGCTGACGTTGTACTGCAGGTTGCCCAGGTGTTTGACCAGCACCTCCTCGCAGGGGACCTGAGGGCCGTGCACCCCCACCAGGAGCATGTTCTTACCTGAGGAGAGGAAGTGGAGGAGGTGAGGGACAACTACATCTTTCATACAGTGAGATCATGTTTTTGTTGGGGGTCCAGCTCACCGGCCTTGCTGCAGTCGACCGAGAAGCTGCTCCTCTGGCCCATGAAGGCCTTGCTGAGGCCTGGGCCTCGGCTCAGAACCTTGCTGGCGTCGGAGTCCCCGGGCCGGGGCAGGGCGCACTGGGCGAAGCCGGCGGCGGACGCCCGCAGCGCCGGCTCCACCGTCAGGGTGGACGTCTCGCTGGCGTTGGTCACGTTCACCAGACGAGGACCTGAGAGAGGAAACACGTGAAGGCCGACGGAGGAACGAGGACCCGACGGGTTCTGACGGAGCAACGCAGGTGAACCGCGTTACCTGTGACTTTAGCCTTGAAGGGGCTGCCGGCGACGTGGTTGGGGCCGCCGTATTTGATGCTGATCAGGTAGTTCCCGGGCGCCATGGGAGTGTACTGGACCTTGTAGCCCTCCGGGACCTCCTGGCAGTCCATCTTCACCTTGGACGGGCCCTCGATGGTCACGGACAAGGCCCCGGGGCCCGCCTTCGTGTTGTTGATGGTGAACTCCGACTGGGCGCCTGCGAGACCGAGAAAACATTTCCCGCATTTCGACCCGGTCTGAGTGAAGAGGTCAGGGGTCGCGCGGGCGGGTGGACCCACCTGTCGTGCCTCTCTCCAGCCCAGCTCCATACGCCGTGACCAGACCGGGCTCTCCGGTCTGTCCCGGTTCTCCGACCCGCACCTGGAAAGGACTCCCTGGGATGTGGGAGCCGTTGAACTTGACATCGATGGCGTGGATCCCGTTCTCCCGGGGGATGAAGCGGATGGCGTACTTGTCTAGAGGAGGGGGGACGGGTTTTTATTTCGGACCGATCCGAGTCGCCACGTTCAGAACCCGCCACCACACAAACCTTTCTCCAGCTCGGTGACCACACACTCCTCCAGGGTGCCCGAGGGGCTGTGGACTTTGGCCTGCAGCTTCCCCTGCGCGCCGTTCAGACGCACCGCAAAGGATGCTGGGTGATTCACCTTCAGGCCGGACTCCTGCCGGGTCGGGACCCACACAGTTAGCGTCACGCGCACACACACACACACACGCACGCACACAGGCAGGTTTCTACTGTGGTCCGATCTTACCCGAGCTCCTGCTGGTGCAGCTGCAGCAGACAGAACCTCAGTGTTACACACAGCAGTGCCACACACCGACACTGTACGACAATGTTAACGCAACTGGTCTGTGCACGCGTCTTGTCAGGGTTAGGCTAACCCATATATACACATATATATATATATAAAAATGGACATTTTCCTATATATGTTATAAAGTCACAATTTAAAAAGTGATTAAAACACTATATGATTTATTATTATATAAATAATAAATTATTTAATAAATAAATATTTAAATAAATTAAATTTAATAATAAATTTATTAGTTTTGTTTCTAAAAAGAATCTAAATCTATCTGATCAAAGAATGGTGATGATGTAATTAAATAATAAATATTTTAAATATAAATTAAATTCGCTGACATGAATTTAATTAAAAGCTCATAAGCCGCAGTGTCAGTGCGTTCATCTACAGAACCGCAGGTTCTACTGGTTCTGCTGCGGCCCGCCTCTGTCTGCTGCAGCCGAGCGACCACGGAGCCGCCGCTGATGAAGACGCTGATGAAGACGAAGATGAAGACGAAGATGCTGTTAAACGCCTTTAAATGAAACACAAGAGAAACACCGGCAGGTCCACACCGGGCCAAAAGAAGGGACGACCAGAACCGGGCAAACACGGATGTGTTCGTGGTGCACAGAGGATAGACCCTCCTGATAGATAATCAATAAAATGTGTGGGGGGGGGGTCGTGTCTTAAGCCCCTCCCTCAGGAGCGCCGTGTTTGCCTGACTGCGGTCGCGTCAGTTGCATAAAGAAAATGAAAACGCGAAGGTTCGACAGAAACGTCACTTTTTTTTTTAATGCAACTGCGCCCCAGAGCCCCCCCCCCCCGAGTGAGGGGAGGGCGGGGGCGGGGCCAGGTGTGGAGGTGTCTCCTCGTGTCTCACCTGAAGGCCCGTAACAGTGAGGCGCCGCGCGTCGTTCGCCGGGGCGACCACCGGAACCAGGTACGGGCTGTCGGGGATGTGCTGGTCGTTGAACTTCACCGAGATCTCGTAGTCGCCTGGAGGAGGAGGAGGAGGAGTGAGGAAGAGGAGGAGGAGGAGGAGCGTGACTCAGAGACCCTTCATCCCTCGACCGTTAAGGTGAAACCGAAACGTACCCGGCTCCTGAGCGACGTAGGAGACGCCGCAGGATCCGTCTTTGCGGTCGTCGAAGGCGATCTCGGCGCGGCTCGGCCCCTCCACGGCGATGGACAGGCCGCCGGCGCCCGCCTCCCGCGTCCAGATGCTGAACTCGGCTGGAGGCAGAAGAAGAAGAGGAGGACGTCATCGAGCGAGCGAGAGGCGGGATCGCCTCGTGTCGGCGGCGGTAAGGCGGTAAGGCGTACCTGGCTCTCCCGCCTGCGCTCCCTCCAGCCCCGGGCCTCCCGCCCTCACCTTGGCGGCCCCGCCCTCTCCCAGCGGCCCCACGGTGAACTGGAAGGGGCTGCCCGGCACGTGCGCGCCCCGGTACCTCACGCTCACGGCGTGCACGCCCATCTCCGTCGGCACGAAGCGCACGCAGTAGGTGTCGTTGCCGGCGGCGACCAGCTCGGCGGGCCGGCTGGCCCCGGACGGGGAGGCGACCTCGGCGGTGACGTCCTTCGTGTCGATGGCTGCGGACGGAGGCGCTGAGTTAAAGCCGCCCCGGGACTCAGGTGTTTTTGTTTACATTCGAATTGTCGATAAAGCAGGAAAAAAAAAAAGAAAGAACTTTATTCCTCTACAGATCGTGACGCACCGCCCCCCGAGCGGCGCGCGTCCACGAACCAAACGCCCCTCGAGGACTTCGCTCCGCCCGCGAGCACCAGACCGGAGAGGCCGGAGACGAGGCGGACGCGCCCGGGGGAGGGAGGAGCCCTGCGACTGACGGATCCTCCAGACCACCAGAGGGAGCGGGAGGAGGAAGAGGA
>JAFBJZ010000913.1:382500-390000 GCA_016785225.1 Psettodes erumei | reverse complement strand
GAAGCACTGCGGGACGTTGCAGCGGACCGCCGGGCCCACGCCGGGTCCGGACACCTTGACCTTGCTGGCGTCCACCACGTCCTTCACCGGCACCTTGAATGGACTTCCTGGAAAAAGGACGGGAAGATGGATGAAGACGGGGAAAAGCGAAGGTGTCCGACTCGCGGCGAGACGGAGGGGGGACGCGGGACCTCACCGGGGACGTGCTCGCCGCCGTACGTGATGTTGACGTCGTAGAGGCCCGGGGTGAGGGGGACATACTCCACGCTGCAGCTGCCGTCCTTGTTGTCCTTGCAGGACATCTTGGACTCCGACGGCCCCTCCACGGTGATGCCCAGACCGCCGATCCCCGCCCCCCTGGCGAAAGGATCGATCCGAGGATCAGTAACGAATCCCGTCGGTCTCCGCCCGCCCCTTCCGAGCACCCGCCCGCCCGCCCCCACCTGGTGACGATGTTGAACTTGTTGGGCTTCTCCGTTAGACCCTCCTGGAGCCCGGGGCCGGCGGCCACCACCCTGCTGGGGTCGCATCCCTCCGACACGGTCACCCTGAACGGGCTCTTCGGAACCGGCGTGTCGTCGTACAGAACCTGGACGCTGTGGACGCCTGGAACGCGGGACACGCGGCAGCTGACGGAAACCGTTTTTTTTTTTTTTTGTGGCGGTGAAGCTGGGACGCGACCGGCGGAGACGCCTCACCGTTCTCAAAGGGAGTGTACTCCACGCCGTAGGTGCCGTCGGACTTGTCGGTGACCTGGCAGTCCGTCAGCGCCCCGGACGGGTTCCGGACCTCGGCCTTCACGTGGTCCCCTCCTCGCCGGGTCAGAGGACGGGCGTCCACCGTGAACTCCGTGGTGGCTTCTCTGAAAACAGCTAAAGGACCAGAGGGAGGAGGTTTAAAGGGACAGGCCGCCGAAACCGTAACCCTTCTCACCGCCTCAGACGGGCCGCACCTTGTGGTTCCACTCCGGGTCCGAAGACTTTGACCTTGGAGGTGTCAACGGCCGGGTCCACCGTCACCGTGGCGGGGAACCCGGGGACGGCCTTCCCTCCGTACTTCAGCAGCAGGGTGTACAAGCCGGAGGACAGCGGGACGTAGGTCACCGTGTAGGTCCCGTCTTTGTTGTCCACCACCTCCGTCTTCGCCTTCGCACCTGTCCAGCGCAACAGGTCCGGTTCTTACACTCACAGAACCGAAGAGGAACTGGTCTAAACAGATGACGCTTGTCTCAACTGGACAAAAATCACTTTTGGACTCTGGTCGAACCCACATAAATTAATCTGAACATGGGACCTGGGGCCTAGGACGGTCAGGCCCGGTTTAAACCAGATCCAAACCGTGCTGGACCTGAACGGACCCAAACAGAGACAGAGCGGCAACCAAATACTGCAGCAGCATCTCAATTGTTGTGGGTGTTACCTGGTCCGGAACCAGTTGGGCTGGTGGAGTCCGGCACGGCCTCCAGGCTGAGTTGGCCCGGTCCGGCCCGGGAGCAGTCCACATTTACCACGCTGGTCTCTCCGACCTGCACAGAACCAGCTGGGTCACACCTCACACGTTTTTAAATCCTGACAGATCTTCCCCCGGCCGACGCTCACCTTGGCTCTCTTCAGGCCCGACCCGGACGCCACCACCTTGGAGGGGTCAAAGGGCATCTGGATGTCGGCCCTGAACGGCGAGCCCGGGACGTGGACCTCCTCGAACAGGATGTTGACCAGGTAGTCCCCGGGCTCGGTGGGCAGGTACGAGACGGAGCAGGTCCCGTCGCCGTTGTCCGAGCACTCGATCTTGGCCTCGGTCGGACCCTCCACCGTCAGCCCCAGGCCCCCGGTGCCGGCGCCCTTGGTGTCGATGGTGAACTCCGCCGGGCTCCCCACCAGGCCCCCCTTCAGACCCGGACCGAACGCCTTCACCTTGCTCGGGTCCGGGGGCAGCTGGGCCTCCACGGGGAAGGGGCTGCCGGGGACGGGGTGCCCGTCGTAGGACACGTTGACGGCGTGCACCCCCTCCTCTGTGGGGGTGAAGCGGACCACGCTGAGGTCCGGGTTGGCGGGCTGGCACTTCACGGCGCACGGGACGGCCCGCTGACTGGGACTCAGCTGCAAAAACACAATTTTTTTTTTTTATGTGAACTGACCCCACGAAACCAACAAAAGTAGAAAAAAGGTAAAGCCGCGCTCACCACCGCCACCTCCAGGTGACCTTGACCTCCTGCGCCCCGGGTGTCGACCGTGAACTGCTGCTCCTGGTTCACCTCCACACCTGAAACCCACAGTTTAACGTTAGCGTGCGGTTTAACGTCCGCAGCCGGATGGAGAGGCGGAAGGCGTCGTTCTTACGCCCGTCCAGGTCGTCCACCGTCACCCTGCTGAGGTCCAGCGGCGCCGCCACGCCGACCGCGAACGGGCTCCTGGCGATGGCGTCTCCTCCGAACGTCACCGAGATCTCCATCTCGCCCTGCAGGAAGACACGTGGGTCAGAGCTTTCCGGGTGAGAGGGCGGAGACGGGCGGAGCCGCGCCCGCGCGTGTGTCCGACGTACCTGTTGCGCAGGTGTGTACTTGACGGTGTGCGAGTAGTCGTAGTTGTCGATGATGTCAAAGTCGTTGACGGGAGTGGAGAAGGTGACGTCCAACGGCGCTTTGCCGGCACCTTTGGTCAACACGGTGAAGTGCGTCGGCTTCTCGCTCTCCACACCTGGACAGGTAGGGGGGAGGCGGGGTTAGAGTGTGTGTGCATGCGTGTGTGTGTGTGTGTGTGTGTGTGTCACTCACCGGTGCGAGCCAGCCCGGGACCCTCTGCTTTGACCTTGGACGCGTCGTGGGACCGATCGACTCTGACGTAGAACGGACTCTGAGGAACTTCCTGTGTGAGAACGAACATGCTGAAGTTCATCAGAACGCACAACGCCATCGACATGGTGTGTGTGTCTGTGTGTGTGTGTGTGTGTGTGTGTGCGTACTTTGTCGGTGAACAGCACTTTGATGGTGAGTCGTCCCGCAGCAGGGGGGACGTACTTGACGGTGAACGTGTCGTTGGCGTTGGGGATGATGTCGAAATCCACGTCGGCCTCTTTGTCGCCGACCATGTTGGCGTCGCACTTGATGCCCACGCTGACGTCACCTGGGTCAACAAACACACACACACACACACACACCACAGGCAGCAGAACCGGGCCTTTAATCATGGCAGGAATCTGGAGCACGAGAGGAATGAGACAGGTGTGTGTTCACACAGCTCGGCGGTGTCGCACACGATGAGCTGAGGCCCCCCGAGGGCGCACAACCGCCACGGAGACGCACAACCACGGGTTGCCACGGCAACCGTGGACGGACAACAGGCTTCGCTGCAGATCGACAGGAAACTAAAACGAGCACTTTATTAGGAACGCCTGCTCGCTCACCTAATTATCCAATCGGCCAATCACGCAACGGCAGTGCACCTTTGATTGGCCGTCAACAGCAGGTAGATGATGCAATGTGTTGTGTGTCTGTGTGTGCGCGCGTGTGTTTGTGTGTGTTGCTCTGCTCGGGAAGGTCACAGTGATAAATTTCCTGTCAGGATGTTTCTGGCTTGAGATCATTGCCAGGACATACCAGGGTGTGTGTGTGCATGTGTGTGTGTGTTTGTGTTGTAATCACTCCCAGACAATATAAAAGGTGAATGTTTGTGTATTGATAGCAGTGTTTACAGTGTGCGATTCTGCTGCCACACCAAATAAACAGACTGTAGGGATTTCCTGCCGTAATTATTACCCTGTGAGTGTGTGTGTGTGTGTGTGTGTGTGTGTGTGTGTGTGTGTGTGCGTGCGTTACCGTCTCCGGCTCCTGAACAGTCCACGGTGAAGTGCGTGGGCTCGTTGGCCTTCAGTCCGGTCCTCTCCACGCCAGGTCCGAACACCTTCACCATGTCGGGGTGGCTCCCTTTACCCACGTTCACCTGCGAGCGCCGACAGGAAGTGACAAAAAAAAAAGGTTATTTCAGGACGTTTCCACACTCGGACTCCCTCATGTTGTGTTACAATGTTGTGTAATGTGGAGTTTTATCGAGCGGAGTGCCACAGGGCTCCATCCTGGGTCCTCTAGTTTTCATTTGTTAGTTCTCATTCGCACATTTGATGTGCGAATGCTGAAAACTAGAGGACCCAGGATGGAGCCCTGTGGCACTCCGCTCGAGACTTTTGGAACAAAATGGGTCTGTTTCTCTTTTAAATTAACTCGTGAGTTAATTTAAAAGAGACTTTTTTAAAAAATCTACATCTGCTTCTGCATTTTCAGTTTGACTTACATGAATGTTTAAAATTAGATTATTAAAAGATGTTTTGAGTCCACTCCTCAGACAGAAAACAGAAATTTGCACCAAAACCTTAAACATGCGAAATATTTTCTGAGAAAAAAAACCAAAAAAAAACACAAGAAAAATAACAAAAATTAAAATAAATAAGAATTAAGTCAGGAAACTTTATAAAATGAACCAAACAACACAATAAAACTTTTAAATGAAACATCAGAATTTATTGTGAAAACAGTCCATTAGTTTAAAATCAGTGAAAATCAGTGATTTTAGTACAGTGTGATGATCGAGGTGAGTTTCAGTCGACATGTTAGTTACACACACACACACACTCACAAAACTGCGCACGCACAAAGTGTTAATCAATCAAGTTCTCAGGACTTAAAGTTGCTCCGTGATTTTAACATGTGGCACAAATTTAAAAAAAAAAAAAAAAAAATCTGCAAAAATCACAGAAGCAACTTCAGCAGGAAGTGAATTTATCAAAAGTTAGATAACAAAAACAGGAAGTGAGACCTGCAGGTCCGACCCGCGGGGACCGGGAGACCGACACGGATCTGGATCAGTCGAGGTCGGATCCTGTTTACCACCGGCGAACCCAAATCAACCCGGCGGCCGAGCATTTTCAAAAACATTCCGGGTTTTTCCCGTTGAGGAAAAAGATTTGGAAAGACAAACTGGAAACGTCTCGTCCCACACGATCCCTCACCGGCTTCCCACCGCTGGTCTGGTTTTTGTGGGACGCTCAGAAACGATCAGTTCAGAACCGGGACCACCGGAGTTTGGGCCGAGATGCTAAAGTCAATGTAACGGTTGAGTCGGACTCAGTGGTATCAGCTGTTTAAGATGATCCGGATCAGAACCAGAACCATGATGGTCACTGCAGCTCGGACCACAAAGGTTCAGATGAGTGAAGTTCTAGTGCAGCTCGACCCAGAAGAAAGCCGGGTCAGCACAGCAGAGTCGAGACACGCTGAGTGAGGCGTGTAGTTACAGCAAGTAATCTATTACATTTGGGAATTTATTAAAGTACAAAACGACTTTTTGATCGCGTGGCGGACGTCTTTTTTTTTTTTCAGTCGTCAAACTGTTTGATGATGTAAATAATAAACTTTGATAAAAAATTTTTCACTTTTTTCCCATTTTTTGCATTTTTAAAAAAAATATTGATTATTTGTGATTGATCTCTTGTTAATAATCAATATCTGTGCGTCTCCTCGATGTACGTGATGATGACCAGAGGCTTCCTGCTTCTGCCGCTCGTCTTAAAACTCTCCGGTTCCGACCCGACGACTCCGTTGCTCGTAACCGCGCGCTCCGCCCGAACCGGGCCCGCAGACCCGGCCGGGACCTCGGGGCGCCGCGATCGGGGGCTTACCCTGAAGGGGCTGCCGGGGACGCCGACTCCTCCCCAGGCGACGGCCACGGTGTGCTTAAGGGGGGAGGAGGGGGAGTAGGAGCAGGAGTACAGCCCCTCCCCTTTGCTCCTCACCTTCACCTCCACGGGAAGTCCCTCCACGTCCTGACGGACAGACGCAGGAACCAATCAGCATCGTTCTGGCCCCCGCCCGGAAACCCCGCCGCCCGCCCGCGGAGGATTCTCACCTGAGCCGTGATCTTCAGCGGCCCTTTCCCAGCATCCTTAGCGTCGACGGTGAAGTCGGCGTTCTGCTTCACCAGGACGCCGCTCTTCTCCAGGCCCGGCCCGAACGCCCGCACCTGCCAGGAGGGAAACGGCGCCGATGAGCCGATGGGTCGGCGCGTCCGGCGGCGCGCGCGGGTTCGGACCGGTCGCTCACCTTGTCCGGGTCGCAGGCGCCGTCGTCAGGGACGACGTAGGCCATGAAGGGGCTGTGCTCGATGTCCTCCTCGTCGCAGGTCACGTGGACGGCGTACTCGCCGGGCTCCGTGGGCCAGTACCGCACGTCGCACGACCCGTCGTTCTGGTCCTCGCACTCGATCTTCGCCTGCGACGGGCCCTCGATGGCGAAGCCTGGAGGCAGAGCGGGGTCGCGTTTCACCGATCCAAACACCGGTTTCCAGTCCAGAACCCCGCTGAGCTCGGTACTCACCCAGAACCCCGACGTCGGCGCCGATGGACTCCACCACGAAGGCGGCGGGTTTACCCACGATGCCGCCCTCCAGGCCGGGACCCCAGGCCCGGATCTGCTGCGGGCCCGCCTCCCTGCCCACCGCCACGTCGAACGGGCTGCGGGGGAGAACGAGTCGGTTCTGTTGGGTCGGGAGCGGTGTGTGTGTGTGTGTGTGTGTGTGTGTGTGTGTGTGTGTGTCGCAGGTGTGAAGCAGCTGCAGCCGTGACTTCAGCCGTCTCTAAGCTGCTGCAGGTGTTCTGATCCGACTCAGCGGTGCCGGCACCTGTCCGGAGCGCTGAGGTCATGGGACGACCCGCGGATGTTTGGACCTCAGCGCATCTGGACCCGCGAGTCCCAACAGGTTCTGGTTTTGTTCCGGATCTGTCTTTTGGAAAGCGGAACCCCCCCCCGGGTGTTCTGATCCGATGACCTCACCTCTTCGGGATGTGCTGCCCCCCCCAGGTGATGGACACCGCGTGTTTGCCAGGACTCGTGGGACGATACTCGTACGAGAACACGCCGTCCTGACCTGAGGTCTGTTTCACCGGCTCCTCCAGGCCCTCTGAACACACACACACACACACACACACACACACACACACACACACACACACACACACACACACAGGGTTTGTATCGACGCACACAGACAGACACACACAGACCCAGGTTTGTATTGATGCACAGACACACACACATACGAATGAACACACACACTCAGACAGACACACACAGGTTTGTATCAACGCACACAGACACACACTCACGAACACACACGGAGACAGACAGACAGACGCACAAACACAGGTTTGTGTTGACACACACAGACACACACAGACTCCATCTCCCATGATGCCTTGCTTCTACTTCCTGTACTCACTGGGCCCTTTGACCAGAACCTTCAGGTCTCCGCTGCCGGCGCTGCGAGTGTCCACCTTGATGTCTCCCACCTGTTTGACCCGGAGCCCGGTCGGCTGGAGGCCCCGCCCCGTGGCCCGGCAGGCGCCCGGCACGCAGGCTGGGGAGGAGGAGGAGGAGGAGGAGGAGGAGGAGGAGGTGAGGATGAAGAGCACCGATCGCTCGCCGCTGCAGCCGACGACACTCACCGGGCCCCA
>JAFBJZ010000913.1:335000-352500 GCA_016785225.1 Psettodes erumei | reverse complement strand
CCCGAACAAAGTGAAGAAAAACTGGTAGTTGTGTGTTTCTGTGGCGGCAGAAAACAGGAAGTGTCGTAAAGACGAGTTGTGTCACCGAGCGGTCGGCCGGGTTCTGCAGAGCTCGGGGGGGGGCGGTTCTGTGAGTTCTGCAGAAGCGGGTCGGGGCGGCGGGTCCGGCCGTCAGACGCGGTGAAGGTGCGGGGAGCGGCGAACGTGTTCCAGGACGTAGCCTGCCCCGCCTCGGGCCGACACTCATCCCTGACTCATCCGGGGCGGGTTTGACCCAGATCCTGGCGCCGGACTCGACCGGACCGACCCGGTGCAGGCCCGTACTTGCTGAGCCCGGGCTTCCCCTGCATTCCTCTCGCGCTCGTCGGGTTCAGGGCGGGCCCGCAGCAGAACTCCGGCCCCGTAATGCTAACAGAACCAGACCCGTGCTGGGTCCGGTCGTGGGGCGGACCCGTTCTGACCCGGTCGGCCCGCGGGCGAGTCCTGAATGTGGTTTAACCTGCTGTGTGTCGACCTGAGCAGGTGACTAGTCATGTGACCACACACACACACACACAAAAACCCATCGGCTCCTACTCTGACACAATCCTGCACGCGTCTGTCGGCCAAACAGGAAGTGATGTCACTGTGTACTCTGAGGGGCACGGGACCGCACGACAAACACGACGACCCGCGCAGACCGGGTCCATAAAAACCTCCGATCAGAAATCAATAACTGAAACTATTGATCGTCAGTTTGGCCCTTTTCACCGGTGGATCTTCACGTGCCGATGAAGCAGTTAGTGTGTCTGTGTGTGTGTGTGTGCGTCCGGTTATCCCTGGAGAGAGGGGAGGATGTTATAAATAACTGTGTTCACGCACACACACGCACACACACACACACACACACACACACACACACACACACAGCTGGCTAATCCTGCGGCTGTCTGGGCCTGTTCGACCTGTTCTCAGAGAAACTGCAGATGCTCCGCTCGCAGATCGGACCCGTCAGCACCTGATCTCACACAGACACACACAGACACACACACACGCACACACACACACACACACATACACGCATACACACAGACACACACGCACGCACACACACAGACACACACACGCATACACGCATACACACAGACACACACGCACGCACACACACAGACACACACACACACACACACCTGCGTGACTCAACGCTGACTGTGTCGTCTTTGCCCACCTGGATTAAACTCATTGCGACAAAGTTTTGTGTTCAACAAACTCCTGTGTTTGTGCGTTTGTTGTTGTTGTTGTTGTTGTGTTCTCTATTTGTCGTTTCAGCTTCTTGTTTTCTGTTCCCAGACGCTCGTCTCGTGATCTGAAACGCTGAAGATGATGAAGATTCAGGAAGCGGGGCCCGGGTCCGAGACCAGGACGGAACCCGTCCGGGTCTTTGTGGCCCAAACGGGTTCTGAAAGGCTCCAGGTGCGGAACCTTCCAGCTCACCTGCACATTGTCGACACGGCGTTTGTCGTATTTCATTCATCGGGACGCCATTCGCTCACAAGCGTCACGTGACTCGCACACCGGCCGGACAGGTATCCTGTCAGAGACCTGATCCAGAACTGGGTTTTCTTCTGCTGCTGAACGTTTCCCATGCTTGGCCAGGATTGTGTGTGTGTGTGTGTGTGTGTGTGTGACTCCTGCGTGCAGTGGCGGACACACGAGCAACACAACGTGTGTGTGTGTGTGTGTGTGCCTGTGGCGCTTCCCTGTAAATATGCACAACCTGAACGCACCCTTAAACAAACTGAATCTGTTCGGGTCTGAGCAGAGTTCACGACTCGCCCCGGGGTGTTCCCGCGCAGCGTGTGTGTGTGTGTGTGTGTGTGTGTGTGTGTGTGTGTGTGTGTGTGTGCGTGCGTGCGTGCGTGTGTGTGTGTGCGTGCGTGTGTGTGCGTGTGTGTGTGTGTGTGTGTGTGTGTGTGTGTGCGTGTGTGTGTGCGTGTGTGTGTGCGTGTGTGTTCAGTTCTCTCACCTTGCCGGTCTTGTGGTCGAACCAGACCAGGGCGTGATTCCTGGACAGCACCTTGCAGTCGAAGGTGGCGTTGTTCTGGGCCGGCCGGCACCGGGCCACCGACCTGCCGATCTTGACCGGCTCGTCCAGGTACACATGCCGCTCCTGGAACGGGTGCGAGTTGGGTCGGCAGGCGAACACGGCCAGCGCCGAAGGCATTGATTTTGGCTTGAGGGTGTTACTCCAACCGGACACGAGGGACAGGTTTTCTTGATCCAGAGTGGCGGGCTTCAGGTGCAACCACCCAACGAATAATGTACGATATGTGTCGGCCCGTGTGTCGGCCCGTGTGTCGGCCCGTGTGTCGGCCCGTGTGTCGGCCCGTGTGTCGACCCGTGTGTCAGCCCCGAACGCTTCCAGGCACTAACTAGTAAACATTGTCCACCGGACGCGGCCCGGGCTGCACCGCTGACCCGCTCGGTTCCTCCTGCGTTTGGGCGAAACGAAAAAAACAAAAAAGAAAGCGACAGGTAGAGAAGAGGCCGGACATTCCCTTCACTGACTCCCCGGGGAAGCTACATGCCGACACCTACGTGTGACAGCAGCACCGTGCGCGGACCCGGGCGCCATGTGTCAGGACGTGCGCGGCTGAGTATAGCTCTGACGGTCTGGCAAACAGCCCTGCACGTCCATCAAACTGCCCCCAGCCCCCCCACCCCCCTCTCTCACACACACACACACACACACACGGAGACCAGACCCCCTCACCCCCAATTTACCGGGATCCAAACCGGCCCGGGAGGCTGTAACCGGGGGGAGCAGTTCCCCGAATTATTGCGCGCTTTTCCGGCTTGTGTTGAGTCCTGCAGCAAGCTAACAACACACACACACAACACAGACACACACAGGTGTGCCACACACCGGCCCGTCCACACAAATTCGGCGCTCAGGTGTAAACGCTTCCTCACGCGCAGCCTGTCATAATCCGGGTGACCTTGTTGCCCCGACACCGGGGGAGCCTGAGCTAGCTACCTACCGCCACCACTCCCTCCGCACGACACCTACGGGGACGCTAACGACGCCTAGCAGCACCGGCAGCCCCCCAGACTCACTAGGCGCTAGCGGCCCATTAATAAAGGTTCGCCAGCGACACCGGTTGGGTCCCCGCGCTTGGTCTGAACCAGTCGGCGCGGGAGCCGCGGGACACTCGGCCGGGACGAGCCGGGGATTAGCGGGCTTCCCTGGGCAACTAAAATGCTAATTGGCTAGCTCGCGAGCGCACGGGCGAAGGCGCTAGCTGTCGGCCAACGTTTTCTGGCGTCGTACCAGCAAGCTAAGCTAGGCTAGGCTAGGCTAGGCTAACGAGTGCTGACAAACTTATCAACCAGCTCCTCAAATGTTTTCTCCCCGCCCTTCTCGACCGCTTGGCTTGCCGAGCGGGGCCGAAATGCCATCCCCGTCTCCCGGAGCTAATGGAAACGGCGAGCTAGCCCCGTCGTGTGGCTACCACAGAGCCCCCCCCGCGGGCGACCGTTAGCACGCAGAGCGGGTGAGCTACCGAGCGGCTAGCCGGCTAACTGACAGTCGGGGCAGAGACAGACGCGGAAAAAAAATCAGGGGAGTTTCTCGACTGCGGCTCCTCCGCGCATCGCACCGGCCCGATTACCGTCCGGGAAAGGGTTCGGTTCGAGCCACGAGTCGCGCCGTCGTCGTCCACCTCGGTCCGGGTCGCGTTCGCCGCGGCGGCGCGGAGTTAGAGCCGCCGCCTTCCCACAGTTTTCTGGAAGGGAGCTACAAGAAGTTGTCCTCCTCCGCAAGTACCAGCCGCCATACTGTAACTAGAGAGCAGACAGGCGCGGTGCGTTCACGGCCCCCCGGAACATCGAGCCACCGCTCACAGCACGACGGAATTAATCCTAATCCTAATTCTGTGTGCGGTTAATTTGGGAAGAATAGCAGCGAACGAGATCAGCAGTCGAAATTTAAATCTTCTAGTTGACTCACCAAGTTAAATTATTACATTTTCTACGTTTTTTTTTACAAAATGTCAGGATTTTATTTGAAACGGGATTATTTCCTGATTTGTCTCATAATTTTGATTCACATCTACTTTTTCTTTTGCATTAATACCTCATTCCTTTTATGTTTGATGCTAATCTGTATGGGGAGTACTTTGGATTAAATATGGTTGTACATGCGTTTGGATTATAAAATAGAGCTCACACTGTAACTGAAGATATAACTCCAGGTTTGTGTTGCTCGATGTTACACACATGTTCTTCCTGTTGTTGTGTTGCAGTGTGGACCGCATTATTAATGACGACGACAATCCAGGTGATTTGGTTTACAGACTGGGACAGCAGGGCGGCTGGGGTGGGGTGGGGTGGGGTGGGAGGAGATCAGATTGCGCCCATGGCTCCAGAAGGGTCCCCGCTGTGTTCTGGAGCCGGACAGCTGAGCCCAAATCAATGCCGGGCCAGACAACAGAACAGCTCACGCAGGGGAGGATACTGTCATCGCTTCACACCAGAGCAAAAAAAAACACACACGTCGTTATAGTGTTTGTGCGTGTAGTCCTGCTGAAGGTCCCGCAGGTCTGAGGCCTGCAGCCCGGTGCAGGGGTCAGTTCTGGATCAGACCGGTTCGTTCCAAATATACCAGAGTGAAGGACGGGACAAGGACTGAGGGCCCGACAGAGCTGTCAGTAAACCACACTGTCAGACCTGTTGGTCTCTATCTGTCGGAATAAAGTACAAGAAAGTCTCATGGTTTATGTGACCAGGTCCTGGTCCTGGTCCTGGTCCAGATCTTACAAGACACAACGACACACTTTTCACTTCTAAGTCAAAAAATATAAGTCAGAACATTATGAGCCAGTGGAAAAGTTAAGATGAAGAGATAAGAAGCCAAATCGTTTTGACAGTAAATCAATATTTTGGTTTTCTTGATCTAAATCATGTGTAGTGACAATTTAAAGATAATAAACCCAGATTAAAATCCAGCAAAAACACGTGCCCGTTACAATGCTGATTTGATATTTGTTTCATTTCATCAGAGCTACAAACAAGAATAAAGAGGGAAGTCTCGCTGGTTCTGTTCTGGTTCTGTTCTGGTTCTGTTCCGTCCCTCTTCACATCCTCAGCCTGGATCAGTGAACGAGTAAATCCGCTTTGTCTAAACCCTCTAACAGCCCCATCACCGAGCCAGCAGATGGATGGGGGGGGGGCACAAATCCACTTGATTAAGAATAAGCAGATAGAGAGGAAACATCACCTGAGATTATAATCCCATCACATCACATTAAAGTCGACTGTAGTTTTGCAGCGAAACACAATTCTAACCAGCAGAAACCTGGTGTCGTTTATCATCTGGACCTTCTCTGGGTCCAGACGTTCAGGTTTCTGTTGGTTTTTTACATCCTGGTCTGAAGAGAGACCACGTTTCATCAATAATCCACTGAAGCTGCAGCAGATCAATAATTATAAATATTCAATAAAATGACTCAAACGGATCAAACTGGGTTAAAGAGTTAGTCCCGGCTGGACCTGCAGGAGGACTGAGCTGGGCCCAAGGACCAGGACCGGGACCAGGACCAAGATCTGCACCTCACACACCACAACAACAAATCAATCACTTCTAATCAATGGACATGAAAGAAAAACATAAAACAAATCACTTTCACACGTTGTTCAGATTATAACAACAACAGACACACAACACGTCCTGCTCTCACGCACTGACGCCGGGTTATTCACGCTGTGGTCAGGTGAGCGGAAGAGCTGTGTGTGTGTGTGTGTGTGTGTGTGTGTGTGTGTGTGTGTGTGTGTGTGTGTGTGTGTGTGTGTGTGTGTGTGCGAGTCTCGTGTTTCACCGCGTGTCACGTGACCCGCCGCTCCGCAGCGAGCAGCTGATCCTGCGCCGCTCTGCTGCAGCCCCACCGAAGGTAAATGAAGATATTCTGCTTGTGGCAATAATCTAATCTGCTAATCTCATAGTGGGCTTTCTCACCCACACGTGCATAATCCACAGCCTGGATTATTGCTCTTCTCTGGCTTCGTATGTTTTAGAGGTTTGTGTAACTTTTACGGTTTAAACGAGCTGAGGATGTAAACACGACCAGGATCCGGACACGAACCGAACCGAACCGAACCGTCTTTATCCGAACTTTGGGCTCAGTCATTCGTTTTTACCCTCCCGGCACCGACACCTCCGCGGTCTGTCGGCGGCTCAGGTGTCCGCGCTTCCGGCTGCGGGTCCTTTCCCGCCCTGCAGGTGGAGCGCGTCCGCGGCTGCAGGTGCGATGTTCCGCCACCGGGGGGCGCAGGCGGGCCGGCCCCCGCTGCTCACCATAAAAAAAACCAATCATTTAATGGTTGTCTCGAGCTTTTGTCGCCCGTTAGTAGAACCTGCCGCGCTGACGGGTCTCCAGGTGCACCCTGGGAGTTGTAGTTCAGTTCCTGTCCGTAACGGCGTCGCTGTCCGGCAGGAGATGCGCGACCTGCTGACGACCCAGAGCCAGAGCTGCTACCGGGAGCAGATCCAGAAGGAGATGTTGACCCGTTTGGCCTGGAAGAGCCGCTACGCCGAGCTCTACCCGTCCTGCTGCCGCGGGGTCCCGAACCCGGGGCCCGCCCGCCCGACCTCTGACCCCCTCTGCCATGGAATAAAAACAGGAGTCGAGCGGGGTGAGAACAGGTGAACGGGCAGGTGTGGGGAGTCATGTGACCAGGACCAGGAGGGGCTCAGATCAGTGTGGGAGGGGCGAGTGTGAAGTTAAAGGGCCGGCGTGTGCGTTAGCATTAGCAACTCAGCAAGTCAGTAAACGCATCACACGCGCTAACACAAACTAACCCCGCCGTTTGTGCTCTACCCGCCAGGGCTGTCCTGCCCCCGGTTACCAGGACACCTAAGAGGCAGAGCGACCTTCCTCCTCCTCCTCCTCCTCCTCCTGAGGAGGGCGGCCCGGCGTCGCCCCCACCATGAGGCCGGCCTCCCCCCAGACCAGACTGACTCTGTACCGGGACTCGTCTCACCACGTATGAAACGCCGCGTGCTCGCGCCAACGCTTCACGTCTGATTCGGCCGTTAAGTCACGTCGTCTTTGCAGGGGAGGGGGCGGAGCCTGTACCTGCGGAGGCGGGGCCAGATGAGACCCGAGGAGAAGTTCGAGTTTCCCCTGCTCTCGTCCTGGGAGTACGGCTGGAGGCTGGGTAAGATGGAGGGCCGGCGTCGCCATGACGACAGAGTTATCGCAGCGTTGTTTGATTGTTTGTTAGCAGAACCAGAGGCGGTTTTACCTAGAACTTAATTGAGGAACCTTTAACCTTTAATCCGTTCAACGGATTTCACAGGCGACTACAATCTGGATTACGGGACGCCGACCCGGGCCCGGTCGTCGGTGGTGAAGAACACGTTCTACAGCAGGAACGGCGTGTTCAGCAGCCCGTCCGCCACCAACCGACTGGGCTGAACCCCCGAAGGGCCACAGGTGGTGCAGTTCTGGATTTGGAGGGGATTATAATCCACATTTCATTTATTTATTCCCATTAAAAAGTGAGAATACAGGAGAGAAATCGTGTGTAACTTTGTGTGTTTTAGCGTCCACGCCGCTGGTCCTGGATCAGTCTGAGACGCTTACAGAGTCAAAGCCAAACAATCGATCACTGATTTCTGATCGTTTAATGTTTACACAGCTGATAACGTTCTGATCGTGGAAAATTTATTTGGAGCAGAAAAAAAAACTTCGTCTGCAGAAAACGCACATCGGTTGTTTAAAGTGGGATTGATTTAAAACCCGGCGCAGCTCAGGCGGTCGGGAACAGCAGGAAGCCGGTGAAGGTGTTGCTGGTGATGCTCGGGTTCATCGTGATGCTGTTGTACTTGGTCGCCTGCAGCGAGACGGTGTCGCCCACGTCCAGCTCCAGCACCGCCGAGCCCGAGGTGACCAGGAAGCCGTCGGCCATGTCGCACAGCGCGAGCTGGGCGGCGTCGCCCTTCATCAGCTTCAGACACACCTGGAGACGGGGGGGGGACGAGTCAGGGGGGGCGAGCGCGGCCCGGAGACGACGCCGGCGCCAGCGCGGCGGCTCGGACTCACCCTGCTCTTCGCCGACACGTGGTAACTGAAGAAGTAGACGCCCTTCTCGCTGCACGTGAACGTCCCGTTTCTCAGCGACTCCCCCTGAAACCGCGGCTCCAGCTCCGGCAGGATGGCGCTGTGGGAAGTTCATGGTACCTGTTTGTTTCTCCTGTCCAATCACACGGCCGCCCCGCCTCCCGCCCCGCCCCCCTCACCTGTCGAAGTCGATGCTGGCGTCCATCTCTGGCGCGTGCAATGTCAGTTTCTTGGAGAACAGGGACCGCTCCTGGTTGGACAGATTGACCGGTCTTCCCTTCTCCCCCGGCGGGCCCCTGTCTCCGGGGCGGCCCGGCAGACCCGCGTCCCCCTTCATCCCGGGACGGCCCGGCGGTCCGTTCGGACCCGGCTCCCCCTTCTGGCCCACGACGCCCTGGTCTCCCTCGCCTGCTCCACAGTAAAGTAAAACAGTGAATCTGCGATAAAACAAATTCTGCGCACGTCAGCAGAACCCGTGCACCGGACTCACCCGGGTCGCCCTTCGGCCCTTTGGGACCGTCCCGCCCGTTGAGCCCGTGAGTGCCCGGCGTCCCGGGAATCCCGTGTCTGGCCCCGCCGCAGGAGACCTGGGCGCCAGCCGGGTGGTGTTCATGAAGGAGCAGCAGCAGCAGCGCTGCAGTAACGCAGCTGAGCCACCGGGGGGCCTGCGCGCGCACACACACACACACACACACACACACACACACACACACACACAGACACACTGGTGCTCGACTAAAAATAATCTGCAGTAGAGAAATAAGACTTTTCTTTTTAATTCCTGGTGTTTACATTCAATTTAATTTTGACGCGCGACGTGAAAATGCAGATTAAACACACGCTGACGTGGTTTAATCTCACAATAATGAACGCACAACAGTAAAGTGTAACGACGCTTCGAATCACAGCCACCACATCCACATACACCGACACATGAACCATCCATCACAAACTCAGATTAAACGCCTCCGGGTTAGAAAACACAGGTGTCTCACCATCGGCAGGTGACGCAGCTCCTCCTTCCTGTGACGGAGCGATGAAGAGCGGAGGTGAAGAGCGGAGGTGAAGAGCGGAGGTGAAGAACGGAGGTGAAGAGCGGAGGTGAAGAGCGGAGGTGAAGAGCGGCGGCGACTCGCCTGCGAGGACGAAAGAGAGAAGTGAAACGTTCACCGTGATCCGGGAGCTGGAAAAACAAAAAACTGTACACGCCTGCAGAAAGTATCAAAAGTAAAAGTACTACAAGACAGTGACTAAGCATATAAACAGTGTACTTTAGTCCAGGGGTTCCCAACCTCTGGGTTGAGTCCCCGCCAAGGGTCACGATGTCTAACGCGAGGGGTCGGAGGAAATCGTCTGGCGTTTAGGGTATGACAAACGCAAAGTGTTTCGCAGCGCGAAGCGAAAACGAGTTTGACCTCAGAGAGTTCGACGACTCTTACTGGAATTTTTTTTTTTTTTTTTTTAATCGGACGAAGCAAATCGCTCGTCGGCGGAAACGAAACCGTCGAATCAAGAAATCAGGATTGAAAAATACCTGAAGAAGAAGTGATGATGAAGGAATCCGATTAAAAAAAGTTCTGTTATTTTGGTTGAACTTCTTCTTCTAACGTCCGGCTGAACGTCGGTATCTGTTCTGTTTTTAATAATTAGATCCCGACAAATCTGCTGCAGTGTCATTTTCTGATCCTCTTTTCTTCCGTTCGTCCCGTGTCTTCATCTGAACTCAAAAAGGACGAAATTAAAGCTGAAGTTCATTTTTTTATCGCAGATGTGCCAAATAATTTAACTCGGTTCACTTAAGTGAAAAACACGACACGAAAACGAAACGAGAAATGACACGAAGCGAAAAGGTTGTTTTCAGCTCTTTATTTTGGATTCACTGGGTGTTTCAGGGTTTGGATTACAGAAGATGATTGGACACATAGATGAAACATACAGTTGTAAACTGTAAACAAACAACAACCCGTGTTTTGTATTTAGCAATGAAGCTGTTTTAAAGGTGATAATCGCAAACATAGGAAGATTTCCAGTTTTTTGCTATTTTCCTTGACTCCTGCCCTCCGGGATCAATGGATCAGTGGATCTGGGGATCCAGGGATCAATGGATCAATGGACCAGTGGATCGGTGGATCCGGGGATCAGTGGATCGATGGATCAATGGATTGTGGATCCAGGGATCAGATGATCAATGGATCCGTGGGTCAGTGGATCTGGGGATCAATGGATTGATGGATCTGGGGATCAGAGGATCAATTGATCAGTGGATCGGTGGATCCATGGATCAATGGATCGACGGATCTCGAGATCAGTGGATGAATGGATCGTGGATCTGGGGATTTGGGGATCCGGGGATCAGGGGGTCAGTGGATCAGTGGATTGTGGATCCGGGGATCAGTGGATCAATGGATTGGTGGATCAATGGAGCGGGGGATCAGTGGATCAATAGAGAGGGGGGTCAGCGGATCGGGGTATCAGTGGATTAGTGGATCAATGGATCGGTGGATCACAGCAGGAAGCCGGAGAAGATGCTGTATCCACTCATCTTCCCTCTCATGCCTCTGTAGTCTTTGGTCTCCAGCCAGACCTCCTGGCCCTGCGACACGTAGACCGCCAGGCTGCCGGAGGTCACCTGGAATCAAACGCACCTGTGGTTAAGCCCCGGGTGGAGATCTGGTTTCCGGATTAGGAAATGAACGCGACGTTTCTCGTACCTGTCTCCGCCCACGGCGGTGGTCGCAGAACGACGCCAGCACCGTCCCGTCCAGCTTCATCACCACGCAGAGTCGGTCGTCCAGAGAGGCGTGGTACACAAAGTAGTACGTCCCCGGGGCCCGAACCCTGCACACGGTACACAAACTCAAACTCAGGGTCCCGGGAGGACGAACCCAACGATGGAGCTCCTCGTATTTGTCACGTTTGGTTTTGTGCGTCAGTCACTGAACAAAGTGAAGCGAAATGTGGCGCCAACACTTACGTGTGACGCAAAAATTGCTGCATACGAACATGCTAACCTTTCTATGCTAATGCTAGTGTTAGCCTTTAGCAGCTAGCTGCGGCGTCACCTGGTGACGCGGCACCTCTCACCTGAAGTGTCCCGTCTCGGTGTCGTAGTCGTCGTTGATGTTGGTGATGACCGTGGTGAAGCGGATCACGCTGGCTTTCTCCGGGTACTCGTCGGTCGCCCGGGCCACGCTGAAGGCCGCTTTCTGCTGGCCTCCGGCGGATCTGCAAGACCAGGACTGGATCAACCTGCTGGGGCTCCAACTCGACCGTGGGCCCCTGTCGTTCCCTCGGCAGCCCGTCCGATCACATACCCGCGTTCTCCCGGTTCTCCCGGGGGACCTTCGAACCCTGGGCTCCCCGGTTCCCCCCTTTCTCCACTTGGACCTCGCTTGCCGGGAAATCCCCTCATCCCCGGTTCCCCCTTCGCTCCTCTCTGCGGGCCGAGGCCGACCCGCCCCGCCACTCCTGCACAAATCAACGACCTACCCGTCACGACCAAACACGCCCGCCGACAGGTTTAAGCGCCGGAAATCGGAACCGGTCTCACGCCGGTGCGTTCGGAACGTAGTTAGCCTAGCTTAGCATGAGTGCAGCCTGCACCAGTGAGCTCTCACCTGGTTCACCTTTGTCACCTTTCTCCCCATCGCGACCGTCTCTGCCCGGCATCCCGGGCATCCCTGAGGACGGAGAGAGAGTTACACACACACACACACACACACACAGACCCACAGTGCACAACCACACACACACATCAATGCACACACCTGGTATCCCAGGCATCCCTGTTGCTGGGCAGGTCTCCATGGCGACCAGGGGGGTCATGGTGAACGAGACCAGGGCTCCGATCACGAGAAAAACACAATGGAGCATGATGGAGAACCTGACAAGGAGAGAGGAGACGAGGAGAGAAGGAGAAAGAGGAAATCTATACCTAAAAATATCATATATACATATATAGTAATAATATAGTAACACCTCAAACATATGTTCTTATATATGTTTAAATCAAACTCACCCGAGAGAAGAGGCTGAAAAAAATCAAACGCACCTCCGCGAACTGCAGACAAACTGAAGTGAAGTCCCAACGCTGGAGGAGGAAGTCAGAACCGGGGGGGTTAAACAGCTGATCCTGAAACTGTACACAAACAAAAAAAACTCCACCCACAACCAGCGAGGGGTCAAACGAAACTGAGATACGACCGCATCTAAAAAACTTATTTCAATCCCTCACATGATCAGATTATTGATGATTAACGTTATGATCAATCAATAAAAAAGTTGAGCACCGGACCACAGGGGTCGTCTTCATCCGGACGTTGAAGAAAGGTCTCCAGAGAAAAGACCGATCGTTAAAGTTTCTCCTCATCGGGAGAAAACAACCAAAGAAAATGAAGCTGAAGACGCCGTGCAGCTTTAATTCAAACTTTAATCTTAATCTTAATTTTGTGTTACACGTGTCGATCATTAGGAAACAGGTGTGGCAGCGCCCGGCGGCTCCAGGTGATCTTCAGCCCTGGTTGGAGAAGAGCAGGAAGCCGTTGAAGACGATCATCTTCTCCCGCGTGTCCCGCGAATCGCTGTCCTTCTGCTCGTCCCGGAAGGACTCGAGCCAGACCCTCTGTCCGCTCGTCAGCTGGAGGACGGCGCCGCCCGACAGCACCTGACACACGGGAGGCCGGTGAGCCGTCGCCGGAGCGGGGTCGCCGGTTCCGCTCGAGCTCGGAGACTCACCTGGTCCATGCTCCTCGGGTTGTTGTTGCAGAACCCCAGCTTGTTGGTCAGAACCGGGCTGGCGATACGCAGACACAGGGTGACCTGAAAACACACGCAAACGGGTCGGGAAGGTGAGGGGAACACGTGTGCACACGCGCTCAGGTGTTCACGCCCAGGACCACGCAGGTGAGCCGCTACCTTGGCCGACGCCTGGAAGCTGAAGTAATAAACACCGGGAACCCTGCAGGTGAAGCGACCCGTGGCTATGTCGAAGTGTCCAGGTGTGTTCACCAGCGCCGCCTGATAGGTTACTGTCTGATGCACAAACACACACACACACACACACACACACACACACACACACACACACACACACACACACACACACGCGACAACCGGAGAACGACTTTAACTCAAACAACAAATTCATATCAACGAGAGAGACGACGTGCGACGGACCGGACCTGGTCGTAGCGAGGATAGCTGTTGTCGGTTCTGATCACGGAGAAGGCTGAGTGGGCCTGCTGAGAAGAGTCGTGTCCTGGAGACACACACACACACACACACACACACACACACACACGTCATTGTGCAGTAATAAGTACTAATACATAATCCCCCTGACAGGATTGATAAAGTAAAGTACTTTCTCTGGGCTGTAACGCCACGAGTGACCACCGGGGGAAGAAGTGGCAGCAGTGAGGCGCCTCCTCCCTTTGCACGCTTCATGTTTAATCCGTGTGCGTGTTCTTACCTTGGACGACGCTCTGCCCGCGGGGTCCGGGGCGACCCGGAGGACCGGCCGGTCCCAGGTCCCCACGGAAACCTTTAGGTCCCATGTCTCCTTGCGAGCCCCGAGTCCCCGAGCTCCCCTTCAGCGCGAGCGGGACGCCGGCGGCCGCCGGGCCGTGGGCCGACACCGCTGGAGACGAGCAGAGACCATCATGGGGGTGAGAACCGCACGGCCGCCTCAAAGTTCTGGTTCTGCACCGGTTTGTCGGACCTGCAAAGACCTAGCTTGGTGTCGGCGTTGTTTTTACCTGGCTCTCCTTTCTCTCCCTTCACTCCAGGTTTTCCATCTCTGCCCGTGGTCCCCGCCACTCCTTGGTGGCCGTCCACTCCTGCACAGCTCTCCTCACATCGGCCGGCCTTCAGAAGCAGGGCCACGCACGCCAGAACCAGAACCGCCGACCCGTAAGAACCCGCCATGGTTCCGCAACACTGGAGATAAGGTTCTTCAGAGAAAGAGAAGAAGGCGAGGAAATAAGAAGGTTGTTTTTATTTAAAGAAGAAGAAGAATCCTCCCGGGTTTAATGTCTGACCTCATCTTAAAAATCTTAAAATTTAAGTTGTGTTATTTTGTTGCTGTTGTTGTTGTTGTTGACAAATAAATGGTAAACAAAATAAATATAAAACGTTTTCACTCACCGGCGTCAGACGTGGAGTCGCAGGGAAACAGACGGAGTTTCTTCTCTCAGCGAAGAGATCGAGAGTTTTAGTGACGACTCGAGAAGACGAACACACACAGACACACACACACAGACACACACACACACACACACACAATCAGCCAGGAAATGAAACTCGTGATCCCTTCGTGTTCAGATCTGGGACCAGTTCTGAAACGAGAGCTGCGTTTCCACGGTGACGCAGATGAAGACGTCTATGACATCATTTTTTTTTTTTTAGCGAAGCGAACAAGTTAATTTGAAATGTCGACGACCGCGGGCGTGTGACGTCGCCATCATGTGGCCACGCGGCGAAACGACAGCAGACAGAAACTGAACGTGGACATTAATCAGCAGCGATGATGTTGAACCTTTTATTTTATTTACTCACCATGTTTTATTATTTTTTTTATTTTTATTTTAATGACATCACATTGCATTTTTCTTTACACTTTAAAGTTTCGTCAATTTAACGACATTCACGTCACATGTCGCGTAATGACCTCATCGAGCTGGACGCAGCGTAGCAGTAGATTAACTCCTTTAAGCTTTTTACCGAAACCCAACGCCCCGATGATCCCGCTTCCCGACGCCCGTACACAACCGGACCAGCACCACACAACAGACCAGCTAACGCAACTTGCGGGTGAAGAAAAGAGCTCAATATCCAACCCAACATGTTCCCTTGTGTCGGGGAGGGGCTACCGGCAGCCGAGGCTGGTACCAGCACCAGTACCCGTCCTTGTCCGGTTTCCGGCGAACTCCTCCCAGTCCGACCACCTGACGCACGGGCGCCTCGTCTAAGCGAGACGCTCCCTGGTGGTCACGGAGATCTTGCCCTGCAGTATCGTCAGCGGGAGCTCGGTCAGCGTTCCCATCGAGGGAAAGAGCCGATCGGTGAACGAGTGCGTGAAGGTGTGTATGTGCGTGACGGCGTCCAGGTTGAAGAAGGACAGCTTCCCCCTGTTCCAGTCCAGGTGGACTCGGATCCTCTTCACCTTCCTCTTCACCCGCAGGACGGCGGGCGGCTCCCCCAGCAGGCGAGCGCTGTACCTACCGTTGTAGAACTCTATCTGCCAGAACCCGGGTTTTATTCGTGCCGGGTCGTGGACGGACTCGGCGGCGACGCCGACGAACCAGGCCGGGTTGTCTTGAACTTCCACATCCCAACTGTGAGTTCCCGAGGTGAAGCCCCCCCAGCCGCGGACGGAGCGATGGAAGCCGATCCTCTCTGGGTTTTCCGGAAGCTTCTGCCTCTCTCCGTGACTCACGCTGGTCAGATCTTCGGACACGATGAATTCTGGGTGAGCGGTGTTTGGATCCAGAACCACAGGGGTGTAGGAGACCACGTCCTTCATCTTGTTCCAGATGTTGAAGGCCAGATTGCCCAGGTGTTTGGCCTGGTCTATCAGAGCTCCCGAGGGCAGCTGCGGATCCTCCAGCAGGGGGTGCTGCCGGACCCGGTCCACCGCGGCCCCGTAGTTCTGCAGGAACCAGACGTCGTCGGCTCTCAGCTCGTCCTCCGCGGTTCTGACGGCATTGGACAGAGCTGCGATCTCTCTGCTCAGAGCCTCGGTCTTCTCCTTCATCATCTGACTCTTCAGCTCCTCCTCCTCCCTCAGAGCAGCGATCCTGGCCGCCTCCTCCTCCTGCAGAAACCGGCGGAGCTTCTTGAACTGCTCCTGAATCAGCATCTCCGTGCGCCGGGCCTGGACCTTCACGTGTTCCGCCGTCTGATCGCAGTTCGCTCGGACCCGCTCGAAGAGCTGCAGCTTCTCCCGCAGCGGTTTCAGGGATTTCCGGAGCTCGTCCCGGAGATCCTGCGCCGCCTCGTCGACGGGTCGGAACCGGTGGTCGGCGTGCCTCCTGGAGTCTCTGCAGATGAGGCACGCCGCCTCCTGATGGTCCAGGCAGAAGAGGCGGAGCCGCTCCGAGTGCAGCCCGCAGACGGGCTCGGACCCGGCCGAAGCTCTGTGGCGCCTCTCCTGTAAGAAGGCCTCGCACAGGTTCTTCAGAGCCAGGTTTCGAGGTGGATCGGTCCGCGACGACCTCCTCTTGCAGACGGGACAGTCCTGCGCGGGCCCCACCCCCCACCACGTCTGCAGACAGTCCGCACAGAAGCTGTGGCTGCACGACAGGACCACCGGGTCCCTGAAGACGTCCTGGCAGACGGGACAGGAGAAGTTCTCTGCAGACTGTAAAGCCATTTTTCAGGAAGTCAGCGGCGACTCATCTCTCCCCCGGAAAGTTACCTGAGCCCCCCCGCTCCTTAAATCCACATTCCTCAGTCGGCAGCAGCTGAAAGTCGTGAAAAGTTCCTGTTCCTCCAGGGGAAATCGTCTGTTTGGGCCGTCGTCGGTCTCTCGGCGTGTCCGCGCGTCGCTTCCTGGCGGAGAAACAGCCGCCCGTTTCCTGGTTTGTCTCAGGTGAGACGGGGGCGGAGCCTCGTCTGAGAGTCTGTGTCAAGTCGAGGCACGTTGTTGCCCTTCGTTGGTCTACACCGGCGCATCCTGTCCTTCCTGGGGCCGCCTGAGTGAGGACCTCCACCTGAGCGAGGACCCCCACCTGCACCGTCGGGTGCAGAGTGACCGGCACATGATAAGTTTATTTAGATTTTTCTTGCCCGGTTTAGTTAGACATTTCTGTTCCAATTTACTGACGCCAGCGTTTCCTGTCCTTTCGGACCGACCCGATCTGCGTCCAGGACCCTCGACGTCCCGGTTCTAAGTCCCCGGGTCGAAACCCTCAGAGCCCAGGACGGAGTGAAAGCAGTCAGGCCTCTGGTTCGGTCCAAGTCTCACACTGGGGTCAGATCCTCAGACATGACGGGGTCCGGGTCGACGGTGTTCAGATCCAGAACCACGGGAGCGTGGAAGACCACGTCCTGCGTGGGTGGGGGCTCTGAATGGGACGTCCCGGCCTCGGGGGGGGGAGGGGCACGACTTAAGCCGGCTGTCACTCAGCGTCATTATGTCAACAAAGAAGAGAAAACACGACGAGTCACGTCTGGTTTCGCCTGCGAAGAAAAGAACACGCAACCCGCGTGTTTTCCTCCTGTCACCTCAGGCAGACACAACGACAAATTAACAGAAACACCTGTGACGCCGCGGCGGACAACATGGCCGAATCAACAGCCCCGAGGGCCCGAGGGCCCGGGGGGGGCAGGGGCCCCTGCAGAGCCGGTCTGGATCCAGTAAGAACCAGAACGTGCTGTAAACTGAGTCCAAGGAATGTCAT
>JAFBJZ010000913.1:327500-330000 GCA_016785225.1 Psettodes erumei | reverse complement strand
AAAATAAATTTATTATTACAGCTTCTCAAATTTAATCCAGTCACAACGCAGAGAGAAAACAATCAGTACAGTAAGAAGCAAACGTCACTGGGCTGTTTGACAGATTCCTTAACTAACCAAGAATTCATATAAGCAGCAGTAATTACAAAAACTTTATTGGTATCTCCCTCTTTACAACCAAACAAAAACCAGAAGAAAAACAAACTCAAACTCAAAAAGCTTAAAACGGACACGAGGGCTTTTCATGCTTTCTATTCCTAAACTGCCTTCGAGGATCTCGCTCGGCGTGAAGGTGCGAGCGAGGCGTTCGGCGTCAGAGTGGGCGGGGCTCGTGTTAAAACGGCAAGCGGAGGAACATGACAGACGCAGGGAGCGAGGTCGGGGACTCGGGGTTTCACTTCTTGCCCGATTTCTTGATGCCGCTGCCACCTGCAGGGAAAAGAAACGTTGTTGTTTGGCTTTTCATGAAACTTGAGTCGACCACCGCGCGACACGTGGTCCGTGTGTTTAGCGTGACCCGGCGACGCCCCTCGCTCTTACCCAGAGGTCCTTTTGTAGCTTTGGCCTTCATCGCCTCCAGAGCTTTCTGTTCTTCCTTCTGCTTCTGCTTGAAGGCCACGTCGTCCTGCGGACACAGAGCCAGTTCACAAACCCTTCAGCTTGTCTCCTTCTTTAATTTTCAATATGTAAATTCCTCAGCACTTACGTCATCCATATCCTTGGCCTGTTTCTTGGGAGCCTTCAGCGGTTTCTTTTTGCCTCCTGCGGACAGAAAACGAGAGAAAATGAGAATATTCCAACACAATCCAATTCTTTTTTTTTTTGTATAGCGTCAAATCACAACATAAATGATCTCAAGGCCGTTGACAGAGTGACGTCCAGACTTTATAATGTTGGATAGATAAGGAAACACTGCAGAACTGACCTGTACGGCGAAAAACATCTTATAATTCAACTTATATATCGCCAGATTTCTACACCATAACTTGTCAGTAGATAAGACTTAATTTTAATTAAACGTACACATCTTTACACAAAGGAGTCAGTGCCAAGTGCTAAGGTTAGTGTCTGTTAAGAACGATGCGGGATTTAAAGCATTAGCGATATTACGTGATTTGTTTGGCTACATTAGCTAAATTATCGCTTTTGACCACAAGTTACGCGCCGCAGGCCTCAGACGACCTGCGTGATCCCGCGTTGAATTGATCCACCGACAGCAAACATAACGAGGCAGAAATGTGGGTCAGTTTTAAGAAGGTTTATCTGTTAGCGCTCTGGTTAGCAGCCGTTAGCAGCAGCTAGCTGCTCCTCCCGCTCCGCTCGGTTTCACCAAACCGTCGCGGGTTATTCTTCACGTTTCCGGCGCTTTTCTCGAACCTTCGGATGAAACGACGTCTCACCTTCTCTGCCAGACATGTTTCAACCCGGTGCCGCCTGTCTGAAGGAAAGAAACGAATGTTTTTGTGTGTATGTGTTGGAAACACAACCGGCTGCCTCACTATTCCGCGCTGTCAGGACCCCGGTGACCTCTGGACCGGAAGGAGAATGACCGTGAAGCGCCTGAACAAAATCCCACCCGGCTGTTTCATTCAGATGCTAACTAGTTAGCCTGGAAAAAACGTTCACCTGAGTGACATGTACGCTTTGACAACAGCGAAGAAAACAGGTATGTTCGTTCTGACACCTTCAGGTCCGTGTGGGTCCGTCGCAGTTTCTCATTGACGGTTTCACGTTACGGTTAGAAGGTCACATGTTAGCAACCCGGAGCTAACCGTGGCTAGCCGGGAATAAAGCAGGGAGAAGGACCAGAATTGTGTATGTAACCAGTATTATGATGAGAGTCCGCTGTGTTGAGGCAAAGTCATCCATCATGATGACGTTGAGTCACGTTTCCTCCCGAGTTGTGATCGCAGGCTCAGTGTGATATAGTGAAGCCTGTCATGCTCTTTATATGTAATTACTGACACCTTATAGAAATGCTGAATTAACAGCAGGATGTTAATCTGGCCTCCATAATCCCATTTCAGACATACAGTTATTTTTTCTTCATGTGCGCCTTGTTGTTAACCTGTTATTTATTCAGTTGGCAGTGTAAGTGTAGCTGCAGCTGCGGTTGAAGCTCCCACAGTCTTTCGGCTGCACCTGTGACCTCTGCCCTTCTCAATGAGGTACGTCCGCACAGTCGGGTCGCAGGTTCTGTCCGGTTCTGATCTGAGCAGGTGAGTGACGGCGTGTTTGCTGTGTCAGGTACAGAGGAGCGCAGCTCTGTCTGCGGGCTCACGGCTCCTGCTGTCTGTCCCGCCTCTCGCTGCCCGGATCGCCGTCTGGCAGAGTCGCTCCGTCCGAACCTACGGCGCCACTCACCGCCAGCCGAGCCCCCACCCCGCACCCTCTGATGGGAAGGGCGGAGCTGAGCTGGCGAAGGAGCGCACCCTGGCTGTCTTACAGGTACGGGAAATCCCTCTCCGGCCTTTTCATAACGTTTTAACATTATTCGTCA
>JAFBJZ010000913.1:300000-322500 GCA_016785225.1 Psettodes erumei | reverse complement strand
AGACTGAGGGATTAGCCTGTGTGTGTGTGTGTGTGTGTGTGTGTGTGTGTGTGTGTGTGTGTGACCTCTGGGGGTCTGCTCATCGACACAGGGTCAACCATGTGAGGGAGGGTGTCTAGACAATGTCCCCGTGTGTGTGACAGTGACAGAGAGAGTGTGTGTGTGTGTGTGTGTGTGTGTGTGCCGCTCTTCTATCTTTGTGAGGACCTCAATTCACTTTACTTCCTCTTGGAACTGTTTGAGGGCGCGCGCACACACACACACACACACACACACACACACACACTAATGTAAAGTTGATTGAAATTCTGGTTCTTTTGTTCGGACATAAGTCGGTTCCTTAGCAACATAAGCTGGTTCCACACAAAGAAAACGATTTTCACCGACGCTGGCCCAGACAAACAGAAAAACTGTAAAGACTGAACTTTAGACTGTGTAATGTTACTGTGTGTGTGTGTGTGTGTGTGTGTGTGTGTGTGTGTGTGTGTGTGTGTGTGTGTGTGTGTGTGATAAGAGGAAACACTGGGATAAAAGAAAACAGGTGGAAGTGGGTCGAAGAGGAGGAGAGACGGTGACGGACAGGGAGCGGAGGAAGGAGTCAGTTGAGCGGACACAGCTCAGGGTTAAATAATAACCAGGTGAAAGGTGGAGGCCCCACCCCCCCACCCCACCCCACCCCCCCCGGCCTCTGAGCAAGGCACTAAATCCTCACGTCACCGCTAATCGCTCAGCGTGACATAATCTCATTTATGTAACGCTCTAATCCCCGGCCCCTGTAGGAGGGAGGAGCTAATCCCACGTCCAGGTGCATCGCTGCGGCCCAATGCCGGAGGCCGTCCAGGTGTGTTTCACCTGTTCGCGGTCGGCCCCGCCTCCCTCAGGTGCTCCGGTCTGTTCGGGTTACCTGAACCCGGGCTCGCTGCAGGTACGACGCCATGACGTCAGGAGCGCGACGTCGCGGTTGCGTCACAGTTTTTTCAGCTCGCCGTCAGTCCGACCTTCTCCACCTGCCAGCGCCGCTGCCGGGAGCCGCCGCCAAAAACCTTTAACCGTCCGGCCCGGCCCGGCGGCGCGTCCGGTTCTGGGGCACCGTGGACGGGCCCTCGCACAAAATGTCTTACGTTGCACATGCGGCGCGGCGCTGTTTTCTTTGTCGGCGTGGCGGCGCCTCTGTCTGGTTCAGATGTTCCCTCGCTTCGTGGAAAAGCGCCGGAGGAGGAATGCGTTGTGTACTTTTAACCCTTCGCGGGCCCCTTTGTCCGGCCCTGATCTGTTCATCCTCTGCCTGTGATCTCCGCTGGTGGAAGCAGATCCCCGTGACGTTGACGCTCAACTGCTCGCCGGCGGACAAAGGAACGCTTCCTGGACGGGATTACGCCGTGAATCGCAGGGCCGGCGTCGGGTTTCCCCGAAGGGCACCTTTGGGCCCGCGCCGTCGGACGCGGGGCGCACCCCGTCGGGGTCGGGAGGTTCTCCGCTCTCAGCGGCGAGGTGGCGTCTCTTCACATAGATGAAGACGATAAGAGCGGATGAGTCTAATGGACCCGCTCAGGACCCTTTGTGGGTTAAGTTGTGCGTGTTGTGTAAGTGTGCGGTTGCAGGCCGGGACACGTGTACACGCCATACGTACAACTGGAACTGCAGGTTCCCGCCGCAGGTCTCCTTACATTAGGATCAAATGTGTGTGTGCGTGTTTTTTTTTGTTTTGTCAGGCAGAACGAGAGCGTGAGCGGCGAACAAAGACGCGAGCTGCTGCTCATCGCGCTCGGATCGAATTTCCATCAAAAAAAAAAAAAAGAGAGAGAGAGAGAAGCGGCCTCCTCGTTCGTCCGCGCTCGCATTCCTGCTGAATGACTTCGAGGGATGAAATTACTTCACGGTCGCTTCGTACGCGAGGGTCGCCACGACGCAACGGGGTGGGAAGAAACTGGCGGCGACGGTGCAGAAGTTTCGCTGGTCCTCGCGGGAAACTGCGATGGACGCCGACGTCTGTGACCGGGCCTGTTGCATCAGTCGCTCTGCACGGGCCGTGGAAATATTGACGTCAAGTCACATAAAGAATGAAGGAGAGAGAAGTTTTGTGTCTTCGCGCCTCTTTTGTCTCCAGTTTCTTTTAGGAACGTGGACAAAGCTTCACTGTAAATGTCATTCTGGAAAAAAAAACGAGTGAACTCTGAGTTATCCGCCTGAGAGGGAGCAGGGCGGGGGGACAGGAGGTCCCACTCTGTCTCATTTTCCAGACCCTGACACCCCCCCAAAAGAAAAATAAAAGACTCAGACCTAAACACCCCTCCACTCAGTCACACATGACCCACGCCACACGTGAACGCGGCGGTGCACATCTGAGTGATGTAACGGCGGCCATGCTGGGCCGGGTCACCGGGGGCCAGCGTCTCCGCGGGGTGTGTCCCTTCCTGTTCACTTTTGTCATGACTGCATTCTTTGGTGCTGTTTTGTTTACTGCTGCTCCCTGGGTTGTTCCTTCCACTGTCCATTCACATTAGCTCACTAAGTTAACCTGCAAGTGTGCCCCCCCCCCCCATTGCTTGAACAATGGTGTGTGTGTGTGTGTGTTAAATATCTAGTTCCATATGTTAAGAGATCAAATTTCTAAAGGGGTAAATTATAAATGTTATATATATATGTAATTATATACGTTATGAAGTTATTTGGAGTTCCCCAGCACACAACTTATGTATTTTAGTGTATGTGAATACACAAAGAGCCTCATGAGGAGGTGTTATGTAATAACACAGATAAGCAGTGGGTAACTTTTTGTTTTGGCTCTAAAATAGATATTATTGTGTATTCGTGTATCTCCATCCCGGTTGTTTAAGTTTATTACTTTTTACCAATTTATTAATTTGTTAATTAGAAAATCGCGGGATGCAGTTTTAGGCGAATTAAGGGAGTAGGAACCTTTCCCGGGGGGGACTTGTAGCCGGGGGGAAATTCTTAGCAGAGGGACCCGCGATAACGGCTGAACCAGCGCGCTCGTCTCCTTCGGCAAACCTGATTGGACGTTCGGCCGCTCGGCTAATTCCGTCCACCAACCCCCGGGCCGCGCTCGCGCCGCCTCCATCTCGCGCTCACAGACGATCTGTGTTATCTTATGACACAGCGGACGAGGGGAGGGGGCGGTGGGGGATTCGCGGGGAGCAGGCTCGCCGCTGATTGGTCAGCGGGCCGGGCTGCGCGCGCCGCTATATAAAGTGAGAATGGGTCGCTCGCAGCGGCAGCCGGAGGTCTGCGCCGCGACATGCTCCGCGGAGAACCGGCCCGAGCCACGCGGAGAACAAAAGGGGGAGCGACGGAGCGGGACGCGGCCGCGGCGGCAGGAGGAGAAGAAGAAGAAGAAAAAAAATTAATTAACGGCGCTTTCTAACGGTGTCTGCGCGAGAGAGCGCGGCGGCTGAAAGAGGAGACCGGGACCTGCTGTGAGTAAGGGGCGGGGGGGGTATACACGAGCCGGTAACGCGTCATAAAGCCGGAAACGTATTTATTTATAATACATACATGACTGCATACGTATTTTTATGTAGTGGTGCACAGTAGGTGTGTGAGTCTTGCAGGAGGATGTGTGTGTATATGTGCGTGTGTGTGTGTGTGTGTGTGTGGGGGGGGGTGAAGGGTGTGTAGGGGGGTGGTCTCTCTGCAGACATGTCTGGACTCACACCGGGACTGGACTCACTGGACCGGAACCACCGTTTCCATCTTCGCGAGTGACGTCACCGAACGACAGTCAATCAAAACAATGCGAGAGCATCGCATGCGTCGCGTGCGGTTTTATTATCCCCGTCAACCTGTTTAAAGGGCAGCGCTAAGCCCCGCCCACCGCCGCCACCTCTGATGGGGGCGCAGGTAGTGTGACAGGTGTTGATGCGAGCAGATGGAAGGGGGCGTGGCCACAGCGTCGTGTCAGCGGGTTCATAACTCACCCTGCGGCAAATGCAAATCTCTTCCTCAACCTGCACCTGGCTGCTACCTGTGTGTGTGTGTGTGTGTGTGTGGGGGGGTGTACACGCAGTACTTTGCTGACGTAATGAAGTAAAAGTACAGTAAAGTACACAAACTCTGGTACTTCAGCGGTGAGTCACGGCGCGTGCGTTATTGCTCAGTTTATCAGGAACAGGCGAGCAGGTGTTCAGGTGAGATCATTCAGATCCCATTAACCCGCCATCTGCACGGCAGGTGAACTGGGCCGCACCTTCGCTCAGACTCAGAACCTCTGCTGACCCGAGGGTCGGGTCGTTGTTTACAGTATGACGGATTGTTGACGTAGCGGCTGGTCGAGCTGTGAGGATCACAAACAAAAACAACACGCGATTGTTTTCTGATGTGGGTGAGGAGGAGGAGGACGAGGAGGAGCAGGAGGAGGAGGAGGAGGAGGAGGAGGAGGAGGAGGAGGAGGAGGAGGAGGAGGAGGCCCGAGGTTCTGAGCCGTCCGACAGCTCCTTTTAACTGGAACCAGAACCTTCAGGGGGAAGCTGGTGTGGGTCGTACTGGAGGACGGGACAGGTGCATCGCCCAGGGAGTCAGAACCCAACACACACACACACACACACACACACACACACTCACACACACACTCACGATCCATTAGACAACAGTGACGCAAACAGAACCGGGCCCTGAGTCTGTTCCAGTCCATTTCCTGCCGAATACTGAGCCAGAACCAGTCAGAAGCAAAAAGTGGGCCAGTGGGGCCGCCGTGTGTGTGTGTGTGTGTGTGTGTGTGTGTGTGTGTGTGTGTGTGTGTGTGTGTGTGTGTTGGCTCGGGGCCAGCCTCTTGCTCTTATGTAACCCCCCCCCTCCTCTCACTACTTCTTCTTCCTCCTTTTTCACTGCAGACTCTTCTGTTTTACCTGCCGTCTTCCTCCTCCTCGCTCGTGACCCCCCCACACACACACACACACACTCTGTGTGTCTGTCTGTGTAAGCATGACTCGGCAGACTCGGCCACGCTGCCCTCGCTCTGCAAACTGTCAGATCACGTTTCACTGGTTTCTTTTTCTTTTCCCGTGGGTGGTGTGTCTGTGTGTGTGTGTGTGTGTGTGTGTGTGTGTGTGTGTGTGTGTGTGTGTGTGTCTGTGTGTGTGGGGGGGAGGCTCGATGGACACCTCCCACCGCCGGTCGCACGCAGCCGTCAGCACTAAAGGACGTCTGTCACACACACCTCTCTCTGCGGTGGGAGGAGGTGCGTTTGTTTTAACACACGCGCGAGCCCTCGGGCCGGAACCCGAACGCACCGAGTCTGCTCACCATGACTCAGCAGGAATCAGAAAGGCATTAAAAACTGTGGGTGGATTCAGAAATGTTGTGAAGCTGGTCACTCTGTATGTGTGTTCAAGGTCGTGTTAAACTCTGAGGTCGGGGAGGAAGTGTGTGTGTGTGTCTGTGTGAGTGTGTGTGTGTGTGTGTGTGTGTGTGTGTGTGTGTGTGTGTGTGTGTGAGACTCTCATTAATCATTAAGCATCAGTTCATTAGAATAAATGCGTTATTAAGGATTATGTTGTTTTCAGAATGGATCTTCAAGACAAAGACGTTCTGCCCGGGGAGGTTCTGCCTGTGGTGATCATCGGTGAGACGCGCACACGCACACACACACACACACACACACACACACACACACACACGTGTCGTGTAACGTGTCGCTGACGATGAATGAATAAATTAAGGAACGTGATGCGGACGACCCGACTGCAGCGTGAGCGAGGACGGCTGTTTGTTTGTTTGTTGTGTTTATTTGTTGTCGTCGTTTTTTTGTCGAGCTGTGTGAAGCTGACACCTCATAAACCACAGGCCATAACAGAGGTGTGTGTGTGTGTGTTTACACTCGGGTCAGATCAAAGTCTCACGCAGTAAAAGATCAATATCCGTCATGAAAAACTGTTTATTCGTGTTCGTACTCAGGATTACAGTACAGTACTACAGTACTACAGTACTACTGTAGTACTGTTAGTACATGAGATTATTTTACTTCCTCCATTTAAACCTCAGACTCAAACGAGGAAATTGTTCCTTTTATTTTCCACTGGTGAAGAATCCTTCAAAGAGTTCCAGATCCAGATACTGATCCAGATACTGATCTGGTATTGATACTGATCTGATACTGATCTGGTTCTGATCCAGATACTGATCCAGATACTGATCTGGTATTGATACTGATCTGGTTCTGATCCAGAAACTGATACTGATCCAGATCCATAGTTTCTAAATAAACATAGACGGACCAATGAAGAGTCTGGTAAAAAACACAATAACAAATAACAACACAATCAACAACGTTCAGTCATCATCAGTTTTCACTCTGTGTGTGTGTGTGTAAACTGAAAGCTCGCCTGTTACCACGGTCACCAGGCACAACATCACGGACCGTTTCTCTACCCGTCTCCCAGGTAACGGGCCGTCGGGGATCTGCCTGTCGTACCTGTTGTCAGGTTACACCCCCTACCTGTCCCCCGAGGCCTCGCACCCCAACCCCCTGCTGCACGGCAAGCTGGGAGAGCAGCCACACCTGTCGCTGCTGGAGCAGGTGACACACACACACACACAGACACACACACACACACACACACACACACACACACACACAGACACAGACACACACACACACACACACACACACACACACACACACAGACGGAGCAGAGCCTCACGGTGTGTGTCTGTGTGTGTGTCCAGGACCTGGAGTACCTGTGCGAGGGGCTGGAGGGCCGATCGTCCAATCCCGTGGCCGTGCTCTTTGATTCGCTGCTGCTCCCGGACAGCGACTTCGGATTGGACCACACGTCTCCGCTGGAGTGGAGATACGAGCCGGAGCGGGCCGTCCCACACCTGGTGCTGGGGAGGGGCCCGCCGGGCGGAGCCTGGCATGTACGCTGCCGTGTTACAGATTACAGATTATTTTGTAAAGATAATCCTATACATATGTATGATTTTTAATCTCGCGTGCAAAAACTTTGTAACTCAACACCCTTCATGTTAATGTGTGCAAACAAGCGTTGTTTCCCTTTGTCAGCAGTTTATCTGCACACATGACACATGACCTGCCTGTGTGTGTGTGTGTGTGTGTGTGTGTGTTCACAGGCCATGGAGGGCTCCATGCTAACGCTAAGCCTGGCTAACTGGATGGAGCTTCCTGGACTCAAGCTGAAGGACTGGATGAGAGAGAAACGCAGGTTTGATCTCAGAAGATTATTATTATTATTATTATTATTATTATTATTATTATTATATATATATAATATAATACAACAATACAATACAATACAATGTTGTGTAGTTGCTGACCTTCCTGTGTCACGTCCAAACACGTCCCCCTCAGAAACGTGAGGAACGACCGGGCCACGCCGGCGGAGATCGCCTCCTACTACCAGCACTACGTTTCCCAGATGTCCCTGGGGCAGAGCTTCGCCTGCGGGACCACCGTCACCGCGGTAACCAGGGACGGGTCGCCGCCCTGCTGGAGGGTGACGGGACTGCAGCGGCGGGAGGGGGAGGAGCTGGGAGGTGAGTGACGTCACTCCTGATCACTGTGGTGTAAGAATGAAGGAAAGTGTGACGCCTCCTCCTCCTCCCTCCTCCTCCCCCCCCAGATGGCTCCTCCGTCTCCGAGGAGGTGCCCTTCTCCCTGCTGGCCCACAACGTGGTCCTGGCGACGGGGACCCACGACATCCCGGCCCGGCTCGGCGTGGAGGGCGAGTCGCTGCCCTTCGTCTGCCACTCCTTCTGGGAGCTGGAGGCGGCCATCGCCCGCGGCGAGCTGGACCCGTCCTCGGACCCGGTGCTGGTGGTGGGGGCGGGGCTGACGGCGGCCGACGCCGTGCTGGCCGCCCACCACCTCAACGCGCCCGTCTACCACGCCTTCAGGCGCGCCGTCACCGACCCGGGCCTCATCTTCAACCAGCTGCCCAAAGTGTTGTACCCGGAGTACCACAAGGTGTGTGTGTGTGTGTGTGTGTGTGTGTGTGTGTGTGTGTGTGTGTGTGTTCTGATAAAAGTATTTTTTGGGAAGCTTCCTTTTCGTCTGACTTCCTGTCCTCCGTCCTCCAGGTTCACCAGATGATGATCCAGCAGCAGCACCAGCCCGGCCCAGCGGCGCCGGACCTCGTCCAGAACCTCCACCACCGCTCCACCCCTCCCTCTCCCTCCTCCTCCCCCCCCTCCTCCTCCTCCTCCTCCTACCCGGGCTACCTGAGCTTCCCGCGCCACAGGGTGGTGGAGTTCAGGCCCGACCGAAAGTGCGTCCTGGAGTCGGACTCGGGCCGGCGCACGGCGGTCCAGGTGTCCAAGGCGCTGGTTCTGATCGGGGCCCACCCCAACCTGTCCTTCCTGGAGGACAACGGGCGGCCGCTGGGCGTCAACCCCAAAGAGCCCATCTCGTGCCGGAGGAACCCGATCGACGTGGACCCCTTCACCAACGAGGCGGCGGCGGCGGCCGGGCCGGGCCTGTACGCCATGGGCCCGCTGGTCGGCGAGAACTTTGTGAGGTTCCTGAAGGGGGGGGCGCTGGCGATCGCGAGCGACCTGGCCAAGAGACGGGGAGGGGGAGGGGGCAGCGGGGCGGCGAGGACGGACTCACGGACAAGTGGGTGGGCGGGCGAGCGGAGGTCTGCGTTCTGGACTCGTAGCGGGATTCGTGGGACGGGACGGTCCGAACGGACCGAAGGGAGCCGAAAACCGGAACTACCGCAAACCGACGCCGCGGGTCCGG
Organism: Psettodes erumei; assembly: GCA_016785225.1. Taxonomy (NCBI): domain Eukaryota; kingdom Metazoa; phylum Chordata; class Actinopteri; order Pleuronectiformes; family Psettodidae; genus Psettodes; species Psettodes erumei. Next base: position 313,784 of record JAFBJZ010000913.1, on the reverse strand, counting down.
TTCTGGAGAAACGGGCGAGAAACGGGCGACCCGACCGGACCCGACCGGACCCGACCGGGTTCTGCTGTGGTGGTGGTGCTGGTGGTGGTGGGTTCTGTGCAGTTCCTTCCAGAACTTTCCACGCCGCCCGTTCGGGTCGCGGGCGTGCGAGTTTGCGAGGAGCTGGACCCGACGCAGCGGTTCTGTGTGTGAACACACACACACACACACACACGACGGATGAGTCGCTGCGATGTAGTACTACACATCTGAAATACTTTGCAGTAAAAGTACACACTTTTGTCACACACTTACTCATGCCAACACTAATAAACTTTTGTTCCGGTCGCAGACCTGTGATGCGACGGTGCCTTAACACACACTACACACACACAACGATGACGCCTCCACCTGGACCACGCACACACACACACACACACACACACTGACAGAACTCAGTTTGTCAGTTTCTAATAAAATGTTTTTTCAGCGAAGACGTGTGACGTGTGTAACTGTTACAGTGTGTATGTGTGTGTGTGTGTGTGTGTGTCCGGGTGGAGGTTCTGTCCGGCAGGTGGCGCTGTCGTTCCGGGGGAGAAACGGCAGCGACCTGGACCGGAGCGGCTCCGAGCGTCCGCGTGCTCACCTGCGCAGGTGTGACCCTGTCACTGACGGACGATGAAAGTAAATGTATGAGCCAATGAAATGACAGACACCTGATGTGGGATCATGTGATGACCAGTTCAGGTGTCACGAACTTCCGCGCGACTTTTTTCACCTTTATGGTTTTTTTTTATTCTTCCGGTTTAAAATGAAAGAAAATCAACAAAACGTGTATTATTGTTATTTCCCTGCTGTCACTCACGAGGAGCTGTTGTGTTGATGGTGATTCAGCAACACCCCCCCCCAACACACACACAGACACACACACACACAGCCCCCCCGGGGGGTTGCCAGGGTAACCAGCCGCAGGAAGGCCGCTGTTCCTGTGACTCAGCTTGTTGCCTGGCGGATCAGGAAAACACAGTGACGCACACAAGGTTGTGTGTTGATTATCCGCTGCTACACAACGAGTGTGTGTATATGAGGCTGTATCATATATAGTTTATAAGGATATTTAACAAGAACAAGGATTTAATATCATCACTGTCGTTTACTTACTTCTAGCTGAAAGTGCATTGATTATTACATCTTTGTTATCATTACTTCCGTATCTGTGTGTGTGTGTGTGTGTGTGTGTGTGTGTCTGTCTGTCTGCTGTAAAGACTCAGTAGAATCACGGTGGAGTCCCAGCAGTTTGGGGTAACTCTTTTTTTTTTTTTACGTAGCTCCGCCCCACCGGACCGCCGCGTCTCCGTCACACAACATACCTCCACCGTCCCCGCGCGGACCTGGCAGCGTGAAGCGCGCGCAGCGCAGCGTCGACCGGAAACTGACCTCAGGAATAAATTAAACGCCCCGAGCAGGTCCTCGTCAGGTGGGGGGTCTGCTGACGTCACTTGTTGAGTTTTTTTAAAATTTCAAATCCATATTGAATCTTAAAAGAAGTTTTACTTTTTTTTTAGCGACGGGTTTACCGAACGCTTGGTGACCGACGCGCGACTTTTATTTTGAAACGCCCGCGCCGGATGTGGTTTGCGGCGGTTGGTGTCTAACTCGACGCGGAGCTTCGCGCAGACCCATTCAGTGCAGGTCGGGACTCCCCGCAGGAGGAACCGGAGGGAAGCGGCCGGTGCGCTGGGACGGAAAAATAACTCTCCGGGAAAACAGACGCGGGACGCGGCTACAGGAACACCGGCGCCGGGCGGATACGGAACCGAGGAGCCGACTCCCGGAGAAGAACCGCTGCGTTTTGGATCGATCGATCGGGATCTGTGCTTGCGTGTGTGTGTGTTTTGGGAAACACACACACACACACACACACACACACACACACACACACACACACACACACACACACACACACACACACACACACACACACACACACACACACACACACACTCAGTCACAGGTTGCTAGCGGAGTTAACGCTAACCTAGCTAGCCGAGTTAGCTCGCCGCGGTTAGCCGCGTTCTGCCCGCGGGACGAGACGAACGAACGAACCCGGCCGGTGAGCGTTCCGAGGCGGCCGCCTGTTCTCCAGACGGCCCGCCGCCGCCCCCCGGGGGTAACCGGGCACGATGCGGTGTTTTTCCGGGCGTTTGTCGGGCTGGCCGGCGGCTAGCATCGGCTGAACAACCCGAGTTTTCCTCCTGTCGTTTTCCTCTCTCTCTCTCTTTTTAAAAAAATATAAATAAAGGTGGACTTTACCCTCGGGGTGTTTTTCCTCGCCCCCGCCATCCCTCCCCCAACAAATACTCCTCTGTGGGAGTATTTAAAAACTTGGCTGGTGTTTTTTCGGAGCGGGGGGGTTGGGAGGTAAAAAAAAAAAAAAAAAAAGTTTGGGCAGTTTTTTTTTCCGAGCCTGTGGAAAAATGGATGCGGGTGTGGAGAAGGAATGCGGCGCCTTGGGAGGGCTGTTCCAGCTCATCATGACCGACATGAAGGTGAGGACACCGGTACCGGTACCGACCCACACACACACACACACACACACACACACACACACACACACTCGTGTCCCAGGTTCCTCCTTTGTGTGTCCGTCGTGTTTATTTCCCGTTTCACGCGTTCACGTTACGCGGCGGCTGCGGCGGAGGAGGTGGAGGAGGAGGGAGGAGGAGGAGGAGCTGGACGGAGGAGGCCTCTGCTCCTCCATTCATTCCTCCACGTTTTGCTCGTCTGCAGCCCAGAACCTCGAAGTTCTGGTACCGGTTCGCCCGCTCGAGTCGTTGTTTTTATTGTTGTGTTTTCCTTCTCACGTGATTTGAGTGCGCGCTTTTGTTGGTCACTGACACTCCAAAGACAAGCCGACCAATCGATCGATCGATCGATCTGTTCTGATCGGTGGGTCGGTCGGGACGGTTCGGGCCCTGTCCTGGCCCGGTTCCCTCCTGTGGTTCTGGTGGCTTATTAATGGCTGCATGTGATCAGGGCTGCTGATGTTGATTGGCTAATGAATGAGCAGAGGTTAAAACTGGAAGTGGGCCATGAGGGGGGGTGGTGTGTGTGTGTGTGTGTGTGGAGGGGGGGTGATGGGTGTGTGTGTGTGTGTGTGGGGGTGTGTGTGTGTGTGTGTGTGGGGGGGGTGTACCAGCTGTGTGCCCTTTGATGTCTGTTAAGCAGCCCTGCCCTTTGCTGCCCGTCTCACGTGTCCGTCATGGGCCTCAGTTTTCCGGAGGCGACCCCGAACGCATCGTCTCCTCTTACTCCGCCGTCTGGTTTGAAGTATTCCGGGGCACATAAAACTGCAGTACTGCAGAGTACTGGTACACAACCGGTATTTAGACGCAAGAAGAAGAAATCAGCCTCCTGCGATTGGTCGACTTCGGCCGACGACACGGTCGACCCGCTTCGTGTGTGTGTGTGTGTGCGTTTAATGTGACTAAAGAGAGAGAAGTGTGTGTGTGTGTCTCAGAACAAACATGTTTGTCAGAGCGCCTGTTGCGTTACTGTTTGTTTGTGCGTCTTATCAAACCACAGATGATGATTCAGTGTTGTGTAAGAGCGGATCTTCACTCGAACCGCCCCGTCGTCAGGACGGGACGGTCCTCAGAGGTCAGAGGTCAGAGGTCGCATCACCTGTCAGGTGGACCGGGCGGTGCGGGTGATGGAACCTGCTGACGTGCTGCAGGAGGGGGGGTGTTTCTGCTGGAATGTGTGTGTGTGTGTGTGTGTGTGTGTGTGATTGAGTCAGAGCTTGTGGCAACATATTTTGGTGTTTTATCGGAATGGCAGTGAACCAATGAGGGCACTCCTGCCATCTGCCTTCCACACACACACGCACGCACACACACACACACACACACACACACACACACACACACACACACGCACACACACACAGGAGCTGTATCCAGTTAAACGGAGCGGTGCTGTTCGGATAAACCTCCCCTCGGGCCGTCAGAACCGGTCCGTGCAGGTGAAGTGTTGTGAAGTAACCAGTCAGCTGTTTGAAGGACGACACAAGTTGTGGCACCGACACACAAACACACGCTGAGTTGTGAGTCCGTGCTGAGTTGTGTTGCCGTCGGTCTGACAACGCAGCACAGGGGCATAAAAAAGCAGGAAGTATATTCTGGCTGTAACTATGTATGGGGGGTGGGGCTTACCCACATGTGCCCCCCAGTGTGTGTGTGTGTGTGTGTGTGTGTGTGTGTGTGTGCGTGCAGGGTGGCAGCGTGCTCAGGTTCCACACACACACACACACACACACACACACACACACACACACACAGTAAGCAGTGGTTATGACTGCATTGCTGTGTTTTATAATCAGACCTGTCAATATGTAATTAACTCTGTGTGTGTGTGTGTGTGTGTGTGCAGTAAAATACAGACTTATCCCACACAAGTATTGGCCTGAGTGATAACTGTACAATTACACACACACACACACACACACACACACACACACACACAGATACACACCCTCCAGTCAGAAACCCTGATCTGATGAGTCACTGATACTGAGGACTTCCTCACAGTTAGCTGTGTGTGTGTGTGTGTGTGTGTGTGTGTGTGTGTGTGTGTGTGTGTGTGTGTGTGTGTGTGTGTGTGTGTGTGTGTGTGTGTGTGTGTGTGTGTGTGTGTGTGTGCGTGTGTGTGCGTGCTGACGGGAAGCTTCCCCAGGTGAACGTGGGTGTGTCATGTGACGTCACCGTCGGCCTCTGAATGGGAGGACGCACAGGAAGTGGGCGGAGTCATTGATTGCGTTGTGTTGTTGATATTGATCGTTATGGATACGTAGGAAGGATGAGCCCGACCTTTCAGTTGACCCGTGTGTGTGTGTGTGTGTGTGTGTGTGTGTGTGTGTGTGTGTGAAAAGAGGTGGACGTCGTTGTGCGTCCTCCATTGTGCGCAGTTGTCAGGTTTCACTTGATCTGCTCAGGTTTCAGAGGAATTTGTCTCATTCTTTGTGCGAACACTGTGTGTGTGTGTGTGTGTTAATGATCCAGTTGTGAGTCTGTGTGTCGTGTTGTTGTGTGTCACACCTGTGGACACACACACAATTCTACGTTCTGCTAAAAGCAAACAAACAAACAAACACACAAACAGTGAACTCTGTGTACTGGAACTTCCTGTGTGGATCAGCTGACTCAGCTCCTGCAGCGAATCAGGAGCTGGACCGGCACCTCTGTCTGGTCCAGGACCTGAATTTAGAAAGACCGGTCTGGTCGGTCCCGTCCCCTGTGTGTGTGTGGACCTGGTCCTGCAGCTCTAACACCCGTCCTGTCCTGTGTGTCCCGCTGCAGGCCAGTTACCCCACGTGGGAGGACTTCGTGAGCAAAGGAGCCAAGCTGCAGTCCCAGCTCAGGTGAGACTCTGCAGGGTCAAAGTTCACACACACACACACACACACACACACACACCGGGTGACCCAGCAGCTGCTCAGTGTAGTAACAGCGTAACGTCTGTGTTTCCCAGTCGACCCGTTTACTTTGATAAGCGCCGGTCACAGTCCATTAGTCCTGCCAGTCTGGCTACACACACACACACACACACACACACACACACACACACACACACACACACACACACACACACACACACACACACACACACACACACACACACACACACACACACACACACACACACACACACACACACACACACACACACACACACACACACACACACACACACACACACACACACACACACACACACACACACACACAGATGTGTCGGCTCACATTTTTAATGCTGCTTAAACGATGTGCAGCGGACACATGAGGATTTAATCCACAGTTGTGTTTGTTCATTAAACCATAAACGGAACCACCAGAACCCAGAACCCACCCCCCCCCCACACACACACACACACACACACACACCACCGGCCCCGCCCTCCCCCCCGGTGCAGGAAACAGAGAATCGTGTTTCTGTCATCAAGTCTTCACACCTGCGCACACCTGTGTTGTGTTGATGTGTGAGCAACATTTTTAACCAAACAGACTCACAACGTCTGGTGGAGAGCGCACACAACAGTGCGTTACTCTGAAGCCGCGTTGTCGCACTGTTGCGTTGCATCGACGCTGCTGTCGACTCACATCAGAGGAAGTTGTGTTGCTTTTGATTATCAGTTGCTCAGTTCAGCTCAACCGGGGAGTTGTTGCTCTTCCCTGCACACACGCAAACACACACACACACACACAGTGTGTGTCGAGCCTTTGGTCTTCATATGAAAGAGAATTTCCACTGAGGTCACACACACACAGACACACAAACACACAACCTATTGACAGCACCGTCATCTGATCTTCTTAGTTAAGTTTTCAGGGCTAATGAGTGTGTGTGTCTGTGTGTGTGTGTGTATGTGTGTCACCGACCTGACTGGTAATGGAGCACACACACAGACACACACACACGGATGCACACAGACGCACAATAGGCACATTGTGTGTGTGTGTCAGGAGGTCTAAAGTTGCACCGGCCTCTCATGTGGTTCCACGCATCCTTTCAAAATAAAAGCCTCTTGTTGTGCTTTTATTTTAGCGTCGCACACTGCGCTGATCTGTTGTGTTGTGTTGTGTTGTGTATGTTAAGTAGATGATGAGGTACATGTTGGGTTTTTTTATGAGCAGCTGTTGGTTCTTAACAACTTCCACGACACACAGGTTAGACTCACAACACAACTGTTGTGTTGTGTTGTGAGTCTAACGGATGGGTGTGTTAACACGTGTGTGTTGTTTGTGTTTGATGCAGGACGACCATCGTGGTGACCGGAGCCTTTCTGGACGCTTTTCAGAAGGTGGCAGACATGGCCACCGGGACCAGAGGTACACACACACACACACACGCACACACACACACACACACACACACACACACACACACACACACACACACACACACACACACACACACACACACACACACACACACACACACACACACACACACACACACACACACACACACACACACACACACACACACACAGACAGACACACACACACACACACACACACACACACACACACACACACACACACACACACACACACACACACACACACACACACACACACACACACACACACACACACACACACACACACACACACACACACACACACACACACACACACACACACACACACACACACACACACACACACACACACACACACACACACACACACACACACACACACACACACACACACACACACACACACACACACACACACACACACACACACACACACACACACACACACACACACACACACACTCACACACACACAGTGTTGTCATCTGTTAGCAGTTAGCTCAGTGTGAAGCTAACGTGGCCTTTTCACACCACGTGTTGACCGAGCACATTCCACAGTGTGTGTGTGTGTGTGTGTGTGTGTGTGTGTGTGTGAGAGTGAGTCTGTGAGTCTGTAAGTGTGTGTGTGTGTGTGTTTTGACAGCTGTCTCCTCCTCTGTTCTCCAGCTTCTTCAGTCTGTCAGCTGCTGTGTGTGTGTGTGTGTGTGTGTGTGTGTGTGTGAGACAAAAGAAGAGAGGAGCAGCTGACACTGAAGACGCACACACAGACACACACACTCTGTTGCACTCAGAAACACTTAATTGTTTTCTTCCTGACAGAACACTCTCAGGGAATGTGTGTGTGTGTGTGTGTGTGTGTTGAGTTTACATCAAATTAAATCAGACGACTTCCTTTCGTTGTGTTTCAGTAAACAAGTACACACACACACACATCATTGTGCGACTGTAACAGCTCAGCTGTCATGTTCAGAGAGTGAGGATTAGAACCGGGTCAGAACCAAAACCCCCCCACATAAATCTCACACACACACACACACACACATCAGCTGATTCTGGGAGCAGGGTCCGTCTTCTCTGGTGGTTCCTCATGACCCGTTTCCCCGGCAGCCCAGGAACTGCTGTGACGTCCTCGGCGTCATGTGGACTTCACACACACACACACACACACACGCACTCACATGCACGCCGCGCACACACACACACACACACACACGGATCACAAGACGACCCACTGGCTGGTTCTAGCGCAGGTTTCCTGAGGTCGGCCTCGGCTCCAGAACCAGCGCCGCTGATTCAGACACACACCCGAGAGGGCGGTTCATCCAGGAGGTCAAAGGTCAACCTCGCTCTGACGCCATGGAAACACCTCGCTGGCACACCCCCCCCCACAGTGATGGAGGTTGAGGTTCCTCAGCAGCTGTAAATCAGACGCACACTAAAGGCAACAACACAACAGACTCACACTGCCGGAGCCGGCCCGGCCACATTTTTCTCTGAAGTCGACTGATACCCATCAAACATGCCTGAACACACACACATACACACACACACACACACACACACACACTCAGTGATGTTTTTGTGTTGTTTAGTGTTTGTCAGTTTGTGAGTCTCCTTATACTCTTTTTTTAGGGCTTTTGTGTTTTGGTTTTTAATCTGTCGTCAGCTGCACAAGAGTGATAAGTGTGTGTGTGTGTGTGTGTGTGTGTGTGTGTGTGTGTGTGTGTGTGTGTGTGTGTGTGTGTGTGTGTGTGTGTGTGTGTGTGTGTGTGTGTGTGTGTGTGTGTGTGTGTGTGTGTGTGTGTCTGTCACATTAAATATTCTCCGAGCACAGAGCTGCAGCAGGGAGGGAAAGGCAAATAAACCAAGCTCACCTCGCCACACCTTAACGATTAGCCCACGCCTCATACCTGAGTGTGTGTGTGTGTGTGTCTGTGCGTGCGTGTGTGTGTGTGCGTGTGTGTGTGTGTCTGTGCGTGCGTGTGACACATAATTAGTGTTGTGTCTCTGAGGAGTCATGACAGAATGGAGGAGGAGGGGGAGGGCAGTTAGAGGACGACGAGAAGAGAGATGGATGAAGTAGCTGGGGGGGGGGGGTGGAGCATCGGGGGAGGGAGGAGTGGGGGGGTGAGGGGAGGGGAGGGAAGGGGAGGGAGGAGGAGGAGTGTCGGGGGGGTGAGTTCTTATGAAAGGAGAGAAAAAGACGGGAGGAGGGAGGAGTGAGACGAGTGTGAACAGTCAGTCCAGGTTTCACTTTGACATCACGCACAAACACACACACACACACATTTGAGAGAATAATCTGACATCCCGTAAAACAACATACATGTTTGTGTTGTCAGTGTGCGACTGACAGAGAGGAGGGTGTGTGTGTGTGTGTGTGTGTGTGTGTGTGTGTGAGTGACGCACTATGGAAGTGATGCGGCTCTTTTCCCTTCGCTCATCGTCTGCAACAACATTTGTGTTTCTGTTTGCAGACGCACAAACATTTTCCATATTTGTGTGTGTGTGTGTGTGTGTCAGCTGGTCCACATCATGTGCAGACAGACATGCTGTAATGAGTGTCTTACAAAAACCAATGGCATCTTATTATGTCGTGTGTGTGTGTGTGTGTGTGTGTGTGTGTGTCTGATACCTAATATTTTGCTTCCTATTATCTGGGGCTTATTGTGAAACGTCCCTGTCTTACATAATTGATTAGCAAATGAGACACACACGCACACACACACACACACACAGTTTCAGCACACGTTACGACACTTGTCATAAGATCTTAATCAGATTTTTCTTAATACCACTTTATGCGGCAACGATGGTGCTCACACACACACACACACACACACTCACACAGTCACACACACACACACAGACTCTCACACACTCTCTCACACACACACACACACACACACTCACAGTCACGTGTGTGCAGCAGCAACCAGGAGGAAAGTCTTGCATCTTATTTTGAAGTTTCAGCGCCTCGGACTGAGCTTTTATCCTGAAACCTCATTAGTGCTCATTGGTGGTTTTTCAAAATAAAACTCCCGACCGTCATGTTTTCCCCAGGGGCCACCAAGGAGATCGGCTCGGCGCTGACCCGGATGTGCATGAGACACCGCAGCATCGAGTCCAAACTCAAGCTGTTCACCACGTGAGTTAGCGCGTCGCCGTCGTCGTTTGTTAGGAACACGCCTGTCGTTGTGTCACGAAGTCGACACAAACACGTTGTTGTTGTTGTTGTTTTCCTCAGGGCGCTGTCAGAAAGTCTCATCACGCCGCTGGAGTCCAAGATGGAGGAGTGGAAGAAAGTGGCCAGTCAGCTGGACAAGGACCACGCCAAAGGTACGCTAACATGTGCTAACACATGCTCAGACAGGCTAACACATGCTGACACAGGCTCAAACGGGCTAACACATGCTGACACAGGCTAATATGTGCTAACATGCGTTCAAACAGGCTAACGTGCTAAAACAGGTACTAACATAAACTAACACAGGCTAGCACATTTTCACACAGGCTATCACACGCTAACATATGCTCACACGCGCTTACACACACACTAACACAGGCTAGCACGAGCTAACACATGCTCTCACAGGCTCACACACACAGATGACACGCTCTGTGTGTTCTCTGCGTTTCAGAGTACAAGAAAGCTCGAGCGGACATCAAGAAGAAGTCGTCAGACACCATCAAACTGCAGAAGAAGGTGAAGAAAGGTAAGATCTCATCTCCACCTGCTCCACAGCCGCCGCGTTAGCGAACAGAAACGTTGCTTAATCAGTGGAGAAGGAAGGCGGCGGTGTTAGCAGTGACGCTAACCTGCCGGTTGGATCCAGCTCTAGTGGAGCTGAGGTAACCGTTACGCAACGCCACGCCTCCTGTCAGTCAGCTGACCCCCCGGGGGAAGAAACCCCCCCCCCAACTGCCCCAGGTCAGAGCTGTTCGACGTCTAACCTGAGCTAACCCTGCACTGAACTTGTTTGGAGCTGCAGTAGATCAGTGCTGAGCCGTCACCTGAGGCCGCCCCCAAAGAGACACACCCTGTGGTTGCCATGGTTACCCTTTGACTCGCCATCCCATAACCAGAGAGACTGAACGCTCGCCAGGAGCGACCACGGGCCGCCTTATATGGTAGAAATAGAACGAGAAACCGCCCGAGCGCACACACACACACACACACACACACACACACACACACACACAGCAGGATCTAAATGCAACCTCCAGGCCTTTATACAAATCTCCTCGCTGTCCTCCCTCTTGACAAATCCAACGCACACACACACACACACACACACACACACACACACACAGCAGACCCGCCCATGGTAAACAGAGACGTCTGATGTGGGTTCGACATCTCCGAACATGTTTTCTGCTTCGTGCATTTTTTTTTCTTCCTTTTCCTCCTTCACTTTCTTTTCTCTCTCGGCCCCGATCGCTCGGCGCGATGATCTGACCTTCACCGTAACTGCTGTGCTAAGCTAGGCTAAACTAAGCTAAGCTAAGCTAGCTGGACGTCTCAGGGTCTCCCAGGGTTAGACCGTTAGGACGTGGCTTCCTTTTCTTGACCTTTCAAAGTAAAACTCCCGACCGGAGGGAACTGAAATACGGGAGCTAAACCCCAACTCTGGTGTGATGTCGGTTACCATGGCGACAGCGCCGCCCCTCGTCGTTATCTCCGTTTAGCTTCCGACTGTAAGTGTCGAGGGGGCGGGCCTGAGTCGTGCTACCACGGAGACAGACAATCAGAGCAGACGCACAACTGTGACAGTCGGTAATAGTCGCTCATTATAACTGGATGAAAACATTTACAGTAAGTCTGCGATTGTGCGAGAGATTCAGGCGTCGACGCACAACCGGAGACACAACGCTGTACACAAGCGAGCGAAACGAATGCACAGAGGCAGTCGGAGCCGCGGCTTCACGTGTCGTCACCACGTAATGACACACGCGCACACACACACACACACACACACACACACATCAGGACACAACTTTTCCTGCACAGTTCACCAAAACAGTTTCTGAACACTCACCAATCAGGGCTTCACGTTATAATTATCCCTGTAGTACAGTGCTGTGTGTGTGTGTGTGTGTGTGTGTGTGTGTGTGTGTGTGTGTGTGTGTTGACTACATATAATCAGTAGGGACAGACAGAAGGACTAAACGTCTCTGGCTGTTGTTGGTAAAAGAAAACAAGTCTTAAAAAGTCCAGTTATTTTCAGCCCGGGATTTTAAAAAAATCTCTTTGTTGTCTCGTGGATTATTGTAGATTGTGTCGTCCACACGCACACACACACACACACACACACACACACACACACACACACACTGTGGTTACACCAGTTTTCCACCTGCGGGACCTAAACGATTTTGGCGTCGTCGCTCTGAGCTCAGTTCACTTCAGGTCGTTTTCCTGCAGAAACTCCAGGAAGTGCGAAGGAGAGACGTCGCAGCAGTGAACACGTGTCATTACCCATCATCCCGCATGGTTTTCTGTGTGTGTGTGTGTGTGTGTGTGTGTGTGTGTGAGAGAGAGAGTGTGCGTGTGCGCTCTGTCATTATGTGGTGTGTAACCACTTCAGATAGGGAGTCTCTCAGTGAGACGACGGGAGGAGAGTCGAGGAAACGGAAAGACGGACGTGAAGCTGAACTCGACCCGTCTGTCATGGTCCGGCCCGGCCCGGCCCGACTCGACCCGCCTGTCATGGTCCGGCCCGGCCCGACCCGACTCGACCCGCCTCTCGTGGTCCGGCCCGGTCCGACCCGACTCGACCCGCCTGTCATGGTCCGGCCCCACCCGACTCCACCCGCCTGTCGTGGTCCGGCCCGGCCCGGCCCGGTTCTCACAGCGTCCCCTCTGAGGTCAGCACCAGGAAGAGAGCTTGATGTGTGTCGCTGCCAGTATGTGAGGATGAAGAAGAAGGGAGGGGCTGCAGCCGACCTCTCCACAACCCCGCGGCGACTCCTGTGGTTCGACCGATGAGGAGGAGGAGGAGGAGGAGCTGATGATGATGAAGAAGAGGAGGAAGAGGAGGACCTGGGAGGTTACAGGAGGTGAAGTTCTCATTTTAATCACGAGGCTGTTCCCGCCTACCAAAGAAACACCTGGACCGAAGGACCCGCCCTGTCTGGTGCTGATGACATCATCAGCGTGTGACGGTCTAGACTGGGAGAGTTCTGTTGGACGTGAGTCACGGCGGTTCTGAGTCATCAGGATCCGCTCGGTTCCCGGTACCCGAGGCCCGACCCTGGACTCCGGTCAGAACCGAACCTGCCGTGTAACCCGTGTTCTCTCCTCACGCCGCGGGTCTGCAGCTCTGAAGATCAGTGACATCATCGATGACATCATCTGTGACATCATCAGTGTTTGTGACCCGCAGGACTGACACAGAACACAGAGTACTGGACCGGTCCAGAACCATCACAGTCCCAGTACTGGTTTCCAAACCTCTGTGTGTGTGTGTGTGTGTGTGTGTGTGTGTGTGTGTGTGTGTGTGTGTGTGTGTGTGTGTGTGTGTGTGTGTAGTGTGGTTCTGCCCCCTGCTGGCACCGTGAGGTCACAGCGGATCGGGGTGCTCTCATTGGTTGTGTGTCTGTGTGTTAAGTGTGTGTTTGTGTGTGTGTGTCCACAGGGAAGGACGAGGTGCGGGGACAGCTGGACAGCGCGCTGCAGGACGTCAATGTGCGTTACGCCGTCCTGGAGGACACGGAGAAACGAGCCGTGTGCCGGGCGCTGATCGAGGAGCGGGCGCGTTACTGCAGCTTCGTCAGCATGCTGAAGCCCGTCCTGGTCAGTGTGTGTGTGTGTGTGTGTGCGTGTGTGCGTGACTCCACTCATCGTGTGTGTGTGTGTGTGTGTGTGCGTGTGTGTGTGTGTGACTCCACTCATCGTGTGTGTGTGTGTGTGTGCAGGACC
>JAFBJZ010000913.1:292500-295000 GCA_016785225.1 Psettodes erumei | reverse complement strand
TGATTGGACGAGTCTGGCGAGCGAAGGACTGAACCGATGAACCAGCAGAATGTAGAAAACGTTTTGTTCTTTGTCTTCTGACGTTCGCTGTGGGATCAATAATAATAATAATATCAATAATAATAAGTGAATCATGGTGCCGTCTCTTCTTTGTGTGTTTGTTGTTCATAATTCGTTATTTTCCTCCCTAAACTTGCAGTAACTGATAAGACCGGGTTTAATTAAGTACATTTACTCGAGTACTGCACACAGGCGCTTAATTACTTCAGTACTTTGGGATACTGCAGTTTATTTACACGTCCATTCAGGTAGTTTTAACGACTTCATCTCCAGCTGATCGAGCTGACGGATGGAAAGTATGAGATGTTTTTTTCTGACATTTTTCATTATTTCATCACGTAGTATATTATGTAATTTTATTCAAATTTTTATGACACGTTAAAGTTCTAATCTTCTTTTGATTTTGAACATTTTGCCCAAAGTCAAAATGCCTTCACTTCAATGTCTTCACCACATAGTTTAAAATATGTATTTTTGTGTTTTTATGACGTGTATGATCTTTTTCCTTGCATCTTTAACATTTTATCCTATGAAATGTTCATGAATTGTTTCTCCTCGACCATGTTTGTTAGATAAAAATTCCAATTTTTCCCATTTTTATGACACAACGTTAAAAAATAAGGTTAAAAAAAAATGCAAAAGAACATTAAAATAATGGTGTTTCATAAACACTTCATGGCATAAATCAAAGTGCAAGAAAATTAAACAAAAATAAAAAAAAATAAAAACAGCAAAAAAAGCACAAACTTTGACCATTGATCTTAGTTGTCAGGATAGTGACGACACGACAAGAAAAACATGTATTTCATTTGTTTATTCAAAGTGGAGTTGGTGTGTTTACATTGTTTGATGAATGAACTGATGATCAATAGGTTGTTAAGCAACACTTGTCTCTTGTCGCTCACGTTTAAACATAAAGTGAATTAAAGCTTTCGTCACACACGTCTGGTTTGGTGCGTGACAGACGCACAACCGCTTTACAAGCAGCTGATTGGTTCATCTGCACTTTCCCACATTCCTCATGACCTTTAAACATCCAGACCCCGGGGAATCGCACAACTTTGGATTAATACTCACAACAAACAAGGTGTGAGGAAGAACATCTGTCACAGCAGATGTTCAGTCCCACTCAGGACACCTGCAGGCTGCTGCTCTGTCATTTCCTAGCTTAACTCAGGTTTACGGTGCGTTCAAGTGCTCCCCGTCACCTCCGTTCTCCTGGAGGAGGCGCCAAAGAGTCAAATCTCAGGTGCGGATTACGACTTTTTAAAGCGCAACTTCTGACGACTCAGCAGTCGGGACTTCAGAGACACTTATTCCACAAAAAAAAAAGGATTAAAGTGAAAAGACGGAGCAGCAGCCGGGATGATGATTCAGCATTCACGATTATTAACAAGGCCTCAGTCGCACAAAGAGTGTGTGGACTCACACAGTGAAGTCAGCAGCTTCAGCTCCAGCACACAGCTGCTCCCGTCTCTGGGGAGAAACTTGTCGGACCTGGGAGGAGGCGGATTAATTCTTTCACGACACAAATTAAAACCAGCGGTTTGCGGTCGGACCGAACAGACCGACATCTTCACTGAGCGTCGGCGGCTTCACCACATCATCACGTTTCAGCGGGAGGTTTGTGGGTCGGACTGAATCACAGTGCAAACGAAGCCACACACGCCTGAGACGGCGAACAGGAAGTCAGCTGACTCAGGCCCTTCACTCATATCGTTGGTTATTTTTGGCTGGACATTGTTTCGTTTGACTCTTTGCTAACTGGATAAAAAAAACTTTATTTAAAAGTCCTGCAGAGTCTCCACAGGTGTGTGACGCACAGCAGCCGAGCTCCGTCTACCTGCGTTACAGGCGATCGGCGAAAACCACAGGCCGAGAACCGCACACAGGCTCCGCCCACTTTGTCAGGACCGGAGGAAACGGACGGATCCACAAACAAAGTGCTGATTAAAGAGGTTATCCCTATTTAAAGTCTATAAAACCCATAAAAACATAGAAAACAGTCTGTGGTTGTTTCCACTCAGACACACGTCCAGGTGCTGCAGGTCCAAACGGGCCTGACGGAGGTCGTCTGTAGGTCGTCTGTAGGTCGTCTGTAGGTTTAAAGTCTATAAAACCCATAAAAACATATAAAACAGTCTGTGGTTGTTTCCACTCAGACACACGTCCAGGTGCTGCAGGTCCAAACGGGCCAGACAGGCGCCTTGATCCAGCATCACGGGGTGTCCCAGGTCAGTCTGTAGGTCAGTCTGTAGGTGGTCTGTAGGTCAGTCCATCAGTCTGTAGGTCAGTCTGTAGGTCAGTCGATCAGTCTGTAGGTCAGTGTGTAGGTCTGTAGGTCAGTCTGTAGGTCGGTCCATCAGTCTGTAGGTCAGTCTGTAGGTCGGTCCATCAGTCTGTAGGTCAGTATGTAGGTCGTCTGTAAGTCTGTAGGTCA
>JAFBJZ010000913.1:265000-287500 GCA_016785225.1 Psettodes erumei | reverse complement strand
GCTCGGCGGGCGCGATCGGGTCCGACGGTTCCGCTCTGGGTGGTACCGCCTCTCTTCCTGTTAATCGGACCTTCTTCCTTCCAGCCAATCGAGGGACAGAAGGTGTCGCGGCGCCTGGAGCCGGGCAATCTGTGTGTGTGTGTGTGTGTGTGTTCAGATTTAGAACTGGGCCCGTATAATTACATGGGTCCAAATACAGAGGTCTGACTCACGGCCCACACCGACTGTCTGTGATTACACACATGAAGTACTGCAGGAGTATTTATACTTCACTCACTGGAGGCTGGGTATCATAACAGTATTATAGGAGTACTGTAATACTGGGGTACTGTAATACTCCAGGAGAAATATTGTAATACTCCAGGTGCGGGATTGCTGCCACAGTCCAAATAGTACACGACACATACTGCGAGTACTACAAGTACATGGAAGTTACCTGGGTATCATTTCCTCTAAGGAAACTTTGTGCGTGAGAGTCGACGCTTTTGTCTGTCGGACGTGACGTCATGAAACGCGATGACGTCACCGCCCGGGGCTGTGGGAACCCGGGGATCGTCGGGGGCCAAACGTCCGATCGATGATTAATGCCGAATAAACACGTAGAAGAAGAAGAAGACGTACCCGGAAGTGGCGCGCCTCACCTTTTCTTCTTCTTCTTTTACTGACAAAGCGATTCTTCAGAACGGAAGTGAGACGGGATCAAAGAGCCCCGGATGACGACACCGGGACGCGGAGCCGCGTGAATAACGGTTCGCCGTGACGGACGTGTAACGGGGGGAGGTAACGGGGGGAGGTGACGGGGGGAGGTAACGGGGGGAGGTGACGGGGGGACCCGACGGGGGGACCCGGTCAATGCGCGCGGGGGTCCCGCTGGAAAAAAAAAAAAACAAAGTACCGAGCGGCGGCACCGTCCGCGCGCACCGGGGGCGCTCCACGCGCAGGACGGGGGAAGTTAGAGAAAGTCCAGACCCGGGTCTTGAGACGCCCCCCGGCCCCCCGACCCCAAACCACCAACCCCCCCCCTACAACAGCCCATTAAACAGCAGTTTAACACAGTAAAACCAGCGGATCAAGTTTGGTTGGAACTTTTCCCAAGTTTCTGTCTGAAGTTTCCACCGCGCTGCTTCTCACCGACACACACCGACACACACCGACGGGCACACGGAGCTGGACTCGGGTTCGGACACACACAGTGGTCCGGGACACCGCCGGTACAGGACCACAAAGTTCGGCTGAGAACAAACGGACTCACGTGAAGCGGCCCGGACGATTCTTCTTCTTCTCCTCCTCTTCTTCTTCTTCTTCTTCTTCTTCTTCTTCTTCTCTTTGTGCGAAGCTGCAGAGCTGTGAGGGTGATGCAGAGCAGAGGCCCCGCCCGGGACGGGGTGTGTGTGTGTGTGTGTGTGTGTGTGTGTGTGTGTGGGGGGGGGGAGGTGGTGTTAAAAATGTGTTAAGATTAGACTCTTTTTTTATACATGTGTCGCTGTTGGCAGCGCTGTGTGTGTGTGTGTGTGTGTGTGTGTGTGTGTGTGTGTGTGTGTGTGTGTGTGTGTGTGATTCCCCCTCCAACAAAAACACACACGAAGAAGAAGCAGGAAGAAAAGTGAAACTGCTCCAAAAACCTTTCCAAAATGGCGCCCACCTGTCAGTCAGCTGGATCATCAGGAGAAGCTCATGAGAAGATGCAGCTGAGAGCAATTACCACGGCAACGTAAATCACAGATTCAAACCGCAGACGTCACTGTGGGGGATTTTGTGGTCCCGTAGTTTCCTGTAAGTTTATTTTGGAAGACGCTTCGGTAATTTGTTACCTAAGTGTTTGTAATTTTTGATGTTTCCACCTGCGATGAAAAAAGCTTCAAGGGCGAGAACTTGGTGCAACAGAGCGTCGTCTTTCCCAAACATTTCCTGTCGACTGCGAGAGGTAGGCGCGCAACTAAAGCACAAAATTAACTCACACACAATTACAAACACACAACCAGCTCAGACTTCCAGTGGTGGAGTCAGCGCGACGCCCGCCTTGATCTGGCAACTCACAGGACATCCTCAACAGTTCAACAGAAATACACACAGGAAATGACACACCGGTTTTAGAGGGCGACTTCCTGAAGATACAAAACGCACAAAAAGACGAAGCATCCAGTTTGGTAACGCGACAAACTTCCCCTTCGTGTGTCGGTACACGCTCACGTTATCGTATCAGAGGACTCGAAACAGATTTTTAATCCAGATTATCAGGCAGAATTAAGATAATTTCTCAGGGTCTGGCCTCCACCCTGACAACAGATGAGACAGAAGCAGGTTGAGTCTCAGAGTTTATTGTTAACGGCAACATGTAACCAACATCCTGCTACAATACAGAAAACTACGGAGTAATACTGAGTACATGAGGTTAGTATCAGTAACTGTTTGTTAGTCACAGTATTGTTATTTAAGGCTTTTAGATTGTAGATAATAAGGTTCAGCACATTCCAGCAACGTCACTTCGGTTGGAAAAGTCACGTTAACGTGTCGGATGAGCGACGACAACAAGCGACATGACACTTAAGCAAAATGATTTAAAAATGATCTTCGGTTTTATAAAACGTGAAAATGGCAGGAACTCAACAGGTTTGGCAAAGTATTAGTTGTTCTGCTGGCAGCCAGCAGGAGGCAGCAGAGTATGTAAACACCTGAGTCGGCCACAGGGCGCCCTCTGCAGGAGAGCGGCGGTCTTAAAGAACTGGACTTTTTTTTTTTTTAGCAAATATCTGAATATTTACATTTTGCCCATCCACGTTCTTCATGTTCTGTGTCACGGCTGCAGTTTAAATGAGTGGTTGTGTGTCCTTTAATGCCCACGGACACGTCTATCTGTCTCTATGCCGACGATGCCACGATTTTTGCTGTGGACAAATAGTAAATACTGTTACTGTTGTTCTGAAAGTACTTCCACAACATATCTTTTTTTTTGTGCAGCAGAAGGATGGGAAAAGTCAGAACAGTGGTCACGGGACCAGTTAGCAGTTAGCGCCCTGGTCCACCTCTGAGCCCCGTGACCAGGAAATACCTCACCCAGGTCCGAGGATCAAATTCTGACACAGACGTGCAAATGAATTTGGCTTGGACGTGTGTTTACTGCGCCGACCGGGCCTTTGAGGACAAAAAAAAAAAGAACCGGTCTGTGTTTGATCAGTTGGAAAATCCTGATCTGTTTGTGATTGATCCTCCTCCAGTTTAAAGACGCGAGTGGTTTCTACCCTCATTCAACATAAAACCACAGGAGAGAAATCAGGACTCTGTTGTGCATGTATTATATATTAATTTCTGTCAGACTCATCCCTAACATATCGATTTTCTCACATTTCATCTGTTTGTTCTTTTCCTTTAAACTTTGTTGTTCAACACTGACGACGTAGCGTTGTGCGTTTGCAGTAACCAAGCACCTTTGGTAAGTGGTCGGAGACGTGGCGACCGAGAAGTCAACCTGAATTTTCAACAATCCAGGCGTCATGTCAAAGATGGACAGTTTATCAGGCAGAGCCAACAAACGTCCCGACGGCAGGAGGTAGAACCGGGTCAGAACCGAGCAGAAAGTTCTGGAGAAGCAACAGATGAATCCAGTCCCTCCGGGATCGTCGGCGTGATGCAGACTCTGAGCGGATGGTCGAATCTGTAAAGGCCATCTGACATCTGACATCTGAGCAGTGATTGGTTAAAATGTGTCCCAGAGGGAGGGGCTAATACGAAAAGGACAGAGGGTAACAAGAATGAGCCGTGTGTGTGTGTGTGCGTGTATGTATGTGAGTGTGTGTGTGCGTGTGCGTGTGTGTGTGTGAGTGTGTGTGTGTGCGTGTGTGTCTACTGGATGACACAGCAGCAGGTCGCTGGGTAGTTGTCGGCGCTGACTTCGTTTTCGTTGCCGTAGACGTAGTAAAGGTGAGAGTCGCCTTTCCACTTGTAGTTCACCTTTGTGATGGGGATCAGCTCGACGGTCTGCCTCTGAGGGGGGGAGGGAGGGAGGGAGGGAGAGAGGGGGGGTTAAAGGAGTAGTTCAACCTTCTGATGAAGACTTTGTGGGGCCTGCTGTAAAGAGGTCCTGGCTGAAGATTCACGGGTTGAACATCAGCACAAACTGCATCCGGTAAACATGCTCCACCTCCTCCTCGTTGCCCTTAGCGTTTTCAGGGTCTGACGTGGTTCCCGGGTTTCCCCGCCGGCCTACCTGCTGCAGGATCCTGGAGGTCTGCGAGTACTTGGCCTGGTGCTCCTTGATCAGACGCTCGGACGCCTCGGCGATGGCCCGGTTGGGGAACCCGAGCAGCGGGTAGAGCTGGGAGGAGACAGGAACACACACCCGGTGATGCTCGCCGCCATCCTTACATCTCCACAAACTACACCTGTCGGAGGTGTGTGTGTGTGTGGGTGTGTACCATGTACTGGTTGTTCTTGAAAAGCTCCTTCCCGCTCACTGAGCGAAGGTCATCGACCTTCAGTCCAGAGCTCTGCTCCACCACGTGGTCCTCCACATGGTTTGTCCTGCACACACACATGAATATATCAACATCCTGTTATATACAGTTCCATCTGTTGGACCCATTTCAATTCATATGAAGCAGTTTTACATTTGTGCCACCAGGGGGCACCACCACGCCCTCTGGTCATCCAGAATCATCTTCAAGGAACCTCTGAGTCTCATCAAAGAAGCATTTTCTAGGACCATGCTGGTGACCCTTGAAGCTCCTCACAGATGCTCTTCAAGGACCATTTAAAATTGAAGGACCTCTGGAATCCCGGCGATCCCTGGGAGCTCCTTAAGGCCGAGTCAGTTTATTTCACTTCTGTTACACGGAGGAGGAAGGGGATGTATCTGCTGACTTCTCTGAGGCAGTGCTCACTATCTTTCAGTTCTGGTTCTGGTTCCCTGTTCCTGAATCTGAATGACTCATGCTCACACCAGGAGAAATCTAAGTGATGCAAGGAACATTTCAAGACGAGTAGGCCATGCATGAACAGTTGTTGCCATGCAGGGAGGGGGAACCTTCTCGAAGACCACTGGAAACCTTGAAGGACCACTATCATCCAGCACCTGTGGAACCCTCAGCCACCCACAGACGCTCTTAAACCCATTATGGGAACTCCTCAGGGATCATTGCACCTGAAGAACCCTCCCTCTAATACCTATGAGGTTTTTCAGACCCGTTTGAACTGATTCCAGGACCCAGAGTTGCAGCGTCAACACTCACCATTCCACTTTGAGCTGAATGAACGTCAGCAGTTGTCGCTTTCCATCACAGGTCGTGCACTTCTTCATCCCCTGAGCGTCGCAATCTGTGCACCTACACACACACACACACACACACACACACACACAAACACACACACCAGACATGTAACGCTGGACTGGACTTTAAAAGGACATTACCGATGTTGTTAACCCCACAGTACCTGTCTTTGCCGGTTCCATTACATCGACCACAGTTCATATCACCCTGCGTCCCAGAGCCGTGACAGGCCCAGCACTCTTTCTACACACACACACACACACACACACACACACACACACAGCTGTTAAGATCCACCCTGATCAGTTTTATCTTCTCATTAACTCTACTGATTGTTTGATTAGTGGACAGGACTTACGTATCCAGTTCCATGACATTCCTCACATGGCAGGGTCCCTGTGCTGTGACAAGTGTGACAGTCCTTCAAACACACACACACACACACACACACACACACACACACACACACGTGTTAAAAATAACATCACCAGCTAGGACTCACAGCTAAACTTCTGTTCTGCAGCCAACAGGAGCAGTGGACTATCATTAACCTTTGGAACTTCTTGAAGGACTCCAGAAAGAACCCTGATGACCTATGGTACCTCATCAAACACAATCTGAACCCCTTCGAGAAACTCTCAGAGTGCACCTCAACCCTTCACAAGATTTCAGGAACCTCTTCAAAGACCCGTGGAACATCTTCAGGGATTTGGGAATTGGAATTGGTTTATTATGATAACACTTTTAAGGACCTCTGAATTTGTTCAAGAGCCTCTGGAAGCTTTTCAGGCCTCATGGAACCTCTTCTCAGAAACCTTCAAGGGACCCAGGAACATCTTCTGGGACCCATGAAACAGTCTACATTTACCCCAGCGACAGGGAATCCTGCCCTCTGATTGGCTCTCATGTCCACGGTTAAAGACCTGAGCAAAGCAAAGTGGGGTCTTTGATGGACAGCCCCAGTCAACCAATCACCTTGATGGAGGAGGTGTAGGGCACGCGAATCTCCTTGGTGTAATCGGTGAAGAGGCTGGGGGGCGTGGCCGGGATCTCCCAGGGCCGGGGGGCGGTCTGGGTGTAGAAGTCAGCGGCCTCACCTGTCAATCACATGCCACAAACATTTTAAACACCTGTCAATCAAAAAAAATCTGTCAGAATACACCTGAAACCATGTGTGTGTACCTTCATAAGGTTTGTGGGTCCACTCGGTTGACCTGCACTCGGTGAACGTCTCCAGCCGGTACTGCGTACCAGATAAAACAAACAGTGTGACGGAGGTGTTCGACACAACACACCTTCTGTCAATCAAACTTGTTGAGGGAAAAAAAAACACTACAAGTGTGAAAATCCGCATCAGTGAAGCGCGAGGTGATGAGGCCCGGCCCGGGCGGACAGCTGTTTGGACTGAAATAGAAGTCAGTCAGTTGAGACGGACAGTTTGAAAATGCTTCATCAGTTCTAGATGTTTCTACCATGATGATACCACAGGGTCAGATTGGTTCGTTCGGCTCGAGCAGATCAGATCAGCTGACGGTACCGACAGAACCCGACAGAACTGGAGCCAGCTCACCCTGAACGTGTTGTACGGCTCCATGGCGGTGATGACCCCGTCGTTGGCCGGAGCTTTGCTGTAGCAGCAGTGAGACGACGCAAAGCTCTTGAACGCATCGCGAGCCACGTCCTCCGACAGAGACGGGATGCTACACACAAACACAGGGGCAGGCTGTGATTGGCTGTTTGCCGCAGGTTGATGAGCAGCTCAGTGAGGCGTCAAGTCATACCTCCAGTTGTCGGGCGTCGGCCCGGGTTGCGGGGGGGCCACGGGCTCCACGGGTATGGGAGGGGGCAGATAACCACCTGCGACAACAACAACGCACTTAAGATGCTAAAACACCTCCACCTGAATATTCTGCGAGGATTCGCCACTCACCTCCTCCGACCACGGTGTCCTCGTACCCGGGGACGTTGCTGAACATGGTAGCCGGGAGGGCCGGGGGGGCGGTGGGAGGCGGGTACACAACTGACATAAACAACAACAGGAAACAGCTGTTACAACTCCATCATCATTATGACCATCAAACATGTTTATTTCCTGGTGGGCTACGTCGTTAACCTGAAAACACCTGTGTGGGTGGAGCCTGGAGATTCAGGACTTTTTAAAGGAACAGTTCCACAGTTTTGTATAAAAAAAGCTGGTTAGCTTAGCTTAGCAAAAAGACTGGGAGCAGGTGGGAAACTGCTAGCCTCGCCTGAACCTAGAACCGAGCCTGGACCTCACGAACGCGTTTCACCCTTTTTGTGAAATGTGGGTTCAACAGAGGTTTGTCTTAACTCGACTGTTGGACCTGCCCGAACTTGAAACGATTTCTTCACACGGTGAAATTTCTTCACACCAGAAAATTTGAGAAAAACCAACGTGCTGAAATCAGTCAGGTCTGACTACTGGAAAGTCCCCAGCCTTGTGAAACTCCCCCCGCCGCCCCAACCCACCCGCAAAAAAACCTCCTTCTGCAGCTGCTCCAGCAAGTCAAGTTTTAATGTTGGCGGGTGAACGTGAAACCGGAGACGCCGTAGCTGCACGACGGGGAAAGAAGAAGTGGTGTGTGCGTCTGTTTTGTGTAATCCATTTCATTTGAATGCAATCATCACGATCACAGGGTACACACACGGCTTCGCATATTTACTTCCAGCTACACCCCCCCTCCAGCTAATTCAATAAAAAGTCCAGTCAAATCAGAACCAGGTGGAGAACGCTGCACCACAAACAGATCCCAGAACAGAATCCGACTTTCTGACGTTCAGGTGATCGGATCATAGTGAACCACAGCGGGACAAACGTCAACCTGTTGTACGACCACGTCAAGATTCCCATCATCCGCGCTTAATGCTCTTAAGCAAATGTTAGCGCGCTGAGATTAGCATTTAAAGGGCCGGTGCAGAATCTTGTTTCCCGGCAGTACAGAGTTTAAATCACGTCGCAGGCCGTTAAAACCTCCACTGTGGAATGTCCCACTGTGACAACTGTCCCTGAAGGTCACGACCCGACCGTCACACTCCTTCTCCTCATCCCGGTCAGGACTCCACGGTCCTGTTCGGACACACTGGACCGGGTCCTGGTTCAGGACTGAACGCACCGCATCACGCGTCGTTAAAGAACAGACGGACGTTCACGTTTCAGCAGCGTGAAATCAGATTTCTCCTGAACACCACAGACTCACTGAGGCGTCTGTCCCCGGCCGGACGTGGGGACACCTTCCAGATGCATTGTGGGAAATGCAGACACTGACAGACAGTATAGGGCTTTTGGAGTTGGGCCCATAAAACAGACCCAAAGTGAACAAGCTCAGCATCTGCTCCACAGATTTTCAATGAGAGAGGAGGCGAGGAGGGAGAGGAGGAGAGGAAGGAGAGGAGGAAAGGAGGAGAGGAGGAGAGGAAGGAGAAATGTCTTCTGAAATTTCTGTTTTACTTTCACTGTGGTTCTGCTTATCTGTTTAACTTTTTCTTTCCGTTTTTTCTTTCTTTTCTTTTTCTGTCTGCACTACTTATTTATTTATTTATTTAAAATAAAAAACCTTTACTAAACAGGTACAAAACAAACTTCACTGCACATTGTGTATGATTGTGTATGTAACAAATAAAAATCTTGAATCTTTTCGTTAACGTCCTTCCTCACACTGTTCCTATTTATTCTGTTTTATATTTCTCAATATTTAAATATGAGCCCATTGATGTTGACCGGCTGCGGTTTATTTAGCTGCCAGAGTCCAGTGATCGGCTGATGGACTTTGATCAGTCCAGTGGAATGATGTCATAAGTGATCAATAAATAAACCTGATCGAAGATCCGTCAATTACTAGAAAATCATTCAACTAATTCATTAAAAACTCGTCACGAACGGACGGAAGGATTTTATTTAATTATTTACATTCCGGATAAGTCGTTTAGACGCCCAGCCCTCCGGGCCCTGCAGAGACTCGGTCCGGTGCAGGACCCGGTACCGGACCCGGGTCCCGTCGCGTGTGTCGGTTCTTACCTGAGCTGTCCATCCTGCCGCAGGTCGGTCACTGAGTTCAGGTCGGCGTTGATGAGCCCGGAGATCTTTTTTCCGCTAGTCTCACCCTGCAGCTCAGACTGCGGTGACCGTCAAGTGTCCGTGCAGCAGCGGCGGCGGCGTCTGCTTCCGGCCAGTCCTTCAAAATAAAAGTCCCATTAACGCCGAGTTCCTGCCCGAGATGTTCAACACTTGGGTGTTTTCGATGTTTGATCATTACGGAGACATTTTATGGCTCTAAATCATCGATACACAGATTATAAACGAGACCTGAACACCCACAACGAAGAGCGGGCTTTTATTTTGAAGGACACAGCCGCGACCCGCGCCGTTAATGACGCGCGTTTGTGCTGCAGAAGCTGCAGGAATGTTGGCCACGCCCACAAACCACGCCCCAGCCGGAGGTAATTATAGAGCGGATGGTATGGGAAACACAATGACACCTACTGGGTGTCACGTCAGGACACTGAACCATCAGCACGCGAGCACAGGAAGAAAGAGAAATGTCGGGTGCAGCGTCACCGAGGCCCGGGTGTGTGTGTGTGTGTGTGTGTGTGTGTGTGTGTGTGTGTGTGACTGTGACAGGGAGCAGGAGTTATTAAAAACTTTAACAAATTAAAAACAAACGTGAAATAAAGTGGGACTGCTCCTTTAACAACATGTTCAGACAACACGCGTCTCCTGGAGCCAAATATTTCTCAGGTCAACACACATGTTTGTGCTGCCAGCAGCTCTGAGCATCCTGTACCATCATGTGTTCATTCATTCATTCATTCATTCAGTCAGTCATTCATTCATTCATTCATTCATTCATTCAGTCAGTCAGTCAGTCAGTCAGTCAGTCAGTCAGTGTTGTACTGACAAAGTTTCCAAACGAACATATGGACGGGGCTGAATTTACACAGATTAACCCACCATGGATTAAACCTGTTAACACCCCCACCCCCCCAACACACACACACACACACACACACACCTGATTTTTGGTTAATCACATGAATTCAGAAAGACACAACCTGGACGCACAAAAAAGCAAAAAAGCTGAAATTAAAGGTTTTAAAACAGGAAATAAATCAGGACCCACCTTCAGGCTCCTGTGTTGTGTTGTTGTTGTTGTTGTGTGTTTTTCATTGTGCGCATTAGTGGCTGGAGGTCCAGAGCCCAGTGTGGCCAGTGGGATTATCCAGTCTGTTCACACATGTACACAAACAGTATACAATACTACACAACATACACAGGAAGGGGATTCAAGCCTTTTTCCTTCCTCTGCATCTCCTCGTCCTTCTGTATTTGTGTATTTGTACACAATCGTGGCAAAAGAAAACATAAAATGTATAATTATAATGTGAGTGATTCACAGAGCAGACCAACAACAAAGACACCAACAAAAACACAAACTGTACAATAAAATTAAAAACACTCAGCTGAGAGCAGCCAGCAGGGGGAGCCAGAGTCTCACACACACTCACACACACTCACACACACACACACACAGTTTACATTCCTGTGAATACAGACACACACACGCACGGAGGAACCTGTATACTTTAAATAAACACAGGGGGTGTTTGATTTTCTCTCCTGTGTCAGTAAATCAAATGCACCTCAAAGACGCCGAGATGTTTGACTTGTCCTTCAGAGTAAAGTCCAGGTCAGTGGACACCTGAGCTGAAACCCTCTGTGGTCCTCAGGTGAGAACCTGCTCACCTTCACCTCGTCAGGTAAATCTGACCTCTCCCACCGGGTGAACGACTGAAACTACACGTGATTAATTATTAAGAAGAAATGTGAAGTTTAAATGATTAACTAAATGATTCGACATGTGCGCTCACAGCTCTGAGCCTCTGGTCCTCCTCCACTGAGAGGATGTTTACACATCACTGTGTGTGTGTGTGTGTGTGTGTGTGTGTGTATCCGGGTTGAGCAGTCATGCATTCTTTCCATTACCCTCGTCAAATCGATGCCCCCCCCACTGTCCCCCGTCCCCGTCCAACCACAGCGTGTGCGACCGCGGCCCCAGAACCAATCAATAAACAGATAGGATGTTTCGATCGGCAGAAACTGGGACAGTGCGCCTGATGTGTTTTACTGATAAAGTTCTGCTGAGTCAAACCGGGTCACGGCCGCCCGCTTCACCTCCGTCCTGCTCCTGCGGCGCCCGACCGCCCCGCCAGCGCCACCTGCGGGCCGACACGTGTCGCTCGGACCTCTGATAAATGGGTTCGTATATAAACTGCAGCCTGACAGGCGAAACTCAGGGCTCGGCCTGCTCTCTGTCAGTGTGCTGGCCTGTTGCCGTGACGACGGCCCATTAAACACCGGGAGCGGCGCCCCCACGCTCGACAACCCCCCCCCCCAGCCCGAGTTCTGGGTCGACCCCCCCGGACCCGCTCCCACGTGGACCCGGTACGCCTCCGAGGGGAGGGGCTCTGCACTCGAGGCAGGCTAGTTAGCGAGACATGCTAACATTAGAGAAGGTGAACACAGACACACTGTCTCACTACAGGTCCACCAACACCTGTTCAACACACCTGACACACCTGACACCGTTTCTTGGCTGTGATTGGTCAGTCGCTGCTCAGGGGATCAATGAATCAGGTGTCAATAAAAACAAAGTGATTGTTTCACACTTTTCCTTTAAGACTTTATTTATTCTGCTCAGGGGAGAAGAGAACAGTGGAGTGGAGAGTACACACACACACACTCACACTCACACACACACACACACACACACACACTCACACACACACACACAGTGATGACCTGTCCAGTGTGTGTCCTTGTGTTCGGGTCGTCTGGAGGGAAAGTCACAGAAATGTTGAGACCCAAAGGTCAAACAGAAAACGAGCGGGTCAGCTGATCCGCCGCTCGCCGGCCGTCACGACCTCGTGACCCACGACCTCGCGACCCATGACCCATGACCCCGCCTCCGTCCAGTCGTAACGAGGAGTCCAACCTGTGGCTCCTCAGAGCACGGCCAGGTCGTGGCAGCTCTTGGACCGCACCTTGACGGCCATGCGCTGGTTGTTGCGCGCCACCAGCCGGTCCAGGAAGCGCCGGGCCTTCTGGGTCAGGCTCTCCTTGCGTTTGTAGACGGAGCGGCGGCGCCCGACGGCCTCGCCGCCGTCCCGACGGAGGCGGATCTGTCGGACCACGCCCTCGAACAGCTCGGTCACGTTGTGCTGCAGCGACGCCGACGTCTCTATGAACTTGCAGTCGAACACCACGGCGCACGCTCGGCCCTCTGGGAAAAAAAAGACAAAGTGAAAACACGCTTTTATGCAATTTTTTTTTTTTTTAGTTCTGACCCCCCCCTCACCCCCCCACCTTCCACAGCGACCTCTCTGGACCGGACCAGGTCGCTCTTGTTGCCCACGAGGATGATGGGAAGGTTTTCGGCCTGGCGGGCGCGTCGCAGCGTGATGCGGAGCTCGGCGGCGGAGTCGAAGGTGGAGCGGTCGGTGACGGAGTAGACGATGACGTAAGCGCTCCCCACTCTGAGGCAGTCGTCCTGAGAGGAGCCGTCGGCCCCCCCCTTACAGGGAGAGAGAGAGAGAGGAAGCCCCATCATCATCATCAGGCGTCAGCCAATCAGTGAGCGGGACTCATGACGCCCATCTCTCCAACAGAACCAAAAGTTCTGACAGCAGTAAGCGTCCGTGAACCCGACGGTGGTGCCGGGTCAGTGAACGTCACACTGAGCTGATTAATGTCCAGAACGTGTTTCCTCCATCGTGAATTCATAACAAACATCTGGACCGTGTGTGTCGTGGTCGGTGAAACTCAAATAAAAGATGATAACGTACATTTTATAGTAAAGGAGCAACATGTGCGGGTTTCCAGGAGAACGTTCTGGAAAAATGTGCGTCTGTGTAAAGTGAATTCAGCTGAAAATAACAAGCGTCCTCCTAATAAATGGCTTAACTCACTTATGTTCTTGAGATGATGGATTCAGGGCAGACGTCTCATGCTCTGGACTTCGTCTTAACCTTCAGACTCAATCTGCTGCATTGTGGGCTCTTACTTTTTGTCCCCACAGGAAACACAAGTCGCCATAATGGAATCTGGTCCTCATAATGTATGGGAAACCCACACACACACACACACACACACACACCTGTTTGTCGTTCTCCCAGGTGTCCATGACGACGAGGGTGGTGTCCTCTCCGTCGACCGTCAGCGTCCGCTCGTATGTGTCCTCTGTACGCAACAAACACAAACAATGACTAGCATTAGCATGCTAACCAGCCCTGCGAGGCTGAGCCTGTAAACGCAGCTAATGCTAACGTTAGCGTTCTACGTTGCAGACAAACAACATCTAGTTTTAAATAAGCACAAAACACAGCGGAGGCTGAGGTTCATGATAAAAGCCACGCTCAACAAACAACAACAACACGTCGCAGCCGATCTGTCAATGGACAAACAACCACGAAGTTAAAAACCCGTCGGGCCGTCGAGCGCAGTCGCTCGACCTGAAAACCCAGGGCAGACAGTATCACTGGATCAATACGGGCTGTGGATCGAGGCCAATCGACACGCGACACGCGAGCTGATCGATGATGTTGGGTCGGTCAAGGTCGTGATGTGAGAGCGGAGACGGGGACCGAACCCGAGCCGCCGAGTGTGAGAGTTGAAAGCGGTGTGAGCGGTGAAAATCACCGTCCTGTCAACCATCAACATCCTTAAAAGAAAAGTTCAGCAGTTTGGGAAGTTTACAGTCGACTTCCCAAAGTGTCGCACTTTTCCTTTAAAGCACCGGCCAGTTTGTCCCGGTGGTCGGCGGCGGTACTGCAGCCGTCTGCGTTGTTTTTTTTTGTAAAGTGAGAACATTCGTTCAATAATCGGACGTCCCACCTCCAGGCTGCTCATCCTTCTCCGTGATCCCGGCGAAGATTCCTGCGAGGCTCGTCTTTCCGACGCCGTGGTCGCCCAGCAGCACGACTCTGTAAACACAGTCCGAGTCGCTCTGCGAGTCGTCGTCCGAGTCCGAGCTCCAGTGGGCGCGGTAGTGGAGGGACTTGTCCCCGGGGTGGTAGGAGGCCGACTGTCCCAGGACAGGGTGGCCGCGCTGGGGGCGGGGCTGCTCCGGGTCAGGCCGGGCGCTGCCGGGCAGTCGGGGGTCCCGAGTCCAGGACGGGTGCTGGCAGAAATGGGCGGGAGGAATTGGCGTGCTGCTTCGCCGCTGCAGCGGCTCCTTCTCTCGCTGGGTGTTGAGGGTCATGTTGCTATGGTAACGGCATCGGGACGGGACGGGCCTGAGGGACGAGACGGGGACCGTTCAGGTTTCACGACAAAATCTCATCGCTTGTTAGCAAACAGCTGCTTATTGACACAACCAGCAGATTTCTGATCATCTGATGGATTCAGGTCCAGCGTTCTGTCTCTTTTAGCTCCGGGTTTGGTCCCCACCGACTCGTCTTTAGCTACTGAATGCTGCTGAGCAGCTGCGTTAAGATTCAGAGCGATGCTAAGTCCTGAAGATCCGGCTTCGTTGCATAAAGGAGAGCAGGTGTAGAAACACTATAGACACAATCAGCCGAAGTAACTTTACATTTATTCACAGCGGTTAAAAACCGATTGTCATGTGGAAAGTCTCAGGTCCAAACCCGGTTCTTCTGAATGGACCCGCGAACACACAGACACACAAAGAAACCTCCTCCTCTAAATAATTCAGGTACTAAATGTGCCAGACACGAGTCGGACCGGGTCGGCGTGAGGCGACTCGCGGCAGCCGCTGATCCTGCACGATCCTGCAAAAGTGCTCATCACCTTCATCGGTGATATTCACACGCAGCAGAACGACGAGTTCAAAGGTCACACATTCCTCATGTAAGATGTCAGTGAAACAACAACAAAAAAAAAACCAAAGAAAATGACGCCTCCGGTTTCCAAGCTCCACTTTCCACGGGGGACGTCTGACAACTAACGTGAAACACGGTTCACACAAGTTACTACGTGTGAAGCTCCTACATGTAAAGTATAAAATCCCACGGCCGAGCTCTGACCACAGGACACAGACTCACCACACACCCGTCCAGCCTCAGCGAGCAGCAGAACCGGACCCCGGGTCTCTGTGTAACAGAACCCTGGTGCCACATTAACCTGCCTGGAAAAAAAAAAAAAAAAAGTTCCACAACAGCGTTAAAAAATTCAGCAGTGGAATCACAGAGGTACACCTCCCTCTGTGTGTGTCTGTGTGTGTGTGTGTGTGTGTGTGTCAGCAGCGCGACAGCAGAGGAGAAACAGATATCTGAGGAGGGAGAGAGAGTGTGTGTGTGTGTGTGTGTGAGCTGGTTTGGCACACATCTCGGTCACTTCCTGTCTGAGATACGGTTCGAATCAGAATAAACGACGCCAACGTCACATGATCGGCCCCCGCTGAGGTCAACACACACGCCTGAGAACATGTTGGATTAAACACGGTTGGATTAAAACTCAACGTGTTCAGCTCATCCAACATATTTCATCCTGTGGAACATGTTGATGAACATCACAGAACATCTCACTGACCTACTGAGTTTGTTAACTAACTCACTGATGAGGGACTAAGAAGAAGAATTAGAGGGAATTGTGGGTAATGTAGTGCGGTGCTGGCTGCACAGATAACTTTATGGTAGTGGTGAAATAATCTGTCGTGGTACTCCTCTCAATCTGGACCTGTTTGTTATGGATCTGCAGGTTAAAGAGACGTTATTGACATAATTATTGCGAGACGTTCTCACATTGTTCTGATCTGTTCAGACTCTCTTGTGGCAGACATGGATTTCCACAGTTTAAACTGTGAGATTACACAGGAGAAACACGTGTCACTTCCTCTGCAGCGTGGGGGCTCTCGCTGTGACTCCTGTTTACATTTCACCCACCCCCTCGGTTTGAGAGTTCAGAAACGAAGAGGAGGAGTTTCCTCCTGGATGGGCACCTCCTCATCCACAGGGCCTCGGGTACAACAGCAGATTTTACTGAATTAAATGATAAGGTATAGTTAAAGTGATGTAGGCGTGTGACTTTTTAATGTTTCTGAGTGACGGGGTCTTAAATATGCAGTTTATCACGAGAGGCACTGATGATGCTTTTAGAAGATGGAAATCTAAAAGCTGTAAAATGTAAAGCCACCATAAGTATATTTAATATTTAATTATGGATGATCATGTTCAGGTTCTTCACTGAGAACAGGAAGGACTCTGACATTAATCACATTTAATGTTCTGCCTTGTTAAAAAAAGGTTTGTCCGATTATTATAAAATAAATAAAGGAGAAAGCGTCTGTGCCAGTGTGATCAATGAGCGACTCCATTCAGAGACAGTGGAGGGAAGGAACGCATGAGTTGCAGTAAAAGTACGCGGAGCGAGTACAACTGTGAGTAGTTAGTGCTGGTGCTGCCCTCTCGTGGTCACTGGAGGAAATGCAACCTGCACAGTTTCGATTACATTTACTTTATTAATCCCACAATGGGGAAATTCACACAGTTCACACATGCACAGTTCAGTCATTTATTTCTCTCTCAAACTTCTTTGTGTTGCTCTCCCTCCTCCCAGCATGCACTGCAGGAGGCACCCTAATCGGAGAGAGATGCATGCTGGGATACGTCGGACAGCTGAGGGCTGAGGTCGTCGGTTTGATCCAGGTCAGCGGCTGGAGGAGAAATCATAATATAAATTAGGATTAATCCATTAATACAGAAAATTAATGGATAGTGTGATTAATTCAAATAATGTATAATATTCAAAAAATACTGTTATTGATTTTTATGTTATTGATTTATTATTAATCTGTTAGAATCTGTTCAGCTGAGGAGCTGAACGTTTTGGTTCTGTCGTACTTACACCTGCTGGGAGAAGCTGCTGAAACTCCAGGGGTGAATCCAGAATCTGGTTCCTCTACAGGTCCTGGACCAGGTTCACCCTGGAGAAGGACTTGGTCCAGCAGGTGGTCCAGCAGCCGGCGGGCCTGGTCCGGCTCTGTCCTTACGACGAGGGTACGAGCGGGTTGCCCTGCCGAGACCCGGATCTCTGTGAGGTTTCTGAGGAACCAGAACCCACAGAGACGCTTCAGAAACTCTGAACCAGAACCATGTGAATAAAAGCAGCTTTGTGTCGATGATGATGATGATGATGATGATGATGATGTCATCGACCTTTCTCACCTGCCTCTAACACGTCTGAGAGTCCAGCAGAGAAGAAACAAAACCACCAGGTTCATCAGCAGAACTACCACGGACATGACGAAGAGGTCAAAGGTCACCTCCTGGGTCATGGTTTGGCCTGGTTCTCAGCTCCTCAACACTGACAAGACTCCACCTGCTGAGGAAGATCATGTGACCAAAAACTCCAGCTAACGGCGGCTAATAAATGGCCTCCTGAACAAAACTAGCACTCGTTTAGCATTGTAGCATTGGTTTAAACGGGGAGTTGGAGCCACGCGCACAACAAGCAGAACACAACAACAGACACACACTGATGTGGACGCAGCGGCCCGTCCCGTTTGGATCCAGCGCTGTGAAGAGAATCAGTCTGTAGTTCAGGAAGGAGTTGAAAGTTTTAACCCTGTCGCTCTGAAAAAGCTGTAAAGACAAAAAACCCCAACAACATAGAAACAGTAACCAGGGTAACGAATCAGTAAACGATCCAGTGTACAGTTGTGTTAGCATCAGTTGGTTCTGGTTCTGGTTCTGGTTCTGTCTTTTCCACTGATGTCCACTGTCAGTCAATGTCTTGTTCACCCTGACCTGGAGCTCAGAGCATCACTGTGTCTAAAGACCATCAGTTTAGTTCTAATTAGCAAGTGTTAGCATGCTAACATACTAAACAAAGCCGTTAGCATGCTAACATACTATTTACTTTTATCTTAAAGCACCACTGTGTCTAAATGACAACGAGTTTAGTTGTAATTAGCACTTGTTAGCATGCTAACATACTAAACGAAGATGTTAGCATGCTAGCATCATGTTTACTTCTAGCCCAAAGCACCACTGTGCCTGAGGAAGCCTCTCTGAGCTGCTAGCATAGCGAGCATGGTTCATCTGGCCATGTAAATACAGTATTTTGGTCCAGTTGTGTCGTCGTGTCAGTCGCACAGATGAACAAGGCAAACAGGAAACAGGGAGTTTATTATTTAATCAGATTAACATAAAGAAGTCATTGATTTTCTTTACAAAATAAAATTCAACTCAGACAATGTACATGAGAAGAAAAAGGCTTTGTGTCATCTCTTTTTATATTAAAGCACCTTCAAACACAGTGGCCACTGTTATATTAATCTTTGGGATTAATAAAACATAAATGAATACTTACATTCAGATTTACCCTGTTAAGGGATTATTAGGCACCATGACTATATAAATAAAGTTTGTATCACAGCAACAGATATCAAATGATGACAATAAAAAACAGGAGGAAGCTCGAAAAAATGTTGTAAAAACAGTCATCTAATATATACACAATGCTTGTGTGTGTGTGTGTGTGTGTGTGTGTGTGTGTGTGTACGGACAGCATTACTGATGTTGACTTCTTGCTATTTATTATCATTATTATTGATCTCCATCCTGCTGATCAGTTCAGTCACCAGCTGCTGCACAGTGTGAGAGCGCAGACGGCCGACCTCCAGGACGCCCTCGTGGTTCACACTGTCAGGATCCTCGTAGCTCTTCACCACCTGATACACATCGATCAGCAATCAATCAGATTGAGTGACACCTGTGCGTCCAGTCTATCAACTGCATTGATCAGTGTGTTTACCTTGTTGGTGATCAGAGAGAGGCCGAAGACTCTCAGACCACAGTGAGTCGCCACGACAACCTCAGGAGCTGTACTCATACCTGTAAGCAGGTAACACGTCACAGCAGCACCGGGGATCATATATTGATGATATATTGATGATATACTGATCATAACATATTGACGATGATCCAAGTGCAGTGAATAATACCAGTCTATTGTTAGTACTGACTGCTGATCTCCACCCTGTCTCTCCATCACAGTCACAGCTGAATCAGCTGACTCCTGTGTGAGTGTGTGTGTGTGTGTGTGTGTGTGTGTGTGTGTGTGTGTGTGTGTGCGTGCTTCGTACCGACAGCATCCACCCCCAGTCGATGCAGCAGTCTGGCCTCGGCGATGGTTTCGAAGGTCGGCCCGCCCACCATGGCGTACACGCCATCCTGCATCAGGCCGGCCACGCCCTGCTGCTTGCCGATCTCCATGGCGAGGCAACGCAACCCTTTGTCATAGCAACCGGACATGGCTGGAAAACGAGGGCCGAACCTGCAAACAACAACAAACAACAACAACACCAGGATCAACAACACAGCGGCATCCACGTGACCGCAACAACCAGACGAAGGAGACGCAGCGGATTTAAAACGTGAACCCGTCTCACTTGTCGTCGTTGGGTCCGCTCAGCGGGTTCAGGCCCATCAGTCCCGGGAAGTTGACGTGGTCTTTGATGATCATGATGTCACCAGGCCGGAGGCCGTCAGCCAATGAACCGGCAGCGTTTGTCACGATCAGAGTCTCCACCCCCAGCAGCTTGAAGACCCGAACAGGAAACGTTGTCTGACGGTCAGACAGGAAGACACACACGATTACTCTTTTAAAATGAAACAACGTCTTAAGTTTGATAAAAGTAGTTTTGAGATTGCAAATAGAAAAATGCAAAAACATTTATTAAGTCATTTTGTGTTTTTAAAAAACAGGAGAAGAAGCAGAGCAGCAGTGATCTTTGAATGTGAGCTGGTGTATGGCGCCACCTACAGGCCACCTCAGCATGATACACAGAGTGTGTGTGTGTGTTAAATGGAGGAAACAATGGTGCCATTGAACAGTCTGCTAAAAGTGTGCACACACAGACACACACAGTCTCATGCTGCTGATTACAGTCACGTGTGTTGTAGCCAGGTTGTTGCGTGACTCAGCTGCTTTGATCAGCTGTGTGTGTGTGTGTGTGTGTTGTCCATGTTTTTTTGCATCAGTTAAATGTGGGAAAACTGAAATGGTGCATTCAGAA
Source organism: Psettodes erumei (assembly GCA_016785225.1). Taxonomy (NCBI): domain Eukaryota; kingdom Metazoa; phylum Chordata; class Actinopteri; order Pleuronectiformes; family Psettodidae; genus Psettodes; species Psettodes erumei. The sequence continues at coordinate 267,183 of JAFBJZ010000913.1, read as the reverse complement.
GCTGGTCCTTGAATGTAGCATGGTGTGTGTGTGTGTGTGTGTACCTTGCAGAGTGAGTGTCCTTCATACATGTGGAAGCGACCCTGCATGCACACACACGTCTTCCCCTTCAGTTCTCCAAAAACCAGTCGACCCGCGTGACCCTGCACTGTGCGCGCACACACACACACACACACACACACACACACACACACACACACACACACACAGGATGACAGTGATGATAATTAATCCATAATTATCTCTGAAGTTCATGAAAATGAGTTTCTCTTCTGAAGAAGCTAGGCTAGCAGTTTCCCTCCGCTCCCAGTCTTTGTGCTAAGCTAGGCTAACCGCCTCCTGGTCCTGGTACCTGTGCTCTGAGGGAAGCCTGGTATGTCAGAATAAGCGAAGGAGTCCTGGCACTTGAGGTTGTCGGCGAGCATGCCCAGCCCGGACCCGCAGATGATCGCCACCTGGGGGCGGTGCTTCGTCTGAGACATCAACCAATCAGCTGTCTTCTGGTATTCATCATGACTGCACAGGAGAATGAAGAGAGCAGGAAGTGAGTGGGTCACCTGAACCGCTCAGGTGGGTCGCACTGTGGTGCTGGATGTGACTCTTACACTCAGGACTTCACACAACAGGAAGAGAAATTTTACTGAACTGAGGATTATGGGTACTGTAGTCTTCAGACCTATTCACCACACCGACAGAAAACAAACGACTGAAATGACTCAACCTACTGGTCAGAACATAAATGTACAGAAGTGACTGTAGGTGTCACAGTGGGTCAGAACCAGAACCAGGTAAATCTGACGGGTCACTGAGTGACACGCAGAAACGATGAGACGCACATTTTACTACACAAATAGTTTGTTTTAGGAATAACACAACAATGTGATGAGAGAACGCATTAAAGATGTAAAAGGAGGTTCTCACCTGATCTGTTCTTTACTGTGCATGATGACGAAGATGAGGACGAAGAGGAGGATGAAGAGGATGAAGATGAGGATGGTAAATAGAAAGCACAACTACCAATGTGCGTGTGCGTCTGTGTGTGCGACACTCAGAGTGTGGCCGGCTGATGCCGCTCGGCCTAGATATTCACCGGTCACATGCTCCTGATTGGTCAACAACCCGTCCATTCATCAGCAGCAGCCAATGGAGGCGCAGCGTGTGTGTGCGTCTGTGTGTGTGTGTGACAGTAACGTGACTTCACCTCAGCATTAATTCACTCTAACTCTGATCTGATCCTGAGGCTCGACACACACACACCCACACACACCCACACACAGTCAGCTGTGATTGGGTGGTGTCCTCTCACACACTCACACACACACACACACACACACACACTGAGGCAGTTAGACTGAGTAACTAACAGTTATGGGGTAAAAATGACAAATATTTACAGACACACACAGACTGCAGTGTTCACTAACAGACACACACAGCAGAACTACACAACAACATTGTGTGTTCGCACTACGAAAACTCGTCAGGCATCTCACCATCGCCCTGCTGTGTGTGTTTTATTTTGTACAAACAGTTTATGGTGTGAAATTACAGGTGACTGTAAAATCACCTTTAAACCTTCAGTCACGTAGCTTAGCATGACGACTGGAAGCAGTTAGCATAGCTGCGACATGCTAACTAACTTTATAATATAACATTATAATTAGCTTGTTGTATCTTTGTTAAATATAAACAGTTGTTGAACCGTTTCTGCGATGGAAGTGGTTGATAAAGTTTTTTTGTTAAAGATTTACGCAGCTAGCAATTAGCAGTTAGCTTGTTTCGCTAACTGAGGCTAATTGATGAGCATCATCGGCGCGGCGCATTTACACGTCGTTTTATTCCGGCTGAACCCGTTTCCGGGTCAGTCCCGTCAAACGTTGACCTCCCCGCGTTAGACCGCATCTCAGAACGGGATCCGACCAATCAGAGCCGAGCTGCGGCATTTTAACGAGCCACGCCGCGTCTCATGACCGCTAACGCACCTCACATGTCAGCCCCACTGTTCTGATCAGCTGCTGGTAATGAGGCTCATGTGGGTCTGATGGACGACGACCGGTACCGGCCTGGAACCGGACCGGCCCTCCGAAGGCCGACAGGAAGTGAACTTGACCCGCTCCGCCACCGGGATGACGCCGGGACCATCAGCACAGGCGGCGCCTGCAGAGAGTGTCAGGGACCAAAAG
>JAFBJZ010000913.1:222500-260000 GCA_016785225.1 Psettodes erumei | reverse complement strand
CCGTGGAGCTTCCTGTTCCTCCTCCTTCCCCAGGTGTGTTCACATGTGTTCACCTGAGAGATGGAAACCAACAGTCAGTGTGTGTGTGTGTGTGTGTGTGTGTGTGTGTGTGTGTGTGTGTGTGTGTGTGTGTGTGGGGGGGGGTGACCCACCAGTCGATCATAACACAACAAATTCACTCAACATCAAACACACAGCACTTAGCATTAATCAATGACTCAACAAAACAACTGATGTTTGTTGCACCGCGTGAACAGACGCACAAATGATGTCAACACTGTTGTGTGTCTGTTGTCGCTTCAGGAGGAAAAAGTGTGTGTGCTGATATTTAAATAATTATATTTATATTATTTTCATCAGAGGTTAACAGTCACACAAACAACATGTCAACACGAGACACACAAAGTACACACACACACGTCCTCCAGACTTCCTGCCCCCCCCACACACACACACAGGATGTTTGCTCTGTGTCAAAAAGACACAACAAGAAAAACAAACACAATATTTAGCTTTTTAAAGTATTACTCTTTTTATTTTTACTCCATTTGTGTAGTTGTGTGTCTGTCGCTCTGGATAACACGTGTCCAATGTGCACGTTTAGTGTCATAAAACCAGATTCCTCTCGTGATCTCACGCTGTGTGTGTGTGTGTGTGTGTGTGTGTGTGTGTGTGTGTGTGTGTCCTAATAAACCGGACGCTTTCGGTCTCGTGTGTTTTCTGACGACTGATCGCTTCGGGATTGCAACATCGAAGCCCCGCCCCGCCGGGTGACGACACCGCGGTAGGAAACAACGTAACCAAACATACCCCGAGTCAGACCCGAGTCCGCAGTCCCGCTGAAAGTTCTGGAGGCGAGCGGGGTCCGAGGAGACCGGAGCTCGGAGGGTCGGAGACCGGACTTAAAGGACCCGGACGCGGACGGACACACGACTCGGAGCCCGACACGAGGACCCGAGGACTCGGCTTCATTCGGCTTTGTTCGCTTTGGCTCCGGATACAAACAAAACAAAACAAAAAGAAAAACCCGCAACTTTAACTTTTTGGTTTCTTATTCAGTAAAGAAGTTCCAGTTCGGTTCGGTTCGGTTCGGTCTCCAGTTTCAGTTTTTTATTCGGACCCGAAGAAGAAACTAACAGCTGACTGACGACAGGTTGCGCAACCGAGACAAAGACGTCATCAGCCCCAGTTCTCCCAGTACCGGAGCTGCTGGTTCCAGTCCGACACACGCACTCCGCCTTTTGGACCGGAACAAGGTGAGAGCTGACCTGAGAACAGCTGCGGTCACTCGCCGTTCGTTTCCCAGGCTTTCAGCCGGACGGCGTGGTCTTCATCCTCCTCTGAGGAAGACCACGCCTCCCGGGTGAAAACAGCAGGTGGACCTTGATCCTTTACTGCATGTGGAGCGGGCCGGATTAACCTGGACCCCTCTGAGGTTCTGATCCAATCCGTTGTCCCGCCGCTCCCTGCTGCCACGTGATTGGCTGATTGAATCCCTGCAGGTTGAGCAGGTGTCCAGGTGTTGGGGCGTTTCGGCAAAGTTTTGTGAATATTCTCATCTCCGATTGTGAAACTGCATCGTTAACACAAAGTGGAGATGAGTGTGTGTGTGTGTGTGTGTGTGTGTGTGTGTGTGTGTGCGTTGCCATGGCGACGCTGTGACTCAGGTTGTTTCACCAGAGTGAAAGCAGCGTTGGCCAACATCAGGTTTCCACAAAGCGTCAGCGCGACAGCTGCAGGCGCTGAAAAACTTTATATAAAACACACACTGAGTGTGTGTGTGTGTGTGTGTGTGTGTGTGTGTGTGTGTGTGACACTTTAAACTATAAACTGTTGTTCTCTGATGCAATGATCTGAAAGCTGAAGCATCTGTCATCTTACAGGAAGTTGCATCATGGAGCCTATAGACACGCTAACATGTGATTCTAATAAAAGTGTGTGTGTGTGTGTGTGCATGAAGTTTGTCAGCCTTTATTAACCTGATGATGTCACTGGTCTCCTCCAATCACAGATGGACGTGGGTGTCACAGCCAAGTCTCGGCTGAGCCTGAAGAGGCTATTGGACGAGCCCCGGGACAACCTGCCCAGGTGTAAACGAGCCCGCCTGGGCCCGCCCCCTCCGTCGCCCTGCCTCGCGCCCAGGAGCCCCGCCCCCGAGTCGAGCCCGAGCCAATCGCCGTCCAGAGTCGGGCCGTACCTCCTGTTCGAGCGCGGCGAGGGGGCGGAGACTTACAGGGCCGTGCACGCGCAAACACAGCAGCAGTACACCTGTCAGGTAACTCACGCACACACAGTGAAGTATTACTAATACTTATACTACAAAAAGATACCACTGACACTGCCAGGAATATCGCTGATACTGTTTAACGCATGTTGCCATGGTTACAGGTGCTCCCCCTGCGTGGTTACCAGGAGCAGCTGGCGGCCTACGCCCGGATCGGTCGCCACGACAACATCTGCGGCCCGCAGGACGTGGTGGTCGGTCGGGACGGCGCCTACGTCTTCCTGCCCCGTCACCACGGCGACATGCACGCGTACATGCGCGACAGGAAGCGCCTGGGGGAGGAGGAGGCGGGGCTTCTGTTCGCCCAGATGCTGAACGCCGTGACGCACTGCCACCGCCACGGCGTCGTCCTGAGGGACCTGAAGCTGCGCAGGTTCGTCTTCACTGACCGCTACAGGTGAGACTCCGACAGGTACTCAGTACTGCAGATACTGTGTACTACTACTACTGACAAATACAGGCGATACTTCTAACACTAATGAAACTGCGTCTGTTTCGTCCCGCAGGACTCGCCTCGCGCTCCTCGGCCTCGACGACTGCGTCCTCCTCCACGGTAACCATGACGACGACTCCCTGACGGACAGGCACGGCTGCCCCGCCTACGTCGGCCCCGAGCTGCTGACCAACGGGGGCGGGTCGTACTCGGGGCGCGCCGCGGACGTGTGGAGCCTGGGCGTGTCCCTGTACACCATGCTGATGGGGCGGTACCCGTTCCAGGACACGCGGCCCGCCGCGCTGTTCGCCAAGATCCGCCGCGGCGCCTTCAGCCTGCCCGACTGGCTGTCGCCGCGGGCCAGGTGTCTGATTGGCTGCATGCTCAGGAAGTCGCCCGGCGAGAGGCTGGAGGCGTCGGAGCTGCTGATGCACCCGTGGCTGACGGATCCGCGGCCGCCGTCGCCCCGCGGCGCGCTCAGGACGCATCACGGCTCGCAGGCGAACAAACCGGAGGACGAGGAGCAGGTGGTGCCGACGTGGACGCCGACGCCCTGACGCAGCGCGCCGCGAGGACCTATCACGCATCAGCTGTTCGGTTCACTCGGACCGCACACACACACACACACACACACACACACACGGAGCGTTAAAGTGCCGCGTGATGAACGCGTGGCCGTGAACTGGACCAGAACAGAACCGCTCTGGACCAAAAGAGCTGACCCACATGTGTGAGTCCTCACAAACAGACACACACTACGCAGACAGTCTGATCCTGGATTACTTGACCCGCAGGTGCCTCCCCCCCCCCGGCTGTCTCGGTCCCGGCTCCGCCTCCTCAGGTGACCAAAAGACCGACGCAAGCTCGCCATCGTTCAGCTTCCTGCAAACGTGTCCATCATGTGTCCACCAGAACAATATCTGACTGAGGAAACGGGCCGTGGCAGCCGGCGGGACACGGGACACGGACACGGGACGCCTTACGCCGACATACTGTACGACTCAGACCTCAGTCACAGCTGCAGAATCAATAAAGTTTTTCACCAACTCAGCCGCTTCACGTTTCGATTTTTATCGTGTTATTAACGCTTTCAGATTAAGATTATTATTCCGGAATAAGTGTCTCTGCGCGTGGACAGACAGGAGGACGTGGAGACGGAGCAGTTTTTTCTCACTGTCGTGTTTTATTGTTAAATCAGACGACAGATTAAACGTCTTCGTTTCTGTCCCACGCCTGTGAGGCGGACCGCCCGTCCTCGCCGTCTCAGGCGGAGACGTCAGGTGTCGGCGTCCATGTCTTCGGCGTCGTCCCCCTCCGAGCGGCAGATCTCCTCCAGGGCCAGTTCTGATGGAGAGGAAACAGGAAGTGGAGTCACAGAAGCAAAACACAGGGACACACACACACACACACAGATCAGGAAACTCGTGAGTGTGTGTGTGTGTGTGTGTGTGTGCGAGCGTGTGTGTGTACCCTCGCTCTCGCTCAGCGACGGCAGCCTCCTCAGCGTGTCCCGCAGGGCGGGGATCACCTGGTCGTACAGGTGCAGCAGCGGCCGGCAGCTCTGCGAGAAGCCGCCGTGATGCAGCAGCAGCCAATGGAGCAGCAGCAAACTCTCCCTGAGCAGGGATGAGGGGGCGGGGCCTGCGGGGGCGGGGCCTGCGGGGGAGGACGTCCAGACGCGTCTCTCTGTCCCCGCGCTTAGCGGGTGAGACGTGACCTGACCTGCGGAGTCCGACGGCTCCTGGGAACCAGAACCGCGGAGGTCCAACCACTGACGATGGAGGACGATCACCACCGTCTGAACCAGCTGAGACACAGACAAAACCAGAACCAGCTGAGACAGAGAGACAGAACCAGCTGAGACATGGAGACAGAGACAGAACCAGCTGAGACAGAGACAGAGACAGAACCAGCTGAGACAGGTCTCACCTCAGTGTAACACTGGCAGGTCCGGGTCCAGTTCTCTGCTCTCTGAGTCACGATTCTGCTCAACAACCGAACCACCTGACGCACAACAACACATGGTTCTTATTCAGTACAACAGGCAGACACACACACACACACCTGGAAGGCCTGGACACACTTCACACACTGTGTGTGTGTGTGTGTGTGTGTTACCTGCAGGTCCAGTAGAACCCAGTCCGTGTGCACTGCCCGACTCTCTGCTCTGGTTCTGATGAACTGGAATAACTTCAGGAAAACACAGGGGTCTGCAGCAACACAACAACAACAACGACAACTCCGATGAGTTACAGTCGCTGCAGGACCAGGACCAGGACCAGGACCAGGACCAGAACCAGAACCAGAACCAGGACTCACCGTGCTGAGAGCAGAGCTGCTGAACCAGAGTCTGGTGGTCGCACATGCACATGAGGACAGACACACACTCCTTCACCACCTGCAGCCTGCTGTCTGCTGACAGACACACACACACCGCCTGCAACACACACTGCAACCTGGGGGGGGGCAGAGAGAGAGAGAGAGAGAGAGAGAGAGAGTGTGTGTGTGTGTGTGTGTGTGTGTGTGTGTCTGTTCTGATACCTGCAGCTGGTTCACACATTACACAACCTGACAGTGGAAAATGTTAAACGCACAAACACTCCCTGGTCTCCACCCCAGTGTGTTGCATCATGTGTGTGCGTGTGGTGTCCTGTATGTGTGTGTGTGTGTGTGTGTGTACCTGTCAGTGTGTGTGTGTGGCGTCCTCTCGATGAGGACGCACAGCGTCTTCATGGCGCTGAGGACGAGCCCCTCCCTCTGCGACCCGGCTTCACACAGCCGTAACACGGAGCGCAGCAAAGCATTCTGGGAGCACGGCCCCGCGCCTGGGGGCGGAGTCTAAACCAGAGGGGAGGGGTTTATTGGTCAAACGCTTTAGCGCCACCTCAGCCACGATGTCACATTAAAGAGCTGGTACCTGCTCGTCGGCCAGCACCGCCTCCACCACCTGAGGAGCAGGAGGTCAAAGGTCAAATATTCAAATGATCAATCAACAGAAAATGTATTAGTAAACCGTCACGATCGGTTTCTTTTGACAGGAAGAAGTCGCTGGCGTGCGGCTGGCGTCACACAGCGAGCGCAGCAGATGGGCAGAAGCTCCGCCCCTCAGGTGCGGTCACCTGGCAGCTGTGGTCCAGCAGCAGGTTCAGCAGGCGCAGCGCAGCCAGACCGGCGTCCTCGGCACCGGCGCCGGACAAGCCCGTCTCCGTCGGTCCTCCCGGTCCGGAGTCCGGACCGCTGCCGCTGCCATCGGCGTCAGAGGGAAGCGAGTCCAGAACCCGACAGAGTCGAGACAGGTGGAGGTCCAGCAGGGGGAGGAGGAGGGGGGCGCCCGGACACGACCTGCACGCAAACAAAAGGTGTGTGGGTCCGTGTGTGTGTGTGTGTGTGTCTGTGTGTGTGTGTGTGTGTGTCTGTGTGCGTGGGTCTACCTGTCGTCGTCCTTGCCGCCGGCCGCGGCGCCGCTCTGACTGAGCATGCTCAGTCCGGTCACAGCCAGACTCTGGACCGGACTCTCCCCGGCTGGAGGGGGGGCGCCTCCGCCTCCGCCTCCGCCCGCTGCCGACGACCCGCTGAACACAACAACACAACACACAGCTCAGATCCTCTGCTTCAGCTGGGATGTGTAATACTCGTACTACTATGTACTAGTACTACTTGTAGTACTGCAGTCAGTGCTGTGGTGGGTTTGGCGCCGCCACGTGGCGACTGGTGGTAAACACAGGAGGCGGAGTCAAGTCTTACGTTCTCACTTCGAGGCCCAACGCACACACACACACACACACACGCTTCACTCGTCACAGTCGTCATAGCGACGAGGCGTTTACCTGGTGGTCAGGTGGGCGTCCGTCAGACTCATGGACAGCAGGTGAGAGAGGCTGAGGCTGCTGGGAGACAGAGGCTGCTGCAGCAGCAAGCCCAGCAGGACGCCGCCTGCAGCGCGCACACACACACACACACACATCAGTGTGCGTTCATGAAGCTGACAACCTGAACTCCGGCTCGGACTCACCTGGGGGCTGCAGGTGCGCAGGTCTGGCGGACAGGAAGGGGTCTGGGCGGGACACTTCCTGTCTGCCGCCGGATGACCCGCCCTCTCTCCGCGCCTTCATGGGCGTCGTTCTGGACGCGACCTGCGCTCCAAACGTCTCCTTGGTGATGAAACCGTTTCCTGCCGGGGAGGAGGAGCCGCCGCCGCTCCCATGATGCACCTGGGCCAGGCAGCTCAGCCCCTTAGGACTGAGAGCAGGAAACCATGACGCGATGAACCGATTTAAACGGGCACAGGTCAGAGGTCACGTCATCTAGGGCTAGGGTGTGACCTATGACCCCCCGGGGGCCGGCTGCTTGATGACCGACCTGTTTCGGGGCAGGGGGGACGTCTTGGTTCTGTCCGAGTGCAGTTTGGTCTTCATCTCGTTGACCTCGGCTTCTTTGAACTGCAGCTCAGACTGCAGGGACTGCACCTGCACACAGGTGATGTCAGAGTGTGAGTGTGTGAGTGTGTATGTGTGTGTGTGTGTGTGTGTGTGTGTGTGTGTGTGTGTGTGTGTGTGTGTGCCAGCCCCTCACCCTCCTGCTGAGCTCCTTCTCCTTGTCGCTCTGCTCCCTCTGTCTCTGGGCCTCCTGCTGGAGCTGCTTCTGTCTCTGCGCCTCCTTCTCCTGCTGAGCGGCCCTCAGGGAGTCCCTCAGGACGCGGATCTCACCGCTCCTCACCACGATCTCCTCCTCCACCTCCTTCAGCTGAGGACACGTACATGTGAGGAAGTGTTTATGCCCGTTGAATCTTCCCATGTCTTTAGCAAAGCGCGGCTCACCTTCCTCTTCAGCTGGGCGTGCTGGGCCTGCAGCAGACTGTAGCAGTCCTCGTCCCGGTCCGACCCGAACCGCTGCGGTCTGTTACCTGAACACGCACAACTTCATCAACAAAACAACAAACTGCGGCTTCTCCGGGATTGTTAATCCAAACAAGTTTCATGCTTCAGATTATCACTGAGAGACTTAAACACAGCCCTTGTCTTCAACCATCTTGAACGATTAACAGGAATGTAATGGGTTTGATAAACAGGAAGTGGGATTAAAAACCTTAATCCAGCAGGTCACCTCCTCAGAATATGTTCGGTTCTGCTCTGGACTCACCCAGAGGTTCTCTGCTCGGTATCCCAGCGTTCTCCCTGCCGCTGCTGTTGAACCCGAACGCGTTCTCTCTGCTCAGCTTTGCTGCGCCCCGGTTCGGAGGTTTGCTCTGCCCCGCGTACGACGGCCGGGCCGACCCGACCGGTCCGGTCCCGTGTCCGGCCCCTGCAGCGGCCGAGGTGATGGCCTGTGAGGCGATGACGTCGATCTCATCCAAATCGTCTTGGGTGAAATCCTCTTCGTCTCCAAACGGGTCGTCGAAGGCCGTCGCTTGCTCGTGGTCCAGGCCACGGAGGCGCTTGGTGGGAGGTAAGTTCATGCTGAGGAGGAGGAGGTGGAGGAGGAGGAGGAGGAGGAGGAGGAGGAGGAGGACACGTGGGTGAAGCAGCTGACAGCTCGGACGTCTCCTTTAGGTCTCTTTCAAAAACACAAACACATTTTGTTTTAAACCAGCAGCCAATATTAAATACACCAAACTAGGAAATAACTTAAAGAAGTGCACATTAAACGTTATCCCAGCTGTTTAAATAAATAAAAAACACTGAACGGCGGAACCAGACGATCCATATCAGAGCAGCTTTACACGAACTCTTTACACTCTTAGCTTCTTAGCTAACGTGTGTCTGTGTGTGTGTGTCTGTGTGTAGGGGGGGTGTACAACAGCGGTGTAGTCTAGTTGTGTCCCGGCCGAGCTAAAACAAACAAGCGTTCAGTCCGAGCTAAAACAAACGTCCAAAACTAGCCCGTTAATAAGGTTAGCATGTTACAGTTAGCAGGTGCTAAGTTCCGCATTACCTTGTCTCTCACCGTGACTTCAGCGTAGCTGTAAGCTAACGGAGAGCTAGCTCTGATTCCGATGAGAAGTTAGCCTGCTAAGCTAACGCAGCTCGCTCCTCCGCGACAGTATTTAAATGCCGGGTCACACTCCGTGGGCGCCGTGTTGGATGAGACTGGCGGACACGCTCCTTCACGCGGCGTCTATTCGCCGCATTACACGGTGAAACTTTTTAGATTTTATTCCGCTAACCAGCCGAGCGACGCGGAGTTTTAAACTGTGTGCCTGTGTGTTGAGCCCGCTTCAGGCCTGCTGACAAACTAACCAATCAGAGCGCTGCTGTGACAATCCGACCAATCCTCGGCGCCCTCGGTTAATGTTTGAGATATGGATCCCTGTTCAGGACAAGCGGTACTAAACGCGCAAGTGGAAAAAAACAGAAATAGAGAGCTGACGTCTTTAAAGGAAAAAAACGCACTGACGTGAATTGTTCTATCTAATTTTAATCCGTACATGAAAGCAGAGTAAATCTGACAGGTAGTGGATCTGTAATGGGTCATGTCTTGGCTTTACTTTGTGTCCTGAAGACTCTTTTAGCAAAATAATAAATAGATCATCAGCTGTAGAATAAAGTGTTACCAAGAAATCAAGCCAAAAATGTAAAAGGAAAGATGTTTTTAAATGTGTCCCTGTGTCCCCAGTGGGAGTTACTATGAATGAAAAGGGGAAATGAATTAATCTTGAGTGTTGTGATCCACATGTTGTTCTGCAGCGGGTGGGTGTTTGTTTGAATCCCCGCTCGTACGCTCTCCTCATATAGAAGCTTCTTGTGGCTTCTCAGCAACAGCAAAGTGTGCGTTCCATTTATAGACACAGACAGCCCTGTGTGTCGCATCTGAGGCTCTGCAGCCTGTGTGTATCTGTGTGTGTGTGTGTGTGACTCTGACACATGCTCTCTCTCTCTCTCTCCCCGCCTCCGTACTTTGGTACAGAAATGGCAGAGCTCAGGCATTCACACGCAGCCGTCATCATCCTCATCATCATCATCGTCACCGGGACACCCACACACACACACACACACACACACACACACACACACACAGATTCAGCTCCTCACATCATTTATACATGTCTGTGTGCGTGTGAGCATATATATATACACAGTATATATATATATATATATATATACGCTCTGTTTTTACACAGATGTTTCATCACCTGCTCTCTCATAGTACACAGTGTTCTGCAGATGTTTCTTTCAGCTCTACTGACATTTTCATTTACTTTTATATTTTAAATTTTAAAAAATGAGTTATTTCATTGTGCAGGAAAACTCTTTTCAAATGTGCATTTGAAGCTTTGACTCGACCTGACACACGTATGTAACCGGTTACCGTGACGACCGCTCAGTCGACGCAGGGTCAGAGAGCGTGAATCAGATGTGTGTGTGTGTGTGTGGTTGGAGCTCTGTCTTCAGGTTCCTGTCCTGCACTGTCCTCTCAGGAGACACGCCGCTGTCCAATCAGAGCGTGAGCTGTGTTAACGTTAAGGCGGGAAGGACGTCCCCGGTGCCTGTGCAGGTGCTGAGACCCAGATACAGAGCAGCTTCATGCTCTCAGTTTCAGTCCAAACTGAAACGGCAGCTTCGTATCTGAAGCTGATTGTTGAACACTGAAAAAAGGTTTGAGCAGCTGATGGTCAGAAACCGTCAGCTGCTCAATGATTCCATGTCAAGTCTCTTTTTTGTTTTGGTAAGAGCAGAACGTTAAATAAGACTTTGTTCGTCCATTACTGGTGATTGATTGGTTTCTTGATCGATCGGATGCATTGACTTCCTGCATGTGGACACTTCAGTTACGTCGACACACACCAGGGCTCGAAAACAGCGGATCTGTTCACGTTGGGTCGGGTCTCTCTTGGTCCATTTAGACCAGGTTGGACCCAATCAGAAAGAGAAGACCCCTGAAACAGGAACTCCATCTCCCAGCATGCCTTGAGCAGCATCTGGTGGAGGCTCCTGGATGAACAGCGAGAAGATGGATGGCCGGGTGGTGCGTTTCTCTGCAGTGCAGGCCGCCTCCTGTACATGTCGAGGAGTTTCTCTCGGAGAGGAAGACCTCCGGAGGGAGATCGCCGCGCCCGATTGGCTGACGCCTCGTGAGAGGCCACCAATCAGATATCGTCCTCGCCGTGTGACTGCGTGTGTTTCCCTCTCCTTCTCCTCCGTGTCAGCCTGCGCATATTTTTATGTTTGCAGCGCTGCACGCATGCACGAGTGTGTGTCTGTGTGTGTGTGTGTGTGCGTGCAGGATGCTAAAACGTGGAGCTGTGGAGGAGGGGGAGGGGCGAGGACAGGGATGCTGAGGAAACCCGTCAACACAGACAGACAGAGGGACACGGGAGGGAGGAGGATGTGAGGAGCGGACAGATGCTGAGGAGAGAGCGACGGTGAAAGGCTCGCCGAGGAGAGATCGAGGGAGAGAGCGAGGAGGAAGAGGAGGAGGAGGAGGAGGAGGAGGAGGAGGAAGAGGAGAGCTGCTGTAGGAAGCGCTGATTTCACAGGAACCCAGGCGGCTGTCATCTGTTGCCGTGACGATGGGCTGCTGGCTCTCCGGACCATGGATGGGCGACCACACGGTGAGGGAGCAGCCTGCCTCACGCACAGTGTGTGTGTGTGTGTGTGTGTGTGTTTCATGACGTCTGGTGCGAGGCCCGTTCAGGTGTGTGTGTGTGTGTGTGTGTCCACGCAGATGCAAAAAGATTTCTGCAGGATTCTGTGTGTGTGTGTTCAATTTTGAAGAATATTCAGGTCGTGTGTGTGCGTCGTGCGGTTTGTCGTGTTCCTCCGCTGAACACACACAGTTGTTGTGCGGCTGTCGTCCATCTACACACACACACACACACAGGTGCCATTTTGTGCTCCTCAGCTCACGCTGTGTGTGTGTGTGTGTGTGTGTGTGTAGAGGAGGGTGACTCATGGTTGTGGTGTGCAGGAGTTAAAAATACTGTTCATGCGTTTAATGCGATGGCTGCCGAGCTGCGTGTGCGTGTGTGTGTGTGTGTGTGTGTGTGTGTGCGTGTATTGCCCTGTAGGTGTTAACCCTTTAGTGAAAACACGGACAGCGTGTTCACGGTCGTCGTGTCGGACCATCTGTGTGTGAGCAGCGCCGGGTCTCATGACCCAGTTACATAATGTCGACAGATTCGCAGTTTTACGCTGTAAAAAAAACCAAAACACGCTGCATGAAGTTAAAATGGCAGCGTGAGAACTGCGAGCACATTCTGTGGTATGTTGCTGGACATTTAGTCCCTGGATCAAACCTTTCCCATAATCCACCTGGATTAAAAACCCTCCACACCTGTAGTCTGTAATCCAGCGATGTGACATCACCATGAGCAGTAAATTGATCTACATGTGTAAAATAGATGGAGTGTCCCTTTAATCTGTTAGCGTGTGTGTGTGTGTGTGTGTGTGTGTGTGCACGCTGCAGCTGTGACATCACTCCCTCACTTAACTGATAATTAATTATTATGACCTCATCATGTTAATCATCTGACAGGAATGCTAACGATGCTAATGATGCTAAAGGTGATGCACGTTCAGCAGGCGGGGTCGTTGCGATCAGGTAGATACAGCAGAATCAATAACGGTGATCGATAACCGACAGGCGTGTCAGATCGAACAGCCGAGTCGGCGCCGCTCTTACCTGACGATCCCGTGACATCACGTTTGTGTGTGTGCTCGTCTCAGATGAGTGGGCGGAGCCTGGCGCACCTGAGCCAGCGGGACGCGCTGCGACTCCTGGCGGCCAGTCACCACCCGATCACAGTGCAGGTCAAAGGTCAGAGGGGGTGCGGCGCGGAGGCAGACAGGGCGACCTGGGAGCCCCTCCCTCTCAATCTGCAGCACCTCAACCTGCCCCTCCCGCTGATGGGGGCGGGGCTGAACGCCTCCAGCCCCTCCTACCAGGACAGGTACGGACACAGGTGTCTCACCAGGTGGACGCGCGTCTGTGAAGAAGAACCAGAACCGCCGTGATTTTAACAAACGTGTCTTTGCTCTCGTTGTTTGTCTCAGACATTTTTTCAGCCATCTGTCTCTGCCGCAAGATCACTGTGATGGAGGACGCTACAGCTACCTGTCCTGCTCCCCGGGGGACACCGTGGACATGGGTCACCAGGTGACGCAGAGACGTGTTTAAAACTTCAGAAAAAAACTAAACTAACTAAATCCAGGGCTTTTCTTCACGTCTCCATAAACCAACATCACATGACTTGTCACTTCCTGTGTCTCTCGTCAGGATCCAGAACTGAGCGTCCGTCGGCCCAGAGAGAACAGCTGCCTGATGGGATGCTGCGACAACAACCCGGAGGAGGCCAACGGCGGCCACAGTCAGGTGACGCCTCCTCTTTCAGAACCGACCGGCTCGGTTCTGAGCAGGAAGTCCGACTTGTTTGTTTCGGCTCGTTTCCTGCGATCCGTTCTTTGCTCATCGTACGTTTTCCCCCCGTGGCCGCAGACCGACGACGACGACTTCGCGCTGGAGAAGCCGCTCGGCTTCCTGCCGCTCCACCACGAGCTGGACAGCGGGCTGGGCTGGACCGACGGCTCCCTGCACCAGGGGGACCTCTCGGGGCTGGAGACCGAGGAGGGGGGCCTGGAGGACTGCCACCCGCACGGGGCCCCGCCCCCGGGGGGCCGCGGGGGCTTCGGAGGCGGCTCCCCGTCCTCGGAGTCCTTCATCTCGTCGGAGCTGAGCGACTCCGGCTTCTACAGCGTCAGCACCGGCGAGTTCCGGCACTTCCAGCGGCTGCTGGAGAAGCGCATGCGGCTGTACAACACCCGGCTGCAGCACCAGGGCGAGCCCTGCGGCGAGAGGCGCGAGCGCCGCGACAGCTGCCCCAAGAGCCACCGCGAGCTGCTGGAGGCCATCCCCGAGGCGCTGACCGTGCAGCCGCGGCACCAGCGCCCGCAGCTCGCCGTGGAGGAGACCGCCGGGCCCGTCCTGGACCTCCCCCCCCGAGGGCTGTTCAGGTACCAAGAGATTAATCGATTGATCAGAACTCAGAACCAGTTTTAAAATGTCCTCACACACGCCTGACTTCCACGTTTGCGTTCCCAGGGTTTCGTCGGTCCAGTTCCACAAAGCGGACCGGCCCTGTCTGAACCGCCACAGCTCCAGCAGCGGCGCCCTCTTCAACCCGTCCCACGCCCACGCCGCCGTCCCGCGAATGGCCGCCCCGGTCCTGTCCACCTGCAGCACCCCCTCCAGCCACAGGAGGCCGCTGGCGCCCGCACTGCAGCTGCAGCAGCAGCAGCATCATCACCACCACCACCAGGGCTCCGGCTCCGCGGGGGCGCTGAGGAGGAGCCGGACGCTGCACCACCGCCCGCCCCCGCAGGAGTACCGCCGCAGGGCCAGCCACCCGGCCTCCCCCTCCTACTGCGTGGCCACCCTGCACCACTGCGGCGCGCCGCACAGCGTCCTGCCGCCGGGTCTGCTGGGGGAAGGTGAGCTGGTGACCTCCCGCCCGCCCCTGGCCCTCTCCCCCCAGCAGCACCACACCGCTCTGGGTCACATGATGCCCGTCAGCGCCCACGAGCGACGCTACGACGCCGGCGGCTGGTGGCGCTCACAGGACAGAACGTTGATGCCGGAGGCGGCGCTGCCGGACCGGGACAGAGAGATTGAGCGGGACCTGGAGCAACAGAGGCAGAAGGAGGAGGAGGAGCTGGAGAGGGAGGCGCAGATTCAGGAGGAGCTGGAGAGGAGCCGAGCCAGAGAGCTGCAGCAGCAGCGCCTCCACGCCCTGCTCCACCCGCCTCAGGCCGGAGACGTCAACGAGACCTGGCCCAAACCGGCCAGCCGCCAGTCCCAGGGCGGCGGCGGCGGCGGCCGAGGCCTCTACAGCACCCTGGAGGGCCACGCCGGCGCCGCCGGGTGGGACGCAAAGACGGGACACCCCGGCTCCAGCCCCAATCCCGGACTGCAGCCAAAACTGAACCTGAGCTCCAGACCCGGCGCCGCCTCGCGGGTCTCCAGGAACCAGCTGCTGCGGGACCGGGCGTCTCAGCTGGCGGATGAGCGCAGCGGGATGAGCACGGACGAGGAGGCCAACCCCGACGTGCTGATGGGCCGCTACTGGAGCCGCACGGAGAGGAGGGAGCACTTCCTGCTGGCCCGCGAGCAGCGGCAGCAGCAGCTGCAGGCCCGGGCGGGGACGGTGCGGGACGTCGCCGGCAGGGGCGGGGCCGCTGCCGCCGCCGCCGGCGGGGGAGGGGCCTCCCCCGGCGAGGCGGGAGACGGGCGGTGCAACACGGTGCTGGAGCTGAGTCAGAAGAAACTGAGTCGCCTGAGGAACAGGAAGCTGCTGGACGACTGGACGACCGTGGAGGAGCTGCTGACACACGGGACCCGGCTGGACACCCAGGAGGACACGATGCGTCCCAGCTCCCTGCTGACGGTCACCACCGTCTGACCGTGTGTGTGTGTGTGTGTCACATTTGTGTTAATCCACTTGCTCCGTCTCCTCCAGAGTCAGAAGATGATTGGCTGAAACACAGGAAGAGACGGAGCGGGAGGATTAACGGAAACGTTCCCGTAACAAACGAGCACGAGAGAGAGAGAGAGAGAGAGAGGGAACCCCACTGTTGTGTGTCTGTGTGTGTGTGTCACCTCTGTACAGCACTCCTGGCCGTGTGTGTGTGTGTCGACACTTGTCACGACACGTGTGTATGTGTTTGCGTCGCGTGTTTTTACACACAATCTTTCACTAAATTTACACCGTGGAGGGTTCGGAGGTTTCCGGGAGCAATACTGTTGGTTCGAGCGACACACAACTTCCCTCACATCAGGGCCACACAACACGGCAACGCGTGACGGCGGCGGGTTCGATGCCAAATCCTGTTTTTTAAAAAAAAAACTGTTTACAAGCGTCAGTGGGAAAAAAAACGTGATTTGTTTGTTCGGCGACGCAGCTTCACGTCCGGGCTGGAATCCTGAGCCGGAGCCGTCAGGACTTTCAGTCAGTTTGAGGAATGTGGTGAAAAACATTTCAGATTAAATCCGCTAAAAAAAACAGATTCACAGCAGAAATACGAATTAAAAGTCACGTCGGTGAAACATGACAGACGGGTAGAAACGGGCCGGTTCTGACAGAACACCGAGCCGGGTTTTCAAACGAAGCGTCTGCGGCAGCGAAACGAACGGATCTGTGCGTCTGAGCGACGTTTGAACGCACCGCGTTCTCACCCGGCGGCCCCTGAACGCAGCACCTGTGGGCGGGACGTTTACAGATCTACCTGCCCAGGTGAGGAGGCGCGGCGACAGATCTGATCTCGGGTCAGTTTGGGGAAAAAAAAGTGCAATAATACCTCAAGTTAGTTTTAATCCGGTTTAATCCGGGTTCCGTCGAGCGGGGACTCGTTTTCCGCCCCGCACAGTTCTGTAGATATTTACGTCGGGACCTAAGAACAGAACCTTTTTGCACAGAACCTTTTATACCTGCCGCTCGGTACCGGGCCGGTGGACCGAGTGTAGATAGAGCGTGTCGGTGTTTTCTTTCTCTTTGTGATTTATGGAGGAAATTTATCAGTTTGTCGTCGTCGTGTTGGAATATTTCAGTATTTTTCTCGTGATGGTTCGACGATCTTTGAAATCGGTTTCTTGACATCGCTTCTTTGCGGACGCGGCGTCTCCGCTGGACTTTCCCGTTGTCGTGACGACGTGTACATATTGATGAGGTCGGTTTCACGCACAGTGTTCTCACACCAGTTTGTCACTCGCACACTTCCTGTTGTCGCTCTTCTCCTGCGTCAGGTGCTTCAGGTGGGCTCGGCCCAAAGATGTGATGTCACGCACATTGGTATGCTAATGAGCTGCTGAGGCTGATGGGAGAAAAAAAAACACTTCCTGTTAGCTCACATGCTAATCCTCATGAGGACAGGTTGACATGTGACTGCTGTGGTTCTGGGTCCTGGAGATCTGGGTCACGAGACCAGAACCGCTGAGAAAACCCAGGCCCACAGAACCCTGCAGTGAGACCAGAACTCCGGGGTTCTCCAGGGTCACAAACGATCCAGAACCAGAACCACAGCTGGACGCAAACGTCTCAGTGTTTACTTTTCTGTCCGTGTTCCCATTTGTAACGAAACCCCCTGATTGGCTTTTTAACGACACTAGCTCGTTCCTGATTGGTCCAGGTGTGCTCAGGTAAGCAGCTCACCTGACCGTGGAGAAGAGTCACACCACCTTAAACACTGAGGACGGGTCACACCTCCACCTGTGTCATGTTTTCCCTCTCAGCTGTGAACTGATGATGGAGAGACCCCCCCCACCCCAACTCCCCCTGACCCCTGACCCCCGACCCCCCTCCCCTCGACCCCCCCACCCCCGACAAACACACAACTGAAAATCACACGCCCTGAAAATGAAAAGCACACTGGAGCAGTTTGTTGCGTAGGACTCCACCCGACAATCTCTCTGTCCGGCCCCCGCCCGTCTGCTCGGGGGGGGGGGGGGGTGTGTGGGGGGGGTCACCACAACGAGCTTTGAGGAACATGATGATGTACATGTGATTGTAATAAAGAGATTTTAATTAGCTATGACACGGCGCGTCTGTGTTTTTTACTGATCGACAAAAAAAGTTCAGTTCTTAAAAAAAAAAAAAAAAAACTTTATTAACAAACTTCAGTTTCAAAAGAGCAGCTGATGTGATTGATCGGTCTGAGTGTGGGAAACCAGAGAGACGTAACGACGACCTCTGACCTCTGGGGGGTGAGATGCCATCACATGGTTTCAGGGCGTGGACACGAGGCGTCTGCAGAGAAACATGAAGACGACTCAGCGTCACACGCGTGTGTGTGTGTGTGTGTGTGTGTGTGTGTGTGTGTGTGGCGTGTGCTCGGTCACACTCATTGATCCCAGCATCAGGCAGCAGACCTGCTCTCTCTACAGGGTCACCACTTTCCCACCAACAACCCCCCCAGTCCTCCACCTGTTCCCCCGACATCTCCCTATTGTCCCCGAGGCGCCTCATTGTGCGGGCCGGCTCTCCCATTGGCCGAGACTGTGAGAAAGCGCGGCCCGACCCGGACCCACGCGTTGACGTGGAGATGTGGGAGTATAAATAGGAGGGGTGAAGCCAGCAGAGGTCCAGTTCTCTCTACAGAGACCTCTACAGCACACACATCCAGCCATGGCTCCTCCAATCACTGCAGCCGGCTCTCAGGACCAGCTGACCCACAAGGTAAACCGGACCTCCTGGGAACCTGGCGCCGGTCTCTGCCGGTCTCTGCCGGTCTCTGCCGGTCTCTGGACTCCAGAAGACTCACCACTTTGTTCTCGTCCCTGCAGCTCAGGAAGCCTCTGGTGGAGAAGTTGCGCAGAGAGCGGATCAACAGCAGCATCGAGCAGCTCAAGTCTCTCCTGGGTCCAGAGTTCCTCAAACAGCAGCCGGACTCCAAGCTGGAGAAAGCAGACGTCCTGGAGATGACCGTCTGCGTCCTGACGCGGCTGCAGCGGCAGAACCGCCGCCTGACCCGCTTCCACCAGAACCACAGGGAGGACCACGACTCTCCGCCGAGCCCCGCGCTGCAGACCGACGTGGACCAGAGTCCGGTCCGCGGCGCCCCCTGGAGGCCGTGGTAGACGCTCAGAGACCGCCGTGTCGGTCCAGGATGAAGTTCTGATCCAGGAACAGAAGCCGTGTTCTGAGTCCTGTTCTCTTTGAGAGAACGTGTTGGACCTTCAGGAGGAGAACGTCTCCTCCTTACATGAATCGCGTCGGTTCTTCTCTGAGCTTCATGTTGAAGCTACGCTAACGTCTGCTGATCACTGATCACCGATCAATACTGAAGTGACTTTAATCTGTCTGATTCTCCAAACTGATCTGATGTCAGATCCAAACGTCCTTTTGTTTCTAAAGGTTTTTCTTCACGTCACAGTTTTAATGTGATCAAATATGACTGATCACTTTTTAATGGTATTGATCATATTGATCAGGATTTCATCATGATGGATTTTTAATGTCAGTTTTCTTGAATGAACATTAATGTTGTCACTGTGTGATAATAACATCTGATCTGTTCTGAGGTCAGTTCTGCTTCATACTTTTATATTTCACCATGTGTGTTGTTAAATGTATTGATCATATTGATCATGTCCCATTAGTTTGATGATTGAAAACTGATCTGTGTTCAGATCAATAATTTGTCCTTTTACTGTGAAAGGTTTGATTGATCATTTTGAGAATGAAGTTTGTGTTGATCTGATCTGAGGTCAGATCTAATTATTGTTTGAAAATCACGTTGTAAATGTTTTCTGTGAAGACGTGTGTTATTTACTCTGTGTGAGTACAGAGTACTCGCTGTACTGCAGTACTTTGTTCCTGTTCCATTTTGAGAATGAAGTTTGTGTTGATGATCTCATTGTTGTGACTCATTGTGTTCTCGAATAAACCGAGCGCCCGATGAAGACTGTGTGTTCCTCCTTCCTCATGATGAAGGACGGACGTTCTTCTGACGACACGTCCACACACACACACACACACACACACACACACACACACACACACACACACACACACACACACGCTCAGTGAACCGCAACGTGATTGGATGAATCGTGGAAGTGACATCACTGATGCATCTTCAGAACATGTGAACGCTGCATCAGCTGCTCTTAAACTACTGATGCAGTAGTACTCAGTACTCAGTACTCAGTACTCAGTACTCAGGAGTATTTGGACAAACTGTGAGACGTCATGAGTCACGTCCCTCTTCAAAGAGCTCACACACTGTGTCTAATGTGATGGACAATAGGACACACTTCTATTGTCCCTGCGGTGAAAGGACAGAGTGTGGGAAACCAGAGGACACTCAATCACAGGGTCCCCAGGGACAAGAGGCCCTGACCTCTGACCTCTGACCCTGAGACACAGGCATGAAGACAGACCGACAGAGGAAACTGTTCCTCTGTGACGGCTCTTCTGCTCCCGGAGTCATGTGACCAGTCCAGGTGGAGCGGTTCTGGACCAGGACCTGGTCTCATGTGGTCTGCTGGAGAAACAGGATTAAGGTTTCACAAATCCAGAAGCCGTTTTCCCGCTGGCCGGCGTCTGATCGTTTCACTTCCGTCTTCCGGTCCGGCGCCATCTTTCCTCGGCGCAGAGAGCTCTGAGACGTCAGCTAGCTCGTTAGCCTCTCGTTCGCTAACTCCGTCTGTTGTTTGTTTACGCGGAAGTCGGTGTCAGGTGTCCACTTCCTGTCCCGTCAAAATCACGGCCCGAGCGGACGAGCTCACGTGATCGAACGTTCCGCCCCGACGGTCTGACCCGAACCCGGAAACAAACGTGAGACTTTGACGTTTTTGTTTTTTAAAACTTTATTAACAATGATTTACTTTAATCCAGGTGATAGTCAGCACCCACGACTGAGACAGGAAGTTTGAAACCAGAAAACTTAACGTTCACTTCACTTTTTTCCGCTGTAACTTCAAACGATGCGAGCGGCCGGCGTCGGCCAATGAGACGCTCTCCCTCCAGATGGCCGGTGATGTCACGTCTGATTGTGGATCAGCACAGAAGCAGCATCTGTCACAGGAGGCCCTTTGTTGTGGACTGAAGGCGGCTCAGGGAGTCGGCGTGGGAAACTGAGCTCGGCTCGTTCCTCACACGTGTCCAAAGAGACTCATGTGGACGCCGTCCTCGTCCTCGTCCTCTTCCTCGTCCTCGTCACGTTCTCGCGGTCTCGTCGCGTTGCTTTTTGTTTTCACCTGCTGTATGATAAAAATGAAAGATATTGATCATATTTGATGTTTCCAACACGACGTGTTTAAAGAGACGTCGTGTCTTTACTGCAGAGCGTGGGAAAGTTCCTGAGAGGAGACGCCCATTCATTAGCATCCTTGACCCCACCAGCAGTCAAATAATCCACAGGGATTAGGCACACTTCAGGAGCAGCTGCCTCACACACACACACACACACACACACACGTGGAGCTCAGATCCTGATCCAGTTTCTGATGCGTGACCGGACGGTGACTGAATGATGTGATTGACTGAGCCAATTGTCATCGTCACAACCGGCCAATGGCGTTCTTTCCCTCCAGACGCTTGGCCGCGCCGGGTTCCTGTCTGTGTGTGTGTGTGTGTGTGTGTGTGTGTGTGTGTTCTGAGTTGATGTAAATGAGGACGACGTGAGAAAAACGTTTTGACGTTTGTTTTTTTTATTCTTCTCTTAAAATCTGCACAAACAAACTCTGAATCCACTTTGACAAATAAAAGTGAAATGTGTCGTAAACACAACCTGCACACATGGCATACACAAAACAACAACAACAAGGTCCTTTTCAGAAGAAAGGTCGTGGTAAACGTATCGACGCCTCGAAACGAGGCTGCACACACACACACACACGTTCATGCGGCTTCCAAATAAAGTCCATGACAACGTGGTGGCTCGGAATCACAGATCCCACAAAACGGTCGGCACCGCCCCGTCCCGGTCTAGAAGCAGAGCGGTGCCAGGTCGTCCTGCGCGTCAGGAAACAGCCGCAGGACGTCCCTGGCGGACGTGGCGTACCCGTGGTGGGACAGCAGGGCTCTCCTGAGCGTGAGGAGCACCCCGGTCTTCTCCAGCAGCTCTGAGACGGGCAGGTGCTCCGCCATCAGCGCCTTCAGCTTCTCCACGCCGCCGCAGCACTTCCTCTCCAGCGCGTGGAGTTTACACCTGAGGGGAGAACGTGGACGTCAAGACCCGCGCTCGCGGGGACGACAGGTGAGACCGAGCGGAGGACGTCGTACCTGAAGAGCCGTTCCTTCACGCCGTCCTGCAGAGCGAGGTCACGGTACGGCGTCATGTCCGCTGCTGGGTTCCCGCGGCGCTGAGTCGTCCCCGCGCACAACCTCCGCATTTATGCCACTCGCGCCGCCCGGCCCGGCCAATCGGGAGCCTCGCAGCTCTGGACAATGGAGGAAATTTAATGGCTGTCACCCGGAACAGGTGGGGCGCTTCATCTGCGGCGGGGAGGTCAGTGGGAAAGTGTCGCCCCCGCCGCCGCCACGGGAAAAAAAAAAAGATGTGACGTGAGGTGGAGAACATGAGGTCTCGTCAGATCCACCACCAGAACCTGACGCCTGATCACACACGAGCTCGTTCACGCGCACAAACATCGGCTTTTAAAGTGGCAGCTGAAGCAGATGGCTGATCTGAGGCCAGCCTGCCAGCGCACACACCGCTATTGTTTGTGCAGCTCAAGAGTGAATACACAAGTGTGGGAAGCACCAGAGAGAGAGGAGGGCGTGCGACCGGGGCGCACCCACACACACACACAGACACACACACACACACACACACACACACACACACACACACACGCTCACACACACACACACACACACACACACACACACACACACACACACACACACACACACACACACACACACACACACACACACACACACACACACACACACACACACACACACACACACACACACACACACACACACACACACACACACACACACACACACACACACACACACACACACACACACACACACACACACACACACACACACACACACACACACACACACACACACACACACACACACACACACACACACACACACACACACACACACACACACACACACACACACACACACACACACACACACACACACACACACACACACACACACACACACACACACACACACACACACACACACACACACACACAGACACACACACACACACACACACACACACACACACACACACACACACACACACACACACACACACACACACACACACACACACACACACACACACACACACACACACACACACACACACACACACACACACACACACACACACACACACACACACACACACACACACACACACACACACACACACACTCACACACACACACACGCTCACACACACACACACACACACACACACACACACACACACACACACACACACACACACACACACAGATGGAGAGGAGATGAGGAAAGTAATCCCATCTCAAACGTAACACACAATTCTCACAAAAACAGATTAAATAAACAAAAATAATAAATAATAAAAAATAATAATAAATAAATGAAAATAAAATTAGCTCCTTCTTGACACGTGTTGATAATCCAGCAACAGATTTCTTTCATTTTTCTGTATTACGAGTACTTTTACATGTAATACATGAAGTATAGTTAGCTGAGTACTTTGAATGCAGGACTTGTACTTGTGATGAAGTATTTCTGCCACTGTGGTGTCAGAGGATTGTAATACTTCCCCCTCACTTCTTCTATAATAATAATAATAATAATAATAATAATAATAATAATATTTATTTAATAATATTTATTTATTTAATAATATTTATTTAGCAGAACCAGATGAGGTAAGTGTTCATCAATAATCGGACCTTTCACGTGTCTGTTAGGATCCATGAGGACGTGATCGATCGGTCCACAGAACAGTTCTGGTTCTGATTCTGTGACGACCCGCCCCACCATCAACAGGTGTGTGTGTGTGTGTGTGTCACATGACCACATGGTGTGTGTGTGTGGGGGCAGTCAGAGAATAAGAGATAATCTGAGATTAGAAGGTGAAATGTGCAAACTGTTTATTTTTACAAAGTTAATTCTGAGCAGTACATGATGATACATCACAGGAACAAAGTACTGCAGTACAGCGAGTACTCTGTACTCACACAGAGTAAATAACACACGTCTTCACAGAAAACATTTACAACGTGATTTTCAAACAATAATTAGATCTGACCTCAGATCAGATCAACACAAACTTCATTCTCAAAATGATCAATCAAACCTTTCACAGTAAAAGGACAAATTATTGATCTGAACACAGATCAGTTTTCAATCATCAAACTAATGGGACATGATCAATATGATCAATACATTTAATTACACACGTGGTGAAATATAAAAGTATGAAGCAGAACTGACCTCAGAACAGATCAGATGTTATTATCACACAGTGACAACATTAATGTTCATTCAAGAAAACTGACATTAAAAATCCATCATGATGAAATCCTGATCAATATGATCAATACCATTAAAAAGTGATCAGTCATATTTGATCACATTAAAACTGTGACGTGAAGAAAAACTTTTAGAAACAAAAGGACGTTTGGATCTGACATCAGATCAGTTTGGAGAATCAGACAGATTAAAGTCACTTCAGTATTGATCGGTGATCAGTGATCAGCAGACGTTAGCGTAGCTTCAACATGAAGCTCAGAGAAGAACCGACGCGATTCATGTAAGGAGGAGACGTTCTCCTCCTGAAGGTCCAACACGTTCTCTCAAAGAGAACAGGACTCAGATCACGGCTTCTGTTCCTGGATCAGAACTTCATCCTGGACCGACATGGCGGTCTCTGCGCGTCTACCACGGCCTCCAGGGGGCGCCGCGGACCGGACTCTGGTCCACGTCGGTCTGGAGCGCGGGGCTCGGCGGAGAGTCGTGGTCCTCCCTGTGGTTCTGGTGGAAGCGGGTCAGGCGGCGGTTCTGCCGCTGCAGCCGCGTCAGGACGCAGACGGTCATCTCCAGGACGTCTGCTTTCTCCAGCTTGGAGTCCGGCTGCTGTTTGAGGAACTCTGGACCCAGGAGAGACTTGAGCTGCTCGATGCTGCTGTTGATCCGCTCTCTGCGCAACTTCTCCACCAGAGGCTTCCTGAGCTGCAGGGACGAGAACAAAGTGGTGAGTCTTCTGGAGTCCAGAGACCGGCAGAGACCGGCAGAGACCGGCAGAGACCGGCGCCAGGTTCCCAGGAGGTCCGGTTTACCTTGTGGGTCAGCTGGTCCTGAGAGCCGGCTGCAGTGATTGGAGGAGCCATGGCTGGATGTGTGTGCTGTAGAGGTCTCTG
This sequence comes from Psettodes erumei, assembly GCA_016785225.1. Taxonomy (NCBI): domain Eukaryota; kingdom Metazoa; phylum Chordata; class Actinopteri; order Pleuronectiformes; family Psettodidae; genus Psettodes; species Psettodes erumei. Next base: position 235,449 of record JAFBJZ010000913.1, on the reverse strand, counting down.
TAGAGAGAACTGGACCTCTGCTGGCTTCACCCCTCCTATTTATACTCCCACATCTCCACGTCAACGCGTGGGTCCGGGTCGGGCCGCGCTTTCTCACAGTCTCGGCCAATGGGAGAGCCGGCCCGCACAATGAGGCGCCTCGGGGACAATAGGGAGATGTCGGGGGAACAGGTGGAGGACTGGGGGGGTTGTTGGTGGGAAAGTGGTGACCCTGTAGAGAGAGCAGGTCTGCTGCCTGATGCTGGGATCAATGAGTGTGACCGAGCACACGCTCACACACACACACACACACACACACACACGTGTGACATTTATTCATGTGACACAAACACACATGAAACTGAATAAAAACACGTGGACGTGTTTTCTGTTTTTATTGATTCTTCAACTTAAGTCTCTTTAATGCAGCCGGAGCCTCTTTCATCCTGTTTCATTGTTAAATTGTCTTTTTCCCTCTTTTAATATATTAAATATAATATTTAATATATTATCAGTGTAACGTGGTTCTGTGCTGTGGGGGCGGGTTCAGGGGTGAACCCAGGATCCAGCTGCGGTCCAGATGTGGTTGTGACTCGTTGGCTCTCAGTTTCCCACACTGACTCCACGCTGCGGTCGGACGCGTGTCGAGCGTCTGGAGGGAAAGAACGCCATTGGCCGGTTGTGACGATGACAATTGGCTCAGTCAATCAGATCATTCAGTCACTGTCCGGTCACGCATCAGTAACTGGATCAGGATCTGAGCTCCACACGTGTGTGTGTGTGTGTGTGAGGCAGCTGCTCCTGAAGTGTGCCTAATCCCTGTGGATTATTTGACTGCTGGTGGGGTCAAGGATGCTAATGAATGGGCGTCTCCTCTCAGGAACTTTCCCACGCTCTGCAGTAAAGACACGACGTCTCTTTAAACGCGTCGTGTTGGAAACGTCAAATATGATCAATATCTTTCATTTTTGTCGTACGGCAGGTGAAAACAAAAAGCGTCGCGACGAGACCGCGAGAACGTGACGAGGACGAGGAAGAGGACGAGGACGGCGTCCACATGAGTCTCTTTGGACACGTGTGAGGAACGAGCCGAGCTCAGTTTCCCACGCCGACTCCCTGAGCCGCCTTCAGTCCACAACAAAGGGCCTCCTGTGACAGATGCTGCTTCTGTGCTGATCCACAATCAGACGTGACATCACCGGCCATCTGGAGGGAGAGCGTCTCATTGGCCGACGCCGGCCGCTCGCATCGTTTGAAGTTACGGAGAAAAAAAGTGAAGTGAACGTCACGTTTTCTGGTTTCAAACTTCCTGACCCAGTCGTGGGTGCTGACTATCACCTGGATTAAACTTCAGCTGTGTGTGTGTGTGCGTGTGTGTGTGTGTGTGTGTGTGTGGGGGGGGTTCATCAAGCGTGTCAAATCCCCGTGGAGAATGACGTCACACACACACACCCTCCCTCTCTGTCCAGGGACAGAAAATTATTTACTCTCACGGTGAAAAGTGAAAACAAACAACATGATGAAATCAGATGATGATGTCACGTGTCCCGCCGTTCACGCTGTAAAACGTTAAAGTCGTTGTTTGTTGTTGTATTGTATTACTGATCTTGTAATTGTTAATAAAGTTTAAAGTCTCGCGTTTGTTTCCGGGTTTCGGGTCAGACCGTCGGGGCGGAACGTTCGATCACGTGAGCTCGTCCGCTCGGGCCGTGATTTTGACGGGACAGGAAGTGGACACCTGACACCGACTTCCGCGTAAACAAACAACAGACGGAGTTAGCGAACGAGAGGCTAACGAGCTAGCTGACGTGTCAGAGCTCTCCGCGCCGAGGAAAGATGGCGTCGGACCGGAAGACGGAAGTGAAACGCGTTAAGACGCCGGCCAGCGGGAAAACGGTTAACGTCGGTCACGTGCCCCCCCCTACCAACGTGACGTCATATCCGCTGTCAGAAAATCATTTTGAAAGTTACAGTAAGAAAACGTTTGTGTTTTTTTGTGATTGTTTTATTGCGCATCACTTGGCTTCAACAAATACATTCACATTCACTTCCTTCACTGAAGGGATGACGCGTCACTCAGAGCGATGACGCAGCACATTTGTCTTCATGACGTTCCCTCAGACACAAACGTCACCTGATCAAAACAGTTCAGATCCTCAAAGATCAATCAATCAATCAATGTGAATGTCACATGGTGTTCAACATGAAGATTGGACGTACATCAGTGTCAGTGTAACCAACAATATACAGCCGTTCTCATAGAGAACAATAATAATGTCCGTCACAGAGTAACTCCTGGAACAGGACGACAACATGCAACGTCGTCGACAACCTGTCGTCTGCAAATATCACAGAAGTTCACCTTCACAAAAGGTAAATAAAACTGCAGTAACACCTGCAGCAGCACAGTACAAGTACAGCAGCTCGTACAGTACTACACAGTCTGCAGCTTCTCTCAGGCGTCTACCACGGCCTCCAGGGGGCGCCGCGGACCGGACTCTGGTCCACGTCGGTCTGCAGCGCGGGGCTCGGCGGAGAGTCGTGGTCCTCCCTGTGGTTCTGGTGGAAGCGGGTCAGGCGGCGGTTCTGCCGCTGCAGCCGCGTCAGGACGCAGACGGTCATCTCCAGGACGTCTGCTTTCTCCAGCTTGGAGTCCGGCTGCTGTTTGAGGAACTCTGGACCCAGGAGAGACTTGAGCTGCTCGATGCTGCTGTTGATCCGCTCTCTGCGCAACTTCTCCACCAGAGGCTTCCTGAGCTGCAGGGACGAGAACAAAGTGGTGAGTCTTCTGGAGTCCAGAGACCGGCAGAGACCGGCAGAGACCGGCAGAGACCGGCGCCAGGTTCCCAGGAGGTCCGGTTTACCTTGTGGGTCAGCTGGTCCTGAGAGCCGGCTGCAGTGATTGGAGGAGCCATGGCTGGATGTGTGTGCTGTAGAGGTCTCTGTAGAGAGAACTGGACCTCTGCTGGCTTCACCCCTCCTATTTATACTCCCACATCTCCACGTCAACGCGTGGGTCCGGGTCGGGCCGCGCTTTCTCACAGTCTCGGCCAATGGGAGAGCCGGCCCGCACAATGAGGCGCCTCGGGGACAATAGGGAGATGTCGGGGGAACAGGTGGAGGACTGGGGGGGTTGTTGGTGGGAAAGTGGTGACCCTGTAGAGAGAGCAGGTCTGCTGCCTGATGCTGGGATCAATGAGTGTGACCGAGCACACGCTAACATACACGCTAACACACACGTGTGAAAACTTTGACGTGAACGAGCAGATTTCAGTTTTACAGTAACGGACATGTTGAACGTCATCTGAACTTTTAGAGAGCGTCGTTAATAACGTTAATAATGTGTCGCCGTATCTGCGCTGGACGCAGCAAACGTGATCTTCACACTCATAATCTTAATCCTCAGCTCGGCCACATTCCTCAGTACAAAGGGCCCGGGGCCGACGGGTCGGTTCACAGGCAGCGAGTCCCTCATGAATGTGATGTGCAACCAGACACACTTCTTTTGTTCTGAATGGACCGAGTGTGGGAAACCAGAGAAGACTCGCTCACAGAGTCCTGAGGGACAATAGACCCGGAGCACACAAAGACGTCTGTGTGTGTGTGTGTGTGTGTGTGTGTGTGTGTGTGTGTGTGTGTGTGAGTGAGTGTGAGCGTGTGTGAGGGGGGTCACATTTTTACTCACTACGAGGCGACAATATAAACATTATATGTTTTTATGAGTCTTTGTGGTATTTTCATACCTGTTGTAAGTTTCCCCTCGTCATTTCCATCAAACTTTATTAAAGAATGTTGACGTGTTTATTCACGTGTGTATCAACAGCCGTGTTCATATGAGCACATGATGATGATGATGAGCGTCTTCATCGTCGACCGAACCGTCGTAAACTTCCTATTAATATAAACCGTCTGTTAAATATGGAGCTAATTATAAAATCTTCTCCCCACTCCAAATATTTGTGTTTATCTGTCCTGCTAATTGAAAAGTGTCACCCCCCCTGGGGATGAATTAGCATTTAACAAGGCACATGTCTATTGTTGACGGGGGCTCAGTCAATGGGCAGAGTGTGGGAAAGCTGAGAGAGCAGAGTCACAGCTCAGTGTGATTGACCCCGCGCACACACACACACACACACACACACACACACACACACACAGCACCTCACTGATCCACAGGGAGTTGGCACACGTCTCAGTTTCCCGCTCAGACTCATCGTGTCATTTATTCCTCTGGCTGTTTCCAAATTGTGTTGTTGTTGTTGTTGTTGTGTTGACATACACACACCTTTATGTACAACATTCACACCACTGTGTACATGTGGTGGTAAATTATAATGATAAAGTGACAAAACTTTCACAGGACCAGTGATGCATTCATGGACCAGCATTCAGTGTGGGAAACTCTTTACGCTTACTCTTATATTTCATCATAGGGAACATGACAACAACTGAACATCTGTGTTGCTTTAAAATAATCAGAACAGTTTGTGTGAAACATAAACGTTAAATCTCGCCTGCAGTCAATAATGACGTGTGTGTGTGTGTGTGTGTGTGTGTGTGTGTGTGTGTGAGCGTGTGCGTGTGCTCGGTCACACTCATTGATCCCAGCATCAGGCAGCAGACCTGCTCTCTCTACAGGGTCACCACTTTCCCACCAACAACCCCCCCAGTCCTCCACCTGTTCCCCCGACATCTCCCTATTGTCCCCGAGGCGCCTCATTGTGCGGGCCGGCTCTCCCATTGGCCGAGACTGTGAGAAAGCGCGGCCCGACCCGGACCCACGCGTTGACGTGGAGATGTGGGAGTATAAATAGGAGGGGTGAAGCCAGCAGAGGTCCAGTTCTCTCTACAGAGACCTCTACAGCACACACATCCAGCCATGGCTCCTCCAATCACTGCAGCCGGCTCTCAGGACCAGCTGACCCACAAGGTAAACCGGACCTCCTGGGAACCTGGCGCCGGTCTCTGCTGGTCTCTGCCGGTCTCTGGACTCCAGAAGACTCACCACTTTGTTCTCGTCCCTGCAGCTCAGGAAGCCTCTGGTGGAGAAGTTGCGCAGAGAGCGGATCAACAGCAGCATCGAGCAGCTCAAGTCTCTCCTGGGTCCAGAGTTCCTCAAACAGCAGCCGGACTCCAAGCTGGAGAAAGCAGACGTCCTGGAGATGACCGTCTGCGTCCTGACGCGGCTGCAGCGGCAGAACCGCCGCCTGACCCGCTTCCACCAGAACCACAGGGAGGACCACGACTCTCCGCCGAGCCCCGCGCTCCAGACCAAAGTGGACCAGAGTCCGGTCCGCGGCGCCCCCTGGAGGCCGTGGTAGACGCCTGAGCGAAGCTGCAGACTGTGTAGTACTGTACGAGCTGCTGTACTTGTACTGTGCTGCTGCAGGTGTTACTGCAGTTTTATTTACCTTTTGTGAAGGTGAACTTCTGTGATATTTGCAGACGCCCACAGACACGACGAGACCACTGCGTTGGTCCGAGATGTCTCAGTCCTGTTGGACGACGTTTTCTTCCTTTCTGAAAACACGTTTTCAAAGAAAACTACATTATTTTTCTTTCTGAAAGTGCAGCATTGTATTCCATGAATACTTCATCTGGTACTGATCCATAGATATGTTTAAAAATGGGCCTGATGGTCCAGTGTTGTCACACCTGTGCTCTGCTGTGCAGAGGCAGGAGGCGTCTCTTTTCTGATGGATATCTTTACAGTGTAAACGACCTTTGACCCGTGTTGGGTCCTGAAGTTGTCGACATGTTTCTCTGCGTCAGCAGCAGAAATGTGTGTTGTTTCCTCTCCGTGTCGGAGAAGCTGGTTCACTTGGCTCAGACTAAATGATTCTGTCTTCTGTTGAGACGCTGAAGCTGATTCCTCGACTCAGTGTGAGTCCGTTGTCTTGATGTACGAGATGTCGCTGTGATGAGACACCATGTGAAGCGTGTCAATAAAAACCATCAACTCAACCTGGAACCGTGTCATTTCTTTATTTACACCTCTCGTGGTTAGTGTGTGTGTGTCCCTCAACAGGAACACACACTACGTAATACTACTGGTACCTCAAATACTACACACAGTGTGTCTCTCTTGTGTTTTTATTGAGTTTTTTATGCACATATTGCTCTTATCAACTAAATCAACTGTGTTTTATTAACATTACACGTTGTTAAACGTTATGATTGTGTGTACACTTGTGTATTATTGTGTTGTATATTTATATTGTAGTCAGGGAGTCCGTGTTCTCGCTTGTCTTCCCCGTATCAATAAAGTTTTGATTGAAAAACGGACGACGGGCCGTAAACAAATCGTCTGCGTTCGCGTCAGATCGGCGTCCTTAAAAAAAACCGAGGGCCCACGAAGTGTTCGCGAGGCCACGCCCACTCCACTCCGACCGTGCGTGCGCGCTGATTGGACGCGCGGCGGCTACGCACTTACGCACGGCACGCACGCAGCCCGTAATCATCGCCGACCATGGCGGAATGTGGTCGAGCTGACAGCCGCACGAGTAGCCACGCCATGGACAAGAGCATTACTCTGCCGCCCGACGAAATCTTCCGCAACCTGGAAAACGCAAAACGGTTCGCAATAGACATAGGTACCTGGGAATGTTGACGTTCTCCCGCTTCCGGGGCACGAGACTGCGAGAACGCGCGACTCTGTGTGGAAGTAAACAACGCGGAGCTAACGTTAGCCGCATTTAATCCAACTTTCTGCTGCGCCGTGTTTGACACACACTCGGCTCCTGTGTCCGGGAAGCCGGTCGGGATTATTTTAGTTTTAGTTACGCGGACGCGATCGAACGAGCCGACGAGCGTCGGGGCTAGCTGCTAGCTTAGCGTCGGACCAAAACAAACGGGCAGCGCCGACCTTGCGCCGCTTGTGCTGCGCCGCGGGTTTTCTTATCTCACCTGGTGGTTTGTTTTAACAGGTGGATCCCTCACGAAGCTCGCGTACTACTCCACCGTGCAGCACAAAGTGGCCAAAGTCCGCTCTTTCGAGCACAACACAAAGGTAATGATTGTCTTTGTTTGTTTTACCCGTGTGTGTGTGTGTGTGTGTGTGTGTGTGTGTGTGACATCTGCGCTCACCTGGCGGGGAAGAGCCTGTTTACATCTCCCCCTGTGTCCCCCCTGTGTCCCCCCCGTGTCCCAGGACGACCGGCTGTATGAGATCTCGGTGCAGGAGGAGGTCACCGCGCGCCTGCACTTCATCAAGTTTGAGAACGCGTACATCGAGACATGCCTGGACTTCATCAAGGACCATCTGGTCAACACGGAAACCAAAGTCATCAAAGCCACGGGCGGGGGGGCGCACAAGTTCAAGGAGCTCATCGAGAGGAAGCTCGGCCTCAAGTGAGTAGGCGACGCGCGGCGTGTTGCGTTCACGTGCGGAGCCGGGTCTCATCGGGAGAACTCGAGGCCCGTCGGCCGCTCTCTGCTGACTGGACGGGCAGGCGAACATGTGACCATGCGGCGGCTCTTAACTGTCGCGCTCCGGCAGGGTGGACAGAGAGGACGAGATGACCTGCCTCATCAAGGGCTGCAACTTCGTGCTGAGGAACATTCCCCACGAGGCCTTCGTCTACGCCAAGCACGCCGACTCCGAGTTTCGCTTCCAGACCACGCACCCCGACATCTTCCCCTACCTGCTGGTGAACATCGGCTCCGGCGTGTCCATCGTCAAGGTGAGCGCCGAACGGAGAGACGTCCTCGCCCCCCGTAGCTTCCCGTCTCAGTGTCTCATCTTCTGCAGGTGGAGGCAGAAGACAAGTTCGAGCGAATCGGAGGAAGCTCGATCGGCGGGGGGACGTTCTGGGGCCTGGGAGCCCTGCTCACTAAAACAAAGGTACCGCCGAGCGTCCGCCGCCCGCCCGCCCGCCCGTCGCGTTCCCGCGGCGTTAAAGCCGATCTTGTCCCGCAGAGGTTTGACGAGCTGCTGCAGCTGGCGTCCAGAGGACAGCACACCAGCGTGGACATGCTGGTCAAAGACATCTACGGAGGCTCGTACGGATCCCTGGGCCTGACCGGAGATCTGATCGCCAGCAGCTTCGGGAAATCCGCCACCGCCGACAGAGGTGACGCGTGGTTCGATTATTCCGCGTGAACGCCGTCCGTCTTTGATTGTCCGATGCGTGACGCGCCGCTGTCCTGTGGACGCAGAGTTCTCCAAAGAAGACATGGCCAAGAGTTTGCTGCACATGATCAGCAACGACATCGGGCAGCTGGCCTGTCTGTACGCCCGGCTGCACGGCCTGTCCCGCGTCTACTTCGGAGGCTTCTTCATCCGAGGACACCCGGTCACCATGCACACCATCACCTACAGCATCAACTTCTTCACAAAGGCAACTGGCGCGCGCACACACACACACACACACACACACACACACACACACACACACACACGTCCTCGTCTTATCAGCTGAGCTCACATGACGTCCTGCTGTGGCTCTGCAGGGCGAAGTCCAGGCCTTGTTCCTGAGACACGAGGGTTACCTGGGAGCCATCGGGGCGTTCCTTAAAGGAGCCGAGGAGGACAGTAAGACAAAGCGTCCCGTGGGACAGGGCGGGACCGTCCCGTTCCTCCCGCCCCGCGAGGTCACCGTGTTGTCTCCCCTCCCCCAGATCCCAACCAGTACAGCTGGGGGGAGAACTACGCCGGCAGCTCGGGCCTGATGAGCGTCTCCCCGGACGTGAACCCCATGCAGCGAGCGCGGAGCGGGACGGTGAGTCGGGGCGGGGCGGGGGAGCGGGGGGCGGAGACGCGCCTCTTCAGACGCTCTGGGACGTTTGGTTTATTTGTCCATTCATCATCTGTTCATCTTTCTTTTCGTTTCCTCTCCACACCTCCCTCTGTCCTCCAGTTCTGTGTGAGTACCTCCGCCCGCTGTGTGCGCTGGTGTCCCGCTGCAGCCTGCACCGCCCGCTTCTCTCACAACTCACCTGTCCCGCTCGTCCACCCGGCCCCAACCTTAACGCAGAACCTTCTGACGTCCCGTGTCCTCTGTCTCCGCAGTTTGACATGCTGGAGATGGACCGACTGGAGCGGCAGCTGGTCAACCTGCCTCTGCTGCAGGACCCGTCCTCCTACATCCCCGACACCGTGGACCTGACGGAGGACGCCCCCGCCCGCCAGTACTGGCTCTACTGTTTCGAGGACGCCCTGGACGGGGTGGGACGGCCGGGTCCGCTGCGTTTTTCGTTGTTGTCTCGTTTCCGTGCTGATCGCTGGCCCGTTGTGTGTTTTTTACGGAGCAGGTGGTGAAGCGGGCGGTGGCGAGCCAGGCCGATGTGCCGGAGGCCAGCGAGCGGGCGGAGAAGTTCCGCCAGAAATACCGACACAAGCTGCAGACGCTCCGGCAACAGCCGTTGTATGTGTGTGTGTGTGTGTGGGTGTGTGTGTGTGCATGTGTGTTATCACAGTGGATCATGGTTTCTATCACACACTGTGAAGCCACAACATGACTGCTGTCAGTGTCAATAAAAATCCTTTATTGATAAGCTGAGCAGAGACAGGAAGTGTCTGGGGTGGAGCCCAGTGTGTGTGTGTGTGTGTGTGTGTGTGTGTGTGTGTGTGTGTGCGTGTGTGTGTGTGTGTGTGTGTGTGTGTGTGTGCGTGTGTGTGTGTGTGTGTGTGTGTGTGTGTGCGTCTCTAACGTGGCGTGCCCCTCCTCTCCTGCAGCGCGTACGGGTCGCTCACCGTCAGGAGTCTGCTGGACACCAGGGAACATTGTCTGAACGAGTTCAACTTCCCTGACCCGTACTCCAAGGTGCGAGTCCGCACACACACACACACACACACACACACACACACACACTGTTGTGCTGGCTGTGTGAGCGTGTCGTGTCGTGGCAGATCAAGCAGAGGGAGAACGACGTCGCTCTCAGGTTCTACCAGAAGGCCGTGGCGTCTCTGGACCAGCTGAGCTGGGAGCAGCGGCAGTTCGCTCTGGTCCGGGGGGTTCTGGCCGGGAACGTGTTCGACTGGGGGGCCAAGGCCGTGTCCGAGTGAGTCCCCCCGCTTGTTCTGGACCCGTGAATCAGAACCGCGCCGTGATCGGACCTTTGTCGGTTCTGTCTCCCGCAGCGTCCTGGAGTCCGATCCCGAGTTCGGGTTCGAGGAGGCGAAGCGGCAGCTGGAAGGTACCAGAACCTGAGGGCCCGGGTCTGTCGGCGCCGCTAAGAACCCGACCCGCGGGCACTTTGAGTGTTTCGGACCAGGTCCGAGCTTCTTTAATGACTGACTCTGTGCCCCCCCCCCAGAGCGACCGTGGCTGGTGGACTCCTACGACCAGTGGCTGGAGAGACTGAAGGTCAGACCCGGTTCTGGTTCGGTACCGCGCGGCTCTGTGGACAGTGTGTGTGTGTCTGACGACTGAGGGCGCCCTGCGTTTTGTCTTGCAGGGTCGGCCTCATCAGTGTGCCTTGTTTTTCGTAGATAACAGCGGCGTGGACATCATCCTCGGGGTGATGCCGTTCGTCAGGGAGCTCCTGTCGCGAGGAACCGAGGTCAGGGTCCGCGGCGGAACCGCCCCGGTACTGGCGTGACCCGAACCCGTTTTCTCACCGTGCGTCTCGCCGCAGGTGGTGCTGGCCAGCAACTCCGGGCCGGCGCTGAACGACGTGACCAACGGCGAGCTGCAGATCCTGACGGAGAGAATCGCCGCCATGGATCCCGTGATTCAGTGAGCATCACACACACACACACACACGCACACGCAGAACCAGAACCAGAACCAGAACCGACTGTGTTGTTGTGCGCAGGGCCAGTCTGAGGGAGGACCGGCTGACGCTGGTCCAGAGCGGGTCCAGTTCTCCCTGCCTCGACCTCAGGTTGGTATTTTTTAAAGGTGGTGGTGGGGGGGTCGTCAGGTGACGGAGGCGTGAACCCGTTTGCCGTTCCGCAGCCGTCTGGACAAAGTTCTGGCCGTGTTGGTGCGGGAGCGGAAGACGGACCTGGTGATCATCGAGGGAATGGGCCGGGCCATCCACACCAACTACTACGCCACGCTGAGCTGCGAGAGCCTCAAGATGGCCGTCATCAAGAACTCCTGGCTGGCCGACCGGCTGGGGGGGAAGCTGTTCAGCGTGGTCTTCAAGTACGAGGTGCCGGGCGGGACGCCGGCGCCGTCGTGAGCCGGGACGGGGGCGTGTCGGCCCCGGGGTGGGGGGTGTGGGGGGGTCTGAATGTAAAGGAGACGGCGGACGAACTGATTTTTAACGCCGGTCGTTTCCAGGAAGCTTTTACTTGATTTTAGTTTCAGGAAGTTGTCGTCGCCGCGTCTGTTCGTTAGCATCAGTCATTAACACGCTGCCGCGCCCCCATACGGACAAACCACGGTGTGTGTGTGTGAGTGAGAGTGAGTGTGAGTGAGTGTGAGAGTGTGTTGTGTGTGTTTCAGCGGGAACACACTCGACGTGAAGTGTCTTCAATGTGCCTTGAGAAAAGCGTCGAAGCTGCACTTTACCACAGACACTGAAGGGGTCTGCTCGCGCTCCTCCACCAGGTGGCGTCAAAACTCACGCTGCATATTTCAGGTCGAAGCTGTCTCAGATCAAACGCACCCAGTAACAAGTACGCAGCGAGTACACAGCGAGTACGCAGCAAGTACACAACGAGTACACAAGAAGCGTACGCGCCGTCACCCACGGCTGAAGGCAATAACGCCGCGCGTCAGTGATGTCATCGCGGGGCGGGGCGGGGGGCAGGGGTCGCGTCCTGAAAACGTGGGTTCTCGCGGCTGCTTCACACACGTGGACTCACACTGCAGTATTGTGCGTTATTTGTACATATGTGTGAAAAAAACCCATTTGCGTCACTTCAGTTCAGCACATCAAGCACAAGTCTGTGTTTTTCTCTTGACAATCACTTTTAATTAAATGGTTCAAGCCTTTACTCGTTGTGCGTTCAGTCACTGGAGGTGTCAGGTGTGTGTGTGTGTGTGTGTGTGTGTGTCTGTGGGGGGTGCCCCATATTAAAAACCTGGAGCCCCCCGGTGCTGTGGAGCTCGGCACCCTGGTACGAGTGGGTTTGATGCCTGCTGCGGAGCTGCGAGCTGATAATGCATGAGGAGGCCTGGTGGGGGTCCCGCTGCTGCTCCCCCCTGCTCCTCCCCCCACACACACACACACACACACACACACACACACACACCCCCGCTCATCACTCCTGACTGCCAAAATACACTCAGCAGCAGCAGCAGCTCTGCGACACACACACACACCCCCCACAGTGACAAACCTGCTGCACTGGGGGAGGATGATGTCACCAGCCCCCCCCACACACACACACACACACACACACACACACACACAGAAGGAAGTGCACATGTTCCCCTTGGAGTTGAACTGAACAAACAACTTTCCCAGCATCCTTAGCGGCAGGTTAGCTGCTTTGTGCTAGCGCTGTCACTAACAAGCTAAACTCAGACGGGGAGCGTTAGTTTGTTAGCGGTGTAGCCTCACAGGGCTGTTAGCATTTAGCATTTCTTTATTTAAACCCAGTGTGAACATGAAGTTTGTCAGGATGTTCTCGCCAAAGCTTTTTGTTTATAACTTTATTGACACGACCGCACAGCGACAACAGCAGCGTGGGAAAACAGCCATTACTGCGGTTTACAGTCAACAACCGCCGCTCAACACATCGTCTTCTCTCAGCGCAAAACACGCGGCCGAGAAACAACAACATTCATTTGATCGGTCAGGTGACCCACAACATACGTCCTGCAACCCTGTGCGTCAGGTGTCTGTGACATACGTGTCACATGACACACACACACACGCAGCATCAGTGTGTGGACACGCGCTTCACAAGTGTGTGAGGACAGAAACATGTTTTACACACAGTGAAGTGTGAGCACAAGTTTGGACTTTTGTGCGTTATCATGCTGCGGCAGACGCACAACCCGCTACACAACACTCGCTGAGGGGCGTCGTCAGTCGACCAATAGGACGCTTGTTCACCAGCTAATGCTAA
>JAFBJZ010000913.1:200000-220000 GCA_016785225.1 Psettodes erumei | reverse complement strand
CGGTTCTGCTCCGGCTCTTTGTTTGCGGTTGCTACGGGCGCTGAAACAACAGGAGCAGATGGCTGCTGGAGGTTTGGTGTCGCAGCAGGTGAAGCTGAAAAGATTCAGGACCGGGTCGTCCCCCCGCCCCCGCTCATCTTATTCATCTGGGCCGCGGACCGGACCGGACCGGAATGGGCCTGCTCAGCGTGTTTCTAAATGGAGCGAGCGGCGCCGTGTTTGACTGTCTCTGATCTCAGAGCTTAATCACCTGCAACCTCTTCCAAGATTCCTGTCACGTCACTCTGACCCGGTTCTGGTCCGGTCCGTGTTTATAAAAGCTTCTGGTGCAGAACCAGAACACACACGTTCGCCACAACGACCCGGTTCAGCTCCTGGCGCCGCAGCTTTGTTTCTCACGTGCTGCCGGGCTCAGGTGTCAACACGGCAGCCTCGGGATCCAAAGGTCCGAACGTCCAGAACCAGGTGGAAGTGAGACCGCACACACACACACACACACAGGCTCAGGCAGGAGGTTGTGTTGTTTATCACACACAAGAGAGTGTTGAAAAGCCGGACCGCCTCCCACGGTGCTCCATTATCCTCCCACCCGGTCCAGCCGGTCGACCCGGTCCAGTCGGTCCACTCGGTTCTGCTCCATCAGTCTCCTCAGAACCACGTTCAGAATGTGGAACTGTTCCTTTAATTAATAAACCGTGCGTCCGGCTCGGTTCTGGATCTTTTGACACCAGCAGAACCGCGTGTGTCAAACAGACGGAGATACACACTGTGTGTGACCTCCCCACACACACACACACACACACTCACAATCTGAAGGCCAGTGTGGAGATAAAGGTCTCACACAGCTGGTCAGACAACGCTGCTCCGAATCCCTGGGGGTGGGGGCGGGGGGGGGGGGGGGGTTTGTTACTGCAGATTTCCCCTGACATCACCAGACCCCCCAAACACACACACACACACACACACACACACACAGAGACACGCACACAAAACCTGCTGCCTCTGTTCTGTTTTTTGGAAACACTATATAAGCCAGTGTAAACACAGGAATGTGTGTGTGTGTGCGCACGCGCTCTATCATTGCTCTGACACACACACACACACACGCTCCTCCCCCCTCATTGATTTCCCTGCCCGGCCGTGTGTCGCCTGCTCAGCACCATGACGACACCGTGTGCGTTTCCATGGCGACGGCGCGCCTCAGAAAACAAACCGCATCACAACCTGTCGGCGGCGGCGAGGACAGGTGCGCCCGCAGCAGGTGCGCGGGGTCACATGACACCGTCCCATTCACGGTGTGTGTGTGTCCAGCAGGTGGCGCTGCGTCGGACCCGTCATGGCTCCCTCCTGGATCCTGCTCCTGCTGATCCTGTTCGCCGGACCGGCCCACGGCGCCGAGCCCGGGGCTCCTCACGCCAAGAGGCGACAGGGCCGCGCCTCGGCGGGGGGCGGCAACGCCCTGCGGGCCCCCCCGCGGGGGCCACGGGGCCACGCCTACGGCGGGGGCCGGGGGGCCAAAGGGACGCCGTCCCACGGGTCCCCGCGCGCCCCGGCCCGACCCGAGGACGACGGGACGGGCCCGGAGGGGTTGATCCCCGTGAGACTGGAGACCGGACCGGGCCGGGACAGGGACCGAGGGCAGACGGGCGTGAGGACCCAGGCCCGGGACAACCACCTGCTGGGGACACGCAAAGGGAGGGGACACGGGAGTCGGCGCGACAAGGGACGACACGGTAAAGGTGAGCCGGGTTCTGGGTCTGGTTCTGGAGACAGGTAACGTACAGAACAGAACCACATTTAAGGGCCGACACACGTCCCACGAGTCATGAGGGTTTGTTAAGTGGACCCGTGTTTGTTTCATTAACACCAGAACCGGGTTTCAGAACCAGAACCGTGTTCTGTGTGCAGGGTTTCCCCCCGAGCCGGAGCTCCGGTCTGCTCTGAAGGACAGAGATCGGTTGGAGGACCCCCGCTCCTCCGTCGCCTCCCCCTCCCTCGGCACGACCCCGCCCAGCGACACCCCCTCCCCCATCGGCGGCGCCTTTGGTTCTGGCTCCTCTGCCGTTACCACGGCGACGAGCGAGCATCCCCCCACGCTGCCCCCGGCCTTCACCAAACCCCAGGTAACCCCGACCCGGCCCCGCCGCTTATTAAAGGCGCCGTTTGTTGTGCCTCAGTGTGGTTCCACTCAGTGTGTGTGTGTGTGTGTGTGTGTGTGTGTGTGTGTGTGTGTGTGTGTGTGTGTGTGCTGGGTGGGGGGGTACAGAGTGAAAACGGGCCCCATCGCAGCCGTTACGCTGCCGCAAACCTCACAGCTCATCATCTGAGAAACGCTGCTCTCAAGGATGGGCACACACACACACACACACACACACACAGACAGACACACACACACACACACACACACACACACACACACACACACACACCCCCACCCCACCTCCCTTCTCCTTTATTACAAACCACATCAGGTCAAAACGCCTGTGACCACTGAGAGTCTCTTTGTGTCCGACTGTGGGCAGGTTCTGCAGGACTGTGTGTGTGTGTGTGTGTGTGTGTGTGTGTGTGTGTGTGTGTGTGTGTGTGCATGTGTGTGTGTGTCTCTGTGTTCACCGCTCACCACCTGTCACTTCACCCACTGCGATGCTTCAGTTCATATAAACAGGCTTTTCTACAAAACGGTTCCAGAGCTCGCTGCAGGAATCAGAACCGCTCGCCTACGGGCCAGACCGTTCTGACTGCTGACAGCACGCCACGGCTTCCAGAACCGGCTCCGGCCTCGGTCCGGTCCGTGTCTGAGTCGGACCGCAGGCGCCGGGCCACTTGGTATTCTGCTGCGAGAGCGGAGGGATATTATTGGACCCAGGTTTCAGCGGCGCCGGCTTCTTAATTAATGTTCGATCTTCTGTTGATAGTTTAATGAGGGTGCCCCCCCCCCCCCCCCCCCACCCCCCCCCCCCCCCACCCCCCACACACACACACACACACACACACACACAATTAATGTAATTGATATTTCCACATTGGTGTATTTCCTGGGGGGGGTGAAAGGAAACAGTATGGATCTGTTTACATGAAGAGTTTCTCAGGAGACGCTGTTCATCAGGCTGCACACACACACACACACACACACACACACACACACACACACACACACACACACACACACACACACACACACACACACGCACACGCACGCACACACACACACACCTGAGCAAACTGATTAAACTCAACCTCCTTCTTCTTCTGTGGTTTTAAAGTGAGTGTTAGCACCGGTGCTGGAGCTTCGATGCAGGAGGTGTGCAGATGTCCTGTGATGTCATCGGTGTGATGTCAGCGCTGTGATGTCACTGAACCTCAGGTGTGTCTCCTCTCCCAGAGGTCCGGCCGGGGGAAAGGTCAGGGGGAGGTGATGCCGACGCTGGACATGGCGCTCTTCGATTGGACGGACTACGAGGACATGAAGCCCGTGGACACCTGGCCGTCCAGCAAGAAGAAAGGTGGGTCCACCTGGCTTAGCTTAGCTTAGCTTAGCTTAGCTTAGCATGTTAGCGCGCTAACGTTCAGCCGGGGCTGATGGGAGCTGACGGACTTCCAGCCTCAGTGATGGACTGAATGCTGAATGTTGGATGTTCAGCTGGACCTGGACCCCGGTCTGGTCTGGTCCGGTCCGGTCCGGTCCGGTCCAGTCCCGGACAGCGTTCACATCCAGACTGACGTTGTGTGTTTCAGACAAGAGGAAGAACCTGAGCAGTGGAAACGCCACGACCGTGGAGCCGTGTGACCACCACCTGGACTGTCTCCCAGGTGAGACCCCGCCCCCCACCCCCACCCCCCATAACAACGTTTCCCTCTCACGTGATTGGTTGTTCCGTGTCACCTGAAGGTTCCTGCTGCGACCTCAGAAACCACGAGTGCAAACTCCACAACCGAGGCCTCAACAACAAATGCTACGACGACTGCATGTGCGAGGAAGGTGAGTGAGGAAGAGGAAGGAGGGTGGAGGAACAAACGTTCCTGAAACTGCTCTGGGGTCAGCCGGTGTTCTCCGTCTCCGCTCCAGGGTTTCGCTGTTATGCTAAATTCCACCGGAAGCGGCGCGTGACCCGGAGGAGGGGGCGCTGCGTGGTGCCGGAGTCGGTCAGCGGCGACCAGGGGGGCTTCATCACCATCTGAGGAGGAGGAGGAGGAGGCAGAGGAGGTGGAGGAGGAGGAGGAGGAGGAGGACGACGACCCCGTGACCCCGTCCACTCAGAGGACACGGCAGCGAGCCAAGTGACGACTTCCCTTTCTCTTGTTTTTCAGTGTCAAACCTCCAGAACCCCGATCACCAGACAGGAAGCAGTTAGTGTTGCATTGTGGGAGGAGCCCCTGAATCCAGCGCCCGATTGGCTCAGTTTAAAACGTGTCAGCTGACGGGGGTGCGGACCCGTGACGACCTCAGACTGGAGGTCCGCCGGGGAAGTGAAATGTGAATGTTTGTCCAAACTTTATTTGTACTGTAAACAGGAACGTTTTGTGAGGAGGGCGCCGCTCGCTCCGTGTTAGCGACGCACACGAGTCTTAATATTTATTTATGTCGTGCTTCTGTTTTTATGATTAAACACGTAAACCCTCTGTGCCGTTTCATCTCTGCACCATTTCACACACGCCGGGACCGATCGGGCCGGGTCAGAACCTGCAGCCGGACTCGTGCATCGCTCTGCTTTATCGAGGATCTTTGTGGAGTAACACACACACACACACACACACACGCCCAGAAGCTTACGACACATTAGAGCAAGACACACACGGTTTGTGTGTGTCTGATCGCACACACACACACACACACACACACACACACACACCCTGAGAATCTATCAATATTCGATGCGGCGCAGTCGGACTCTCCTGAAGCGGCGCCGGTTCTGTCGGACCCGCCTGATTTACAGCTGCAGAATAAAAGCAGCAGCGCTCTGGTGGCGGAGCGGCCCCGTTACAACCGGGCCCCCAGCCACCCGAGTGATAGATTACACCCAGCTGCCCCCCCCCACACACACACACACCTACACACGCACACACACACACACACACACACACACACACACACACACACACCTGTCTGAAGCCTCTGCAGGTGATTCATCACCAGAGTTACTCTCTCACAGCGCAGGTGAGTGAACCCCCCACACACACACACAGCTGCGATCAGCCATGTGATGTCACACAGGGGTCACATGGGGGTCGGGGTCACGCAGAGGTCAGGGGTCACCCACCACGCTTGATTCACGGTCGTCGTCTTTAAGCTACGACTTCATTGTAGGTTTTAAAGTCGACAGGAGGAGGTTCGGGTGGGGGGGGTCATGGGGGGCGGGGGGGTCATGACCTTTGACTCACAGGACCCTGTTGTGTATTAATATGAACACATGTAAACACACTGCAGGACTGGAGTGTGCGTCGTTAATCTGTAACCACAGTGATCGGGCTCTTCTTCTTCTGTGGTGCCGATAAATAAACACACTGTTTGAAAAGGGAAGTGACGACAAACCACACACACACACACACACACCGGCGTGAAGCGGGATTACACGCGTGTGGTCATGTGACTGTGAAATCTAATTTGTGTGTTTTTTTGGGTTGGGAACAGAGCGCCCCCCCCCACCTAAAAAAGAAAACGCTCTGGTCATGTGGTTTCTGTGAGGGAGGGGGGAGGGGGATGAGTCACATGGGAGGCGGTCAGGTCGGCGTCACATGGTTTGTGTTTGCAGGCTGAGCAGAGGGAGGAGGAACTTCGTCTCAGAAGTTTGTGCGAACAGAAAACCTGCCGCACTTTTCCAGGTCGGCCCCCCCCACCTCCACCTCCTCCACCTCCTCCACCCCAAACACCAGCACCACCCGCAGCAAGTCCACAGGACCGGATCCAGGCAGAACAGAACCGCTCGGTATGGAGATCCCAGCCATCAACCTGAAGGTGAGTGCGTTTCCTTCAACAAGTTGTGAGTCTGTGTGTCATCACAAGTGTGTTGCTCAACTCTCTGGGCAACAACACAGGAAACTGTGTGTGTGTGTGTGTGTAAACATGAGAACCGTTATATTGTTATCTGATCGTAAGTGGGTCACAGAATCCAGCTGTGTAATCAATAATCCTGAGCAGCTTCCTGTTTGAGAACCAATCACGTTTGTGCTCACATTTTTATTTGGTTCCATAAAAACGAGCGTCGTGACTCATCACGGGTGCAGAGGTGCCGCTGTAACCGATCGATCGTTTATGGCGATGAAGCGACTTCCTGTCGATCGATTGATGTAAACGAACCTGTGTGATGATGAAACTGACCCCAGGTCTGTTTCAGGCCATCGTCCTGGTCCACTGGCTGCTCACAGTGTGGTGAGTGTGTTTCCACTGAGCTGCAGAATTTCACACACGCACACACACACGCACACACACACACACACACACACACACACACACACACACACACCCCTGACGGCGGTGCGTCTCCTGCAGGGGGTGCATGGCGTGGCTGCCCCCCTCCTTCGCCTGGGGGAACTTCAGCGTCCTGGCGGTGGGGGTGTGGGCCATCGCGCAGAGGGACTCCATCGACGCCGTGCTCATGGTGAGGGCGTCATGTGACTTCAGGCGTGCTAACCCATTTGTGTGTGGAATCTGGGACAATCTGAGCCCCCCCCCACACACACACACACACACACACAGAATGGAAAATGAGTCCTGCTGAAGAAGATAAACGTCGCCCTGTTTCTCATCTGTTAATATTAATCAGACTGAGGTTGTGTGTCCAGGTGTTTTCAGGTGTGTCCAGGTGTGTCCAGGTGTGGACAGTGTCTCCGCTCACTCTCCTCTCTCTCTCAGTTCCTGATGGGGATGACCGTGACCATCCTGACCGACATCGTCCACTTCGGGATCTTCTACTCGCAGAACGTGGCCGCCCTGACGGACCTGTTCCGCTTCAGCGCGGGCATGGCCATCCTCAGCCTCCTGCTCAAACCCGTGTCCTGCTTCTTCGTCTACCAGATGTACCGCGAGCGCGGCGGCGACTACAACGTCAACTTCGGTGAGTGCGGGGTGTGTGTGTGTGTGTGTGTGTGTCTGTGTGTGTGTCTGTGGGGGGGGTCTGAACTGGGACGGCTCTGTGCTTTAGTTCCAGTCACAAGAAATTAAACGCAGATCTGAGCTGCGGTCCCATCTGGGCCGGGAAATCATTTTGTGTGTGTGTGTGTGTGTGTGTGTGTGTGTGTGTGCGATTGCTGGGCCCGGTTCGCGTCAGAACACTGACTCAGTCCGACCCGGAGAACAGATGTGGCGCCGTCATGAGGCGTGGTCACATGTTCTGTGGTCGGGGATTTCTGGACTTTTCCGTCAGAACCGGCCGGCGCCGCTCAGTGTGTGAAAACAAGAGGACGTGAACGTTAAGGAGCGTGACGCCACACACACACACACACACACGCATGCAGCAGGCACCTGCGCCGCGCTGCGATTGGCTGATGCTGTCAGTTTCAGACGGCGTGTGAATTTTGATTGGCAGCTCGGAGGACGCACTTCAGCCGTCGATCACAGCATTTCACCTGGGCGGCACCTGTCCAATCACGGACGAATAACCGGGCGGATCTTTGTTGTTGTGTTTTTCGTGTCATCACCTGTTCTCTCCTCCTCTGACCTTTGACCTCTCAGACTTTGAGACCTCCGTGGACAGCCGGTGCACCACAGATAGCGCTGACAGTTCCTTTGTCGGCCGCCGCTATTGATTCCCGGCTTCCTTTTCCCATTTCTCCTCTCCGGTCGTCCTCCCCCGCCCCCACCCCCCTGCACACAGGAAGTAAGATTTCCCATCAGGCCGCGGGACAAAGAAGAAAAGACGTTTTCTTCTTTGTGTTTCTTGCTTGATCGTGTGCGTGTGTGTTTGTGTTTAGACCTCGTCTGTGTGTTTAAATTCTCACATCAGCCTAACGTCCGACTCACAATGAGCGCGACAGGACGACACGCGACGCAGCAACTCACAAACGCACTACTGACTGACACACGTGTGTCGCGGTAACAACTGTGGGCTCGGTGTGTGTGTCTTCCAATTTTCCCAAACAAGTCATTGTTATTCCGGCACAGACTATGAACGCTGTGTGTGTGTGTGTGTGTGTCTGTGTGCGTTATCTCCGCAGGTTTCCCCACCGTGTCCAGAAACAGAGACACCTACCAGTCCATCGACCAGCAGGACGAGTCGTCCGGCCCGGCCAACCCCTTCAACCAGAACCAGGACAGCAAGCCCGGGGTCCGGGCATACTGAGCCCCCCCCCGACCTCCGACCCCTGACCCCCGACCCCCCCGGGTTGTGTTACTGTTTGTAGATGACGAATGGAACTGGAGTTAGTTTTATTTTTTTAACAAATGCGGCACTTCCAGAGAAAAGAGACACCGACTTTTTGTGTCCTGCAGATTTTTTTATTCTGAATCAAATTAATTTTTTTCCAGTTTTTAACACGTCGCGTGTCAGATGCAAAGTTCTTCAACTAAAAACCAGAATCACAGGTTCGCTCGACTTCATGTTGAAACATCCTGCGCTGTGGGAAATAAAAAAAAAAAAAAAGGTGGAAACGCGTTTTTAACGATCAGTGAAAGTGTGAATTAGAAACGTTTGTAAAATAAGCCGATGAACGTCGCTCAGTCAGAATGTGACGGGCCGGCGGTGTGATTTTTGAACGCTCACTTCTCTTTTTAAAAGTTTAAAAAGTTCCTGTTTCTGAAGGTGTGATTGTTACAGGTCATGCGACTGTGCGTTAGCTGGACGTGTGCGTCTCCAGTGAACCTGCCGCACAATCTGGACTGTTTATGAGATGAACCAATAAACGAGCACATGGCGACGTGTCTCTTTGTAACGCGTATTTAAAACCGTCTCTTTCAGCAGCAGGAAGTACGAAGCCTCGTCACATCAGTGTGACGTCGCAGCTGAGATTTTACAGAGATGAAGAAATGAGCGTTTCCAGGAAACGCAGCGTTCATGTTTTCATTTTCGCTGACAGATCACAGCGAGGTCGCCCACAGACGACGGTGGTGATTTCAGTGTCAGATTACACAATATTGTCTGTTTATTGGAAGTAATGAAGAACAATAAAGTGCGTTGGTTGTGCAGCATTACTGCACAGACAGGAAACGAAAGAGCATTTGTGTCACACGCACGCACACAAAAAAAAAGGTTAACACAGTACACAATGGTCAGGCAGCACTTCCTGCTTGGTAAAGCTGCACATGTCTTTAGCCCGCGGGCCTCGCAGAGCAGGTGTATATATAGGTGCAGGTCATGTGACCTGTGACAGAGCTGCTCACACCAGGTGTTAATGAGCTTCAACTGCACGCACCAGATTTCAATTTGTTATCATGTTTAAATTACACAAGGTAGTGTAACAAAACAGGAACAAAAATACACAAAATACAAGCAACACATATAATAAAACACACTGTAACAACAAACAAGTGTAACAATACACACGTGTAACAATACAAACAAGCAATACCCAATTTAACAATACAAACAATACACACGTGTGACAAAACAAACTAACAATAGACAAGTGTAATAAAATAAACTAACAACACACATGTGTAACAAAATAAACTCACAATACAGTGTAACAAAACACACTAGCAATACATACAATTAACAGTAAAAACATTACATGTGTAACAAAACACAAACAATACATAAATGTAACAAAACAAACTAACAATACACAAGTGTAACAAAACAAACTAGCAATACAAATGTGTAAGAGAACAAACTAACAATACACAGGCGTAACAAAACAAACTAACAATACAAATGTGTAACAGAACAAAGTAACAATACACACTAACAATACACATGTTTTGTTACACTTGTGTATTGCTAGTGCGTTTTGTGTTTTGGTTTGTTTTCTTACACTGTGTATTTTTAGTTTTATTTGTTACATTAGTGTATTGTTAGATTGTTTTGTTACACATGTGTATTGCTAGTTTCTTTTGTTACACTTGTGTATTGTTAGTTTGTTTTGTTACACATGTGTGTTGTTAATTTATTTTATTAAACTTGTCTATTGTTAGTTTGTTTTGTTACACTTGTGTATTGTTAGTTTGTTTCGTTACACATGTTTATTGTTAGTGTTGTGTTACACTAAGTAGTGTTTGTATTGTTAATTGTGTGTATTGCTCGTTTGTTCTGTTACACATGTGCATGTTAGTGTGTATTGTTACTTTGTTCTGTTACACATTTGTATTGCTAGTTTGTTTTGTTACACTTGTGTATTGTTAGTTTGTTTCATTACACATGTGTATTGCTAGTTTGTTTTGTTACACTTGTGTATTGCTAGTGTGTTTTGTTACACTTGTGTATTGCTAGTGTGTTTTGTTACACGTGTGTATTGTTAGTGTTGTGTTACACTTATGTATTGTTTGTGTTTTGTTACACTGTTTTGTGTTTGTATTGTTAAATTGTGTATTGTTAGTTTGTTCTGTTACACTTGTGTATTTTTGGTGTTTTGTTACACATGTAATGTTTTTACTGTTAATTCTGTGTATTGCTAGTGTGTTTTGTTACACTTATGTATTGTTTGTGTTTTGTTACACTGTGTATTGTTAGTTTATTTTATTACACTAGTGTATTGTAAGTTTGTTTTGTTACAAATGTGTGTTGCTAGTTTGTTTCGTTACACTTGTGTATTGTTTGTGTTTTGTTACACTGTGTAGTGTTTTTATTATTAAATTATATATTTCTTATTTTATTTGTTACACTTGTGTATTGTGAGTTTATTTTGTTACACATGTGTATTGCTAGTTTGTTTTGTTACACTTGTGTATTATTAGTTTGTTTCGTTTCACATGTGTATTGCTAGTTTGTTTTGTTACACTTGTGTATTGCTAGTTTGTTTTGTTACACCTGTGTATTGTTAGTGTTGTGTTACACTGAGTAGTGTTTGTATTGTTAATTGTGTGTATTCCTCGTTTGTTTTGTTACACATGTGCATTGTTAGTGTGTATTGTTACTTTGTTCTGTTACACATTTGTATTGCTAGTTTGTTTTGTTACACTTGTGTATTGTTAGTGTGTTTTGTTACGCATGTGTATTGTTACTTTGTTCTGTTACACATTTGTATTGCTAGTTTGTTTTGTTAGTATTGTTAGTGTGTATTTACACACATTTGTATTGTTAGTATGTTTTGTTACACTTGTGTATTGTTAGTTTGTTCTCTTACACATTTGTATTGCTAGTTTGTTTTGTTACACTTGTGTATTGCTAGTGTGTTTTGTTACGCATGTGTATTGTTACTTTGTTCTGTTACACATTTGTATTGCTAGTTTGTTTTGTTACACTTGTGTATTTTTAGTTTGTTTCATTACACATGTGTATTGCTAGTTTGTTTTGTTACACTTTTGTATTGCTAGTGAGTTTTGTTACACAAGTGTATTGCTCGTTTGTTCTGTTACACATGTGCATGTTATTGTGTATTGTTACTTTGTTCTGTTACACATTTGTATTGCTAGTTTGTTTTGAGAAATACACACAATTAACAATACAAACACTACTCAGTGTAACACAACACTGACCATACACAAGTCTAACAAAACAAACTAACAATACACAAGTGTAATAAAATGAACTAACATACATGTGTAACAAAATAAACTAGCAATAGATATGATTAACAGTACAAACATTACACGTGTAACAAAACACAAACAATACACAAACCATACATAAATGTAGCAAAACAAACTAACAATATACAAGTGTAACAGAACAAACTAACAATACACAGGTGTAACAAAACAAACTTGCAATACAAATGTGTAACAGAACAAAGTAACAATACACACTAACAATGCACATGTGTAACAAAACAAACGAGCAATACACTTGTGTAACGAAACAAACTAACAATATACAAGTGTAACAAAACAAACTAGCAATACAAATGTGTAACAGAACAAAGTAACAATACACACTAACAATGCACATGTGTAACAAAACAAACGAGTAATACGCACAATTAAAAATACAAACACTACTCAGTGTAACAAGACACCAACAATACACAGGTGTAACAAAACAAACTAGCAATACACAAGTGTAACAAAACAAACTAGCAATACACATGTGTAACGAAACAAACTAACAATACACAAGTGTAACAAAACAAACTAGCAATACAAATGTGTAACAGAACAAAGTAACAATACACACTAACAATGCACATGTGTAACAAAACAAACGAGGAATACACACAATTAACAATACAAACACTACTCAGTGTAACAAAACACCAACAATACACAGGTGTAACAAAACAAACTAGCAATACACAAGTGTAACAAAATAAACTAGCAATACACATGTGTAACAAAACAAACTAACAATACACAAGTGTAACAAAACAAACGAGCAATACACAAGTGTAATAAAACAAACTAACAATACACAAGTGAAACAAAAGAAACGAGCAATACTCAAGTGTAACAAAACAAACTAGCAATACACTTGTGTAATGAAACAAACTAACAATACACAAGTGTAACAAAACAAACTAGCAATACAAATGTGTAACAGAACAAAGAACCAATACACAAGTGTAACAGAACAAACTAACAATACACAAATGTAAAAAAAGAAACGAGCAATACACAAGTGTAACAAAACAAACGAGCAATACACAAGTGTAACAAAACAAACTAGCAATACACTTGTGTAAGAAAAAAAACTAACAATACACAAGTGTAACAAAACAAACTAGCAATACAAATGTGTAACAGAACAAAGTACCAATACACACTAACAATGCACATGTGTAACAAAACAAACGAGCAATACACACAATTAACAATACAAACACTACTCAGTGTAACACAACACAAACAATACATAGGTGTAACAAAACAAACTAGCAATACACAAGTGTAACAAAACACCAACAATACACAGGTGTAACTAAACAAACTAGCAATACACAAGTGTAACAAAACAAACTAGCAATACACATGTGTAACGAAACAAACTAACAATACACAAGTGTAACAAAACAAATTAGCAATACACAAGTGTAACAAAACAAACTAGTAATACACATGTGTAACGAAACAAACTAACAATACACAAGTGTAACAAAACAAACGAGCAATACACAAGTGTAACAAAACAAACTAGCAATACACATGTGTAACGAAACAAACTAACAATACACAAGTGTAACAAAACAAATTAGCAATACACAAGTGCAACAAAACAAACTAGTAATACACATGTGTAACGAAACAAACTAACAATACACAAGTGTAACAAAACAAACGAGCAATACACAAGTGTAACAAAACAAACTAGCAATACACTTGTGTAACGAAACAAACTAACAATACACAAGTGTAACAAAACAAACGAGCAATACACAAGTGTAACAAAACACACTAGCAATACAAATGTGTAACAGAACAAAGAACCAATACGCAAGTGTAACAGAACAAAGTAACAATACACAAGTGTAACAAAACAAACTAGCAATACACATGTGTAACGAAACAAACTAACAATACATAAGTGTAACAAAACAAACTAGCAATACACAAGTGCAACAAAACAAACTAGTAATACACATGTGTAATGAAACAAACTAACAATACACAAGTGTAACAAAACAAACGAGCAATACACAAGTGTAACAAAACAAACTAGCAATACACTTGTGTAACAAAAAAAACTAACAATACACAAGTGTAACAAAACAAACTAGCAATACAAATGTGTAACAGAACAAAGTAACAATACACACTAACAATGCACATGTGTAACAAAACAAACGAGCAATACACACAATTAACAATACAAACACTACTCAGTGTAACACAACACAAACAATACATAGGTGTAACAAAACAAACTAGCAATACACAAGTGTAACAAAACACCACTAACAATACACAGGTGTAACTAAAACAAACTAACAATACACAAGTGTAACAAAACAAACTAGCAATACACATGTGTAACAAAACAAACTAGCAATACACATGTGTAACAAAACAAATTAGCAATACACAAGTGTAACAAAACAAACTAGTAATACACATGTGTAAACAAACAAACTAACAATACACAAGTGTAACAAAACAAACGAGCAATACACAAGTGTAACAAAACAAACTAGCAATACACATGTGTAACAAAACAAACTAGCAATACACATGTGTAACGAAACAAATTAGCAATACACAAGTGTAACAAAACAAACTAGTAATACACATGTGTAACGAAACAAACTAACAATACACAAGTGTAACAAAACAAACTAGCAATACACAAGTGTAACAAAACAAACTAGCAATACACAAGTGTAACAAAACAAACTAGCAATACACAAGTGTAACAAAACAAACTAGCAATACACAAGTAAACAAAACAAACTAGCAATACAAATGTGTAACAGAACAAAGAACAATACACATGTGTAACAGAACAAACTAACAATACACAAAGTGTAACAAAACAAACTAGCAATACACATGTGTAACGAAACAAACTAACAATACATAAGTGTAACAAAACAAACGAGCAATACACAAGTGCAACAAAACAAACTAGTAATACACTTGTGTAACGAAACAAACTAACAATACACAAGTGTAACAAAACAAACGAGCAATACACAAGTGTAACAAAACAAACTAACAATACACTTGTGTAACAAAACAAACTAACAATACACAAGTGTAACAAAACAAACTAGCAATACAAATGTGTAACAGAACAAAGTAACAATACACACTAACAATGCACATGTGTAACAAAACAAACGAGCAATACACACAATTAACAATACAAACACTACTCAGTGTAACACAACACTAACAATACACAGGTGTAACAAAACAAACTAGCAATACACAAGTATAACAAAACATACTAGCAATACACATGTGTAATGAAACAAACTAATAATACACAAATGTAACAAATAAAACTAAGAATACACAGTGTAAGAAAACAAACTAACAATACACAAGTGTAACAAAACAAATAGCAATACACAAGTGTAACAAAACAAACGAGAAATACACACAATTAACAATACAAACACAATACACAGTGTGTAATACAAAACAAAGGTCTAACAATACACAACTGTAACAAAACAAACTAACAATACATAAATGTAACAAAACAAACTAACAATACACAAGTGTAACAAAACAAACTAGCAAATACACAAGTGTAACAAAACAAACTAGCAATACACTTGTGTAACGACAAATTAGCAATACACAAGTGTAACAAAACAAACTAGCAATACAAATGTGTAACAGAACAAAGTAACAATACACACTAACAATGCACATGTGTAACAAAAACAAACAAGCAATACACAAGTGTAACAAAACAAACTAATAATACACTTGTGTAACACAAACAAACTAACAATACACAAGTGTAACAAAACAAACTAGCAATACACAAGTATAACAAAACAAACTAACAATACACATGTGTAACAAAACAAACTAACAATACACAATTAACAATACAAACACTACTCAGTGTAACAAAACAAACTAACAATACACAAGTGTAACAAAACACTAGCAATACACAAGTGTGAAACAAAACTAATAATACACAAGTATAACAAAACATACTAGCAATACACATGTGTAATGAAACAAACTAATAATACACAAATGTAACAAATAAAACTAAGAATACACAGTGTAAGAAAACAAACCAAAACACAAAACGCACTAGCAATACACAAGTGTAACAAAACAAACAAGAAATACACTCAATTAACAATACAAACACTACTCAGTGTAACACAACACTGACAATACACAGGTCTAACAAAACAAACTAACAATACACAAGTGTAATAAAATAAATTAACATACATGTGTAACAAAATAAACTAGCAATAGATATGATTAACAGTACAAACATTACACGTGTAGCAAAACACAAACAATACACAAGTGTAACAAAACAAACTAACAAAACAAAAAACCATACATAAATGTAGCAAAACAAACTAACAATACACAAGTGTAACAAAACAAACTAGTAATACACAAGTGTAACAAAACACAAACAATACACAAGTGTATCAAAACAAACTAACAATACACAAGTGTAACAAAACAAACTAGCAATACACATGTGTAACAAAACAAACTAGCAATACACAAGTGTAACAAAACAAACTAACAATACACAAGTGTATCAAAACAAACTAACAATACACATGTGAAACAAAACAAACTAGCGATACACAAGTGTAACAAAACAAACTAGCAATCAAAACAAGTATCAACAAACTAGTATCAAAACAAACTAACAATACACAAGTGTAATAAAACAAACTAGCGATATACAAGTGTAACAAAACAAACTAGCAATCAAAACAAGTATCAACAAACTAGTATCAAAACAAACTAACAATACACAAGTGTAATAAAACAAACTAGCGATATACAAGTGTAACAAAACAAACTAGCAATACACATGTGTAACAAAACAAACTAGCAATACACAAGTGTAATCAAACAAACTAGCAATACGCGAGTGTAACAAAACACACTAACAATAGACAGGTGTAACAAAACAAACTAACAACACACACGTGTGACAAATAAAACTAAGAATACACAGTGTAAGAAAACAATCCAATAATCGCATGTGTAACAAAACACACTAGCAATACACAAGTGTAACAAAATAAACTAGCAATACACACGTGTAACAAATAAAACCAAGAATACACAAAATTAACAATAAAAACAGAAAACAGTGTAACATAACACAAAGAATACATAAGTGTTACAAAACACACTAGCAATACACACAATTAACAGTACAAACATTACAAGTGTAACAAAACACACCAGCAATACACAAGTGTAACAGAAGAAACTAACAATACACAAGTGTAACAAAATAAACTAACAATACACAATTTAACAATGCAAACACAAAACAGTGCAACAAAACAGAAACAATACATAAGTGTAACAAAACAAACTAACAATACACAAGTGTAACAAAACAAATAGCAATACACAATTTAACTATGCAAACACTACGCAGTGTAACAAAACACTAACAATACACAAATGTAACAAAACAAAGTAACAATACACATCTAACAAAACACACTAACAATACACACGTGTAACAAAACAAAGTAACAATACACACGTTTAACAAAACAAATAGCAATACACGATTTCACAATACATACACTACACAGTGTAACAAAACACTAACAATACACATGTGTAACAAAACAAATGAGCAATACACACAATTAAGAATACAAACACTACTCAGTGTAACACAACACTAACAATAGACAGGTGTAACAAAACAAACTAACAATACACACATGTAACAATACAAACATTACACGTGTAACAAAACAAACTAACAATACACACATGTAACAATACAAACATTACACGTGTAACAAAACAAACTAACAATTCACATGTATAACAAATAAAACTAAGAATATATATATATACTATAAACATGTACATATACTCCCCCCCCCCCCAGATGTTTGGGATGAGCCATGAAGGAAACAGTTAAAGGACTTAATTAGAAAACTCGCCTCAGCAGTCAAATGTTGTGTAATTTAATTGTGTCATCTGATGCTGAACTGACGGGAAACTTTTCTAATTAAAATAATTTCCAGCATCACCCAGAGAATCTATTCATTACTGCAGAAACTCGTCGCACTGTATGTGCAGAGTACAAACAGTAATAACACAACACAACACTTTTTAAGAAATAAATAAATCCCCTCCCCTGTGTTTATACTGAGTGTATTTACCTGTTACCTGACAGGACCTCCATCATATACTGTATTCCATTAAAGTAACCTGGGGGGGTAGTAATGAGGCCAAATGAAAGAACAAACTGTTAAAATATTCACAATAATCAGTGTTTTCACTGTTTCCATTATGAATCCTGTTTTCTTTAATTAACATGAGTTAAAGATTCATTTGAGCTCCGGGACAGGAGAGGAGAAAGAGGAGGAGGAGGAGGATGAAGATCTCATACTGAGCTCATATTATTATAAGAAATGAAAATATGACCCTGACAGGGGTCACATTAACCCCCCCACACACACACACACACACACATACACACACTCATCCATGCTTTTTTACCATCTGACCAAATGTAAAACAATAAAACTCCAGACAGAAACTGTGTTTTCATCCTCGTTAGTGGTTTTATCTCTATTTGCTCTAATTCTATTCTTCTTTGATACCGTGACCTCATTCTCCACTGAGATCATTAAACTTTCATTTCTTCTCCTCTTCCTTTAAAGCTTTTTTCTCAGCACATGAAGATGAAGACTTTATTAAATGGAGCCTCACAGAAAAACCTGCGTCCTCCTGGACTGAGTCCTGAACTGTGTCCACCTTAACTGAGTCCTGTACTGAGTCCTCCCGAACTGCGTCCTGAACTGAGTCCTGGTCTGTGTCCTGAAGTGTGTCCTGAACTGGGTCATGAACTGAGTCCTCAACTGAGTCCTGAACTGAGTCCTGAACTGTGTCCTTCTGAACTGTGTCCACCTTAACTGAGTCCTGAAATGTGTCCTTGTGAACTGTGTCCTGGACTGAGTCCTGAACTGTGTCCTGAACTGTGTCCTCCTGAACTGCGTCCTCAATTGAGTCCTGAACTATGTCCTGAACTGGGTCATGAACTGTGTCCTGAACTGAGTCCAACTGAACTGTGTCCTGGTCTGTGTCCTGAAGTGTGTCCTTCTGAACTGAGTCCTGAACTGAGTCCTGAACTGCAGACGTGCCTTCCTACCTTCTTATTTCCTTCTTCTTGGAGCCAAACAACCTTCAGAGTTTTATTTGTGCTCTGAAACAAACAGGCGATGGTTCCCAGCAGAGGGTAGCGCTCGGTGAGGGGGGGTGGTGGTGGTGTGTGTGTGTGGAGGGGTGGGGGGTGGTGGTGGTGTGTGTGTGGAGGGGTGGTGGTGGTGGTGGTGCAGATGATGAATGAGCGTGGGGAGGGCGGACGGGACCGGAGCCATTTGTTACTCTGCTGTCACAGATGTATTTTTAATGAGCGTGCAGCTCGGACTCAGCGCGGGAGCGTTCCTGAAGGCCGGCGTGACCCCGATATTTCTCTGAGCCGCCACCCCCACACACACACACACACACACACACACACACACACACACACACACCCCCCCCCCCATTATCATCCCCACCTGGAGCTGGATCACCTTGAAGCGTTCTTTCTCTTATTTCAGATCCAGGTGTGCGGCGGCTGCAGGCGAACACGTTTCGTTCAGAGGAGCGTTACCCGCTCGTCTCCCGCAGGGCGCCGGCACGATGGCGCCTCGATGACGAGGACGAAGGCAAACCCGGGAAAACTCACACACCTGTGTGATTCCACCGGCTTCACCTTCTGCACGGAGGTGACGAAACCGCCCCCACCCCCCCACCCCCGGAGAAGACGGCCTCATACTGATGGGATGACACGCATGACACAACTCAACATGTGACCCGTGCTGACACACACACACACAAATAAACACAGTAGAAACAACAACTCTGCATCATTTTTACTGTCAAAACTAATAGAACACACGTCAGTCCAGGTGGGCGGTTCTGTCGGTCCAGTCTGTAACACAGAACCGTTCTGTGTCGGGTTCTGACCGCTCCGACTCTTCCAGCCCGGTCCACAAACGTGCGGTCGGAGCCGTGGACCTTCCTGTTGCCTGTGAGTTAAGGCGCGGGGCCGGGGGGCGTCTCGCCGTGGCCGGACGTGTCCGCGGGACCCCTCTGCCTGCCGGGTCGACCCGTCTTCACGGTGCCGTCGGCCGAGTCCAGGATCAGCGGGCGGTTGTTCTTGTCTCTGTCTTGGTCGCCGGTTGCGTTGTCACTGTCGAGGAATGACACATTTATTCTGCTGCTGTAGACTGTGGCCGTACTCGTACCCCTGACCCGTCTTCTTCTTCTTCTGTGCTCGTACCTG
>JAFBJZ010000913.1:192500-195000 GCA_016785225.1 Psettodes erumei | reverse complement strand
ACCGGCGCCAAAGACCGGACCTTTATCCCGGTGTGTGTGTGTGTGTGTGTGTGTCTGCACCTTTTTGTTGCTCTCCTGGTCACAGTTGGCACACTGCACCGCCTCCTCGTCTGCGTTGTTGTCCACCAGGAACTTGAGCAGTCGGTCCTCCGGAGGGAGAGCGCTGCTCCCTTTGACGGTGGACGGATACCTGCGGCCCAGACGAGTGACCTTTAACCTGTCTCACCTGTGAACTGGTCATACAGACAGTGTCCCATCCCAGACCACGACTCCCCAAAATGAATGAAAATATATATAACAAATTAATAATCCGTGAAATTAAGAAGGCAAGCGCACAATGTAACAACAAAGAGAGAAGATGATGTTGACAGAACCTGTCGGATGAAGTGCTGCGTTAAAACACTGACACACACAGTGGAAACAGGATTAATTTATGAAGCAGAATATGAAATAATCTCAGATTACAACAGGAAACTATGCGTCAGTATTAACTGTGATATAAATAATAACTATGATGTGACGTAAGAACAGCAGGGAGCGTATTTTCTTCCTCTCCGGAACATGTTGGTGCAATACCGGGGTCGACCTGCGGGGGCAGCAGCGGCGCCGCCGCAGCAGAAGAAGAAGAAGAAGAAGAAGAAGAAGAAGAAGAAGAGACGCGGAAGTGATTGCGGGCGGCGCCAGGCGTGTTCTTTTAGCCGAAGGTTCCGGAACACGTTGACTGCGAGCGAGTGTGTCCGGCGACGGGAGAGACATGTCCGCGATATCCGAGGACAACGTGCGCGGCGGCGGCTTCTTCAGGGACATCAGCGCCGACGACGACGACTGGCAGCCGACCCAGATCGAGAGTCTGTGCATGAACTGCTACCAGAACGGTACGACCCGCCTGCTGCTGACCCGGGTCCCGTTCTTCAAGGAGATCATCGTCAGCTCCTTCAGCTGCGACAAGTGCGGCTGGTCCAACACCGAGATCCAGTCCGCGGGCCGGATCCAGGACCAGGGCGTGTGCTACACCCTCCGGGTCAAGACGAAGCTGGACCTGAACCGGGAGGTGGTGAAGGCGGACAGCGCGACCACCAGGATCCCCGAGCTGGACTTCGAGATCCCGCCCTTCACGCAGAAGGGCTCGCTCTCCACCGTCGAGGGGCTTCTGGACCGGGCGGTCGCGGGTCTGGAGCAGGACCAGCCGGTCCGACGAGCCGCCGAACCGGAAGTGGCTGCCAAGATCGAGGAGTTCACCCAGAAGCTGCGCAAGTTAAAGGACGTCGAGAGTGAGTTCACGCTGGTGATCGAGGATCCGTCCGGCAACAGCTTCGTGGAAAACCCGCTGGCCCCGCAGAAAGACGAGGCTCTGACCGTGACCCGGTTCAAGAGGACGGTCCAGCAGGACGCCCGGCTGGGACTCCGGGCCGACGACGACGTGGACGAGGAGCCGGCGGAGAACAACCTGGAGGCCATGAGGAACGAGGTCCTGGTCTTCAACACCAACTGCCCGGAGTGCAACGCGCCGGCCTCCACCAACATGAAGCTGGTCCAGATCCCTCACTTCAAGGAGGTCAT
Organism: Psettodes erumei; assembly: GCA_016785225.1. NCBI lineage: Eukaryota > Metazoa > Chordata > Actinopteri > Pleuronectiformes > Psettodidae > Psettodes > Psettodes erumei. The sequence goes on along the minus strand of JAFBJZ010000913.1, from coordinate 193,440 downwards.
CATCATGGCCACCAACTGCGACGGCTGCGGCCACCGCACCAACGAGGTGAAGTCGGGCGGCGCCACGGAGGAGCTCGGCACCAAGATCACCCTGCGCATCACCGACCCGTCAGACATGACCCGGGACGTGCTGAAGTCGGAGACCTGCTCCGTCATCATCCCCGAGCTGGAGTTCGAGCTGGGGATGGCGGCGCTGGGCGGGAAGTTCACCACCCTGGAGGGGCTCCTGAGGGACATCAAAGACCTGATCGTCTCCAAAAACCCGTTCGTCTGCGGCGACAGCGGCATCGCCGAGCGCGCCCAGAAGCTCCGGGAGTTCGGAGACAAGATAGACCAGGTGATCGCGGGGGAGGCGCCGGTCCGCGTGGTCCTGGACGACCCGGCGGGGAACAGCTACCTGCAGAACGTGTACGCCCCGGACCCGGATCCGGAGATGACCGTGGAGAAGTACGCCCGCTCCTTTGAGCAGAACGAAGAGCTGGGTCTGAACGACATGAAGACCGAGGGCTACCAAGAGGAGAACCCGAGCGGCAGCTGAGAGGGACCAGAGGAACCGGCGTTCCCCTCAGTTTATTGATCAGAGACTCTAAGTTTTGTAAAATAAGATTTAATCCCGTTTAATCCTGAGTTGTAGAGGAACACGAGACAAATCTGATGCTCATGTCTTTCCTGTGACACAAGATGGCGCCGTGTCTTCTCTGATTAAAGGAGCTTTTCTTTCTCTCAGTCCACGACTCGTCTTCTCGTCCACACACGTCTTCAGGTCGTCGGGTCCAGTCTGAACCAGAACCACAGAACGCCTGAGGTTCTGCCCGTCTCATCAGGACCCGTCACCGAGCCGTGAGGTCACACGTTTAACATCGGTTCTGCTCAGGCCCGTGTAATTTAAATATTAAGCATGATGCCCCCACACACACACACACACACACTCCCGCTGTGT
>JAFBJZ010000913.1:185000-187500 GCA_016785225.1 Psettodes erumei | reverse complement strand
ATTGTTATTATTAATTTTTTTTTTTTTTTTGCACGATCAAGCGTCTTTAAGGTGGGGACAGGTCCTCGGATCCGGGTCCTCGCGTCCAGCCCGGTTCTGGGGCTGAAGGTGCAAACCCGCTCTGCACGGTTCCGGGTTTTTTTTCTCTCTCTCTCTCTCGGCTTTGCCTTCGCGTCCAGAACCACAAGTTAGAACCCGCAGCGGCGCTAACAGCGCATATGAGCGTCGTTGTGTGGCCGCTGCCGTCTCCACTTGTGACCTGCTCTAACTTTACGGCCGCAGAGGTGTGAAGCCACGTGCGGGCTACAGTAAACAGTGTCAGGCCCGGTTCTGACAGATGCTGATGAGCCTCCCTCCGGCTCTAACCCACATTCTTCTGGTGATGCGGATCATTGAATTCACACGGCGGCTTCACGCAAACCAGAAGTGGGCAGAGAGCCCCTGGGGCCGGGGGAGGACCCGCGGCCCGGCAGGTGTCCCCCTGACCCCAGAGACAGGTACAACACCTGAGCGGGCGCGGGGAATCCCGCTCGCAGCGTGCGGCGGTGCGTCGTGACGCTCTCCTGCCGGTCCAGACCAGCGGCGGGACACGTGATACCCTGAGCGTCAGGCCGGAGTCCCCCCGTGTGCCGAGGTTCTGGTCCGGTGCGCCTGAGCGGGGCAGGGATGGCGGCGGCCCGTTTATTCCCGTGGTATCCGCGTGCCCTGCAGCTCGCTCCGAGCGTCGCCTCGTTCGCTGCTTTGTCAAGGACGAGTTTTAACATTCGCGTCGAGTTTGTGACGAGTTGTGTGAGGCCCGATCGGGCCGGCTGCAGACAGAACCTGTGGGAAAGTTCCCTCGCAGTGAGGATGTGCGCACAAAGGGGCTTGTTGTGTACAGGTGCGCAGCACAGGCGCTGTGTATGAGGAGGGAAAGGTGCGCTTGATTACGGCGGCTTCTGCCTTTTTAGAAATCCAAACTCCTCCACGTGTCGGTCTCAGCCGCTTCATGTCGTTTCGTATTTTCACGTCTGGTTCCAGAAACGTCGACGTGAAAATCAGACGCGTTCGTTGTGTTGCGTCGTGATGAAGGCCACGCCATCACGCCATCACGTAGACAGGAAGCAGATTTCAGACATGGCAGTGACAGACAAGGTCAGGAGTCCCGATCAGACTCGTTTCATTAACGGCGTGGAAGTTGGAACCCCTCGGCGTCCCCATTCCCTTTGTGTGTCGGTCCCGTCGTGTTGTCTCTTTTAATTGTTTTGTCCTTTTCTGGAAATTAACAGATTATCACGGGCTTTTGTGTGTCGACACACGTTATCCCCGGTTGGGCCGCGGTTTATTTTTGGATCCTTTACTGTGAAAGTTGACACCGTTTTTTCCCTCCACACAAAAGACGCCTGTTTTTTTTTAAAGGTGGATTTGCGGACGAGCTCCGCGCCGCATCCGCCTCGTGAGCCGCCGCATGCGTCGTCTGTAACAGATATGATTTTAATGACGCCATTTGGGCTTTATCCCTCCATCACTTTGAAGATTACATTTTCTAATAATAGTCTCTGGGTATCTTCGGAGGCGTTTGAGGCCCGAGCTGCGAGCACTTAATCAATGAGGAAAGAAAACCCTTTGGCTCCGTCTCGCCTCCTTCGCGGCGAGCGATGCCGGGCAACATTAAGTGGCCACTTTCACACGGGGGCCAACAGAGGAAGGGCTAATGTGCCTTCCAGTAAACTCCGGCTTCCTCGCTGGGGAGTCGCTCGTGAATCTCCCCCCTAATGGGTCGGTCCGGTGGGCCGAGCCCTTGCAGGAAGGTCAGAGCCGTGTCTGTCCTCGCGGAATGCCCGGTGGGCCAAGTGGAGGGTCTGGTCCCGGACACACACACACACACACTTTTCACAGCGTGGTTCACACACCAAGCAGAGAGATGATCCGTCCCCTGATGGGTCTCCCTGTGGGGACGTTTGTTTTCCTGTCGTCGTGCACCCTGAGGATCTGTTCAGTGGTTTCTATGAGCGGCCGCTCAGCTTCACGCTGTCAGAGAGGTGGAGCGGACCAGCGCCGCGGACCGGGTCCAGTCTGGACCGGGTCCGGTCCGTTCATCCAACTTTTAAACCTGACGCCGGTACCGCCGCGTCATCCCCCGTCATTTAAAGAACAGGCGGCGAGTCCGTCTGCATGTGCAGGAGGAGCGTTATGTGTGCGTCGCCATCACAACACGACGCACAAAGGAGCCGAAGGTGTTTAAAAGAGAGGGAGTGTGCGCCTCGGACGCCCCCCCGCTCTCGCCGCTAAACGGGGGCTAAGTGGTTGGGGAGGTTTGTGTGTCTGCTGCACAGGAATCCCCCCCCCACAGTGTGAGTCTGCCCGGGGGGGGGGGTGGTACACTGCGGGGCCGGCGTCAGCTGATTGACTCTGAAACATGCGCCGCATATTTCACGGCCTCGCGGCGAGCGAAGCTGCGGCGCCGCCCCATCGTGACGTCTCCGCTCCGTGACCCGCGGGGCCCGTCCACCTCGGGTTC
>JAFBJZ010000913.1:162500-180000 GCA_016785225.1 Psettodes erumei | reverse complement strand
ACCTCAATGAGAAAGTTCTGCCGTCCAACAAAGAAATCAGTTTAGTAATCGGTCTTTAAATCGTTTCACAGACGTGTGTGTGTGCGTGTGTGTGTGTGCATGTGTGCGTGTGTGTCCATGTGTGTCCGTGTGTGTGTGTGTGTGTGTTGATCCGTCTCCTGGTTCTCCTCAGGAGCCCAAGTCGTCGAGCCAGCTGATGCAGGAGTGGGGTCTGGAGGACGTTCAGTACGGCTTCACTGAGGACGACTACAAAACCATCACCAACTACAAGGCCTTCAGCCAGTTCCTCAGGCAAGCCCCCTGTTGTGTTACAGCTCTGTGTTACAGCGTTGAGATAAAGCTCTGTGTTACAGTGCTGTGTTACAGCTCCATGTTACACTGTTGTGTTACAGCGTTGTGTTACAGCGTTGTGTTAGAGCGTTGTGTTAAAACTCTGTGTTGCAGTGTTGTGTTAAAGTCTGTGTTACAGCTCCGTGTTACAGCATTGTGTTACAGCGTTGTGTTACAGCGTTGTGTTACAGCGTTGTGATACAGCGTTGCGTTAAAGCTCTGTGTTACAGCATTGTGTTACAGCGTTGTGTTACAGTTCCATGTTACAGCTCCATGTTAAAGCTCCTTGTTACAGCGTTGTGTTAGTCTCTGCGGCTGCTTCTGTTTGAGTCCTCCGTATAAAGAGCCCGTCTCACCTGGGGCCGTCTGGCTCGGCTCTGACAAAGTGGAGCGCGAGCCCCCGCGGTGCCCCCCCGCCGCGAGCAGTCGGCCGCTCTCCGTGACAGCCCCGGGGCTCTGGGACTCGGCGCTCTGACCCGCTATCGTTCTTGCGAGCCGGCGCCGAACCTCAAGCTGTTTCCTGACAAATCACAAACATGACGCGGCGGAGCAGGGAGAGCGGCGCTCGGGGGGCGGATTGGGACCCGGCCCCCCGCGGCGGGAAGTAGAAACGACACCGACGGGAACTCGCGGTGACATAACAAAGCTGCTGTCGTTCTCTCCCCCGGCTCCGCTCAGGCCTCTCATCGCCAAGAAGAACCCGAAGATCCCCATGTCCAAGATGATGACGGTGCTGGGGGCCAAGTGGCGAGAGTTCAGCGCCAACAACCCCTTCAAAGGCGCGTCCGCCACCGCCGTCGCCGCCGCAGTGGCCGCCGCCGTGGAGACGGTCACCGTGGCGCAGCCCGCGTCCGTGGGCGCCGGCCCGCCGGGCTCTCAGCTGGGCCCGGTCAAAAAAGCCAAAACCAAAGAGGGAAAGGGTGAGTCCCGGCGAGCCGAGACAGAACCCGCGTATATTTAGAAACGAGCCGGGTCTAACGTGTCTGGATCTGTGTTCGTCAGGACCGGGAGTCCGAAAGAGGAGCAAGAGCGTGAAGGAGGTGAAGAAGAAGCCGAAGCCGAAGAAGACCAAATCAAAGTCGGGTCAGAGTGGGAAGAAGAAGAAAGCGTCCTCGGTGCGTCTGGTGCCCGTCTGTCATCCGCTCGGCTCCTCCGCCATCAAAGTGACCAGGCTGTGGGTTTTTTACTGTGTGTGTGTGTGTGTGTGCGTGTGTGTGTGTGCGTGTGTGTGCGATCTTCCAGAGCGAGGAAGACTTCCTGGAGGAGTCAGACTTTGATGACATCAGCATCCACAGTGCCTCCGTGCTTTCTGATACCTCGGGGGCCGCCACCAAGAAAAAGGCCCGACGTGGGCGGAAGAAAAGAAAAAGTATGTTTATTGTCTCTGCGGTGTGTGTGTGTGTGTGTGTGTCTGTGTGTGCGTCTGTGTGTGTGTGTGTGTGTGTGTGTGCGTGTGTGTGTGTGTGTGTGTGTGTGTGTGTGTGTGTGTGTGTGTGTGTGTGTGTGTGTGTGTGTGTGTGTGTGTGTGTTTTCCCCTCCAGTGATCAAACCAGACTGTTTGATCACCAGGAAATTAAAACATATTTTTAAGTTTTATTTATCCAGGGAATGTTTTGCGAGCGCTCGGCTCTGGCGCGTTCACGTGACGCAGGGAATGTTTACGTTTTTTTTTTTTTTTCCTTCTCCAGAGGAGGACGGCGACGGCTACGAGACGGACCACCAGGACTACTGCGAGGTGTGCCAGCAGGGGGGCGAGATCATCCTGTGTGACACCTGTCCCAGAGCGTACCACCTGGTGTGCCTGGACCCGGAGCTGGAGAAGGCCCCCGAGGGCAAGTGGAGCTGTCCACACTGCGTGAGCTGATTTTGATAAAGTTTTTTTATTGAATACGCGAACAACGCGCCTGGCGAGTCCTCCTGGGTCTCGTTGGTCGTTGGGCGTTCCGCTCCGGGAGCGCTCGATTCGTTTATCCTCACGACGTCCGTTTTCCCCAGGAGAAAGAGGGGATCCAGTGGGAGGCCAAAGACGAGGAGGAGGATGAGGAGGAGGCCGCGGGCGAGGAAGAGGACGACCACATGGAGTTCTGCCGGGTGTGTAAAGACGGGGGGGAGCTGCTGTGCTGCGACACCTGCCCCTCGTCCTACCACATCCACTGCCTCAACCCCCCCCTCCCGGAGATACCCAACGGGGAGTGGCTGTGCCCCCGCTGCATGGTGAGCGGAGGCCGGACCCGACCGCGCGACCCCCTGACCCGCGCACGCTCCGCCTATTCACCCCCGCTCTGTTTCTCCCAGTGCCCCCCCCTCAAAGGTAAAGTGCAGAAGATCCTGCACTGGACGTGGGGGGAGCCCCCGCTGCCGGCCGAGCTGCCCCCGGGCCCCGACGGCAAGCCCAACGACCCGCTGACCAAGCCCCCGCTGAAGGGCCACCCGGAGCGGGAGTTCTTCGTCAAGTGGGCCGGGCTCTCGTACTGGCACTGCTCCTGGGTCAGCGAGCTGCAGGTGAGAGCCGGCCCGGTTCCGTTGAGCCGGCGTTCGTCGTGGCGACGCTGACCCGTTGTGTTTGCGCAGCTGGAGCTGTACCACACCGTCATGTACCGCAACTACCAGCGGAAGAATGACATGGACGAGCCGCCGCCGTACGACTACGGCTCCGGGGAGGAGGAGCTGAACAGCGAGAAGAGGAAGAGCAAGGACCCGCAGTACGCCGTGATGGAGGAGCGCTTCTACCGCTACGGCATCAAGCCGGAGTGGATGGTGATCCACCGGATCCTGAACCACAGGTGGGGGTCGCGGTTCGTCGGCGGAGGCGGGGCTGGGGGACTCGGCGTGTGACGGGTGTTCTCCCTGCAGTTTCGATAAGGACGGCGACGTGCATTACCTGATCAAGTGGCGGGACCTGCCCTACGACCAGTGCACCTGGGAGGTGGACGACTTCGACGTCCCGGAGTACGACGGCCACAAAGCGTCCTACTGGGACCACAGGTCGGTTCTGGACGCCTCTCCTCTGCCCTCTGCCTGCGACTCCTCTGCTCCTCCTGTTGCTGCAATTTCCTCCTTTTTTTTTCTCCTGCCAGGGAGCAAATTCTGGGGGAGGACCAGCGCCCCCTGGTGGTGAGGAAAGGACACGCACTGAAAGAGGACCATCCGAAGAGGGAGGTCCCTCCTGACGCCCCCATCATCGACGTAAGCCGGGGCGTTTAAACGCACTTAGGTCACGGGACGTCCCGTTAAAAGTCACGTTGCGATAAACAAGCCTTTGTTCTGATTAACACGCGTGTGTCCTCAGCCGACCATCAAGTTCGAGCACCAGCCGTGGTACATCAACGCCACCGGGGGGACGCTGCACCCCTACCAGCTGGAGGGCCTGAACTGGCTCCGGTTCTCCTGGGCCCAGGGCACCGACACCATCCTGGCCGACGAGATGGGCCTGGGCAAGACGGTCCAGACCATCGTGTTCCTCTACTCGCTGTACAAGGAGGTGAGGTGTTGGGGGGGCGTATCACCGACACACGACCTGTACGGGAAACGGTGAGTCGCTCATCGGGTGTCTCCGCCCCCCCCAGGGTCACTCGAAGGGCCCCTTCCTGGTGAGCGCTCCTCTCTCCACCATCATCAACTGGGAGAGGGAGTTCGAGATGTGGGCGCCGGATTTCTACGTGGTGACGTACACCGGGGACAAAGACAGCCGCGCCATCATCAGGGAGAACGAATTCACCTTCGAGGACAGCGCCGTCAAGTCGGGCCGCAAGGTGTTCCGCATGAAGGTGTGTGTGTGTGTGTGTGTGTGTGTGTGTGTGTGCGCGCGACCTGACGGCGAACAGAGAATCACGCGGTCTGAACCGTCCCGACCGTCCGCCCGCAGAAAGACACGCCCATCAAGTTCCACGTGCTGCTGACGTCCTACGAGCTGATCACCATCGACCAGGCCATCCTGGGCTCCATCACCTGGGCCTGCCTGGTGGTGGACGAGGCCCACAGGCTGAAGAACAACCAGTCCAAGGTAGGCCGCCTGCGGTCCGAGCCCAACCGGCGCCATCCCGCCCCGCTGCCCTCTTATCTTTTAATCGTCCCGTCCAGTTTTTCAGGATTCTGAACGGGTACAAGATCTACTACAAGCTGCTGCTGACCGGGACACCTCTGCAGAACAACCTGGAGGAGCTGTTCCACCTGCTCAACTTCCTCACCCCCGATCGCTTCAAGTGAGTCCCCCCTCCCGGTGTTACCCCCCCCCATCGCATCAAAGCTTTCCTTTCACGCACTCGCTCTCCGCAGCAACCTGGAGGGCTTCCTGGAGGAGTTCGCCGACATCTCCAAAGAGGACCAGATCAAGAAGCTGCACGACCTGCTGGGCCCGCACATGCTCAGGAGGCTGAAGGCCGACGTCTTCAAGAACATGCCGGCAAAGACGGAGCTGATCGTCCGGGTGGAGCTCAGCCCCATGCAGAAGTACGACTGAATTTTACACGACGCGCGGCAGAACGAAGTATCTGTACTTTTATTTACTGACTCAGTTTGACCTCTGACCTTCAGGAAGTATTACAAGTTCATTTTGACGCGGAACTTCGAGGCTCTGAACTCCAAAGGCGGGGGGAACCAGGTGTCCCTGCTCAACATCATGATGGACCTGAAGAAGTGCTGCAACCACCCGTACCTGTTCCCCGTGGCCGCGGCGGTGAGGCAGCAGTCTGAGCTGCGCTTTCAAATCGATCCAAACAGCGCTGACGTTTCGTGAAAGTCGCTGCCCTTGTCAGAACGTCTGGAATTGATTTGTGTCCGTGCAGGAGGCTCCGGTTTTACCCAACGGCTCGTACGATGGAAACCTGCTGGTGAAGTCCTCGGGAAAACTGACGCTGCTTCAGAAAATGCTGAAGAAGCTCAAAGACGAAGGACACCGCGTTCTCATTTTCTCTCAGGTAACGGCGGACTGAATCGGGCCGAGGCCGCGGCTTCCATCGATCCGCCAAACGCTCCGGTGTCGGTCGTAGGCGGCAAACAGCCGGTGTTTTCATTTGATCCAGGGTCGTTTCCTCTCTGAGCGACAGAAACTTTTCTGTTTTCAGATGACGAAGATGCTGGACCTGCTGGAGGACTTCCTGGAGTTCGAGGGTTACAAATACGAACGCATCGACGGAGGAATCACCGGAGGTCTGAGACAGGAAGCCATCGACCGCTTCAACGGTGAGTGTGCGACCATGTTTTCCTGACCGCGCGCCCGCACGCTGCCGCACGCTCGTCACCTCTCTGGCTCCCGACAGCGCCGGGCGCTCAGCAGTTCTGCTTCCTGCTCTCAACGCGGGCCGGCGGCCTCGGGATCAACCTGGCGAGCGCCGACACCGTCATCATCTACGACTCCGACTGGAACCCTCACAACGACATCCAGGTACCGATCGCAGGAAGAGCGAGCGTCGCCCGCTGTCGCCGCCCCGTCTCACCCCGTGCCCCCCCCACCAGGCTTTCAGCAGAGCCCACCGGATCGGCCAGAACAAGAAGGTGATGATCTACCGCTTCGTGACGCGCGGCTCGGTGGAGGAGCGGATCACGCAGGTGGCGAAGAGGAAGATGATGCTGACCCACCTGGTGGTGCGGCCCGGCCTGGGCTCCAAAACGGGCTCCATGTCCAAGCAGGAGCTGGACGACATCCTCAAGTTCGGCACGGAGGAGCTCTTCAAAGACGAGATGGAGGCGGCCCGGACCGCGGGTACGTCCGCGCTCCGGCCGGTGCTCCGGACGGGGGCCCGGCGTGTAACTCAGAGCCTCTCGTCGACAGGTGACAATAAAGACGGCGAGGAGGGCAACGTGATTCACTACGACGACGACGCCATCTCCAAGCTGCTGGACCGCAGCCAGGACGCCACCGAGGACACGGAGATCCAAAACATGAACGAGTACCTGAGCTCCTTCAAGGTGGCCCAGTACGTGGTGAAAGAGGAGGACGGGGAGGTGAGGGCTCTCAGGTTCTGATCCGCAGGTTCCGAGTCCGGCTCCAGCTGTGCTGACATGCCTGTCCTGTGTGTGTGTGTGTGTCAGGAGGAGGTGGAGCGCGAGATCATCAAGCAGGAGGAGAACGTGGACCCGGACTACTGGGAGAAGCTCCTGCGGCACCACTACGAGCAGCAGCAGGAGGACCTGGCCCGCAACCTGGGCAAAGGCAAACGCATCCGCAAGCAGGTCAACTACAACGACACCACCCAGGAGGACCAAGGTAGGTCCACGCACACACACACACACACACACACACGGCGTAGAGCGCGCTCGCGTCCCGCCTCCGGTCCAGAGTAGTGGTCTGTAGTAGCCTGCGGTGCCACGGCGCCCTCAGGTGGCCACCGGCAGAAGCGATGTTCTGTTTCTCTCTGATGTGTGGCTCAGAGTGGCAGGACGATCTTTCAGACAATCAGTCGGAGTACTCCGTGGGGTCCGAGGACGAGGACGAAGACTTCGAGGAGAGGCCCGAAGGTAAGAGGCGCCGCGCGGATGGTTCGGCGGCGGGGGGACGCCGGGGCGGACGTCCCGCTGACGGTGGTTCTCTTGTGCAGGTGGACGCAGACAGTCTCGCCGGCAGCTGAAGAGCGAGAAGGACAAACCCCTGCCCCCCCTCCTGGCTCGGGTCGGGGGCAGCATCGAGGTACGTAGGGTTGCGTGACCGGGTCCGTACCTCGTGGTTCCGTCCGCTTTGCTTTGACCGTGACTCTCCGTCCTTCTCTCTCGGCCCGGTTCCGTCTCCGGACCAGGTCCTGGGCTTCAACGCCCGGCAGAGGAAGGCCTTCCTGAACGCCATCATGCGCTGGGGCATGCCCCCCCAGGACGCCTTCAACTCTCACTGGCTGGTCCGGGACCTGAGGGGGAAGAGCGAGCGCGAGTTCAGGTAACGACCCGTCCGGCTCAGTTTACACTGACCTCAGAAACGAGACCGGGCTCTTTCAGTTCCAGAACCAAACACCGTGAGTTCATTTTGAGAATGAGAGTGAGTCGGGTCAGCCAGTCGTCATTCGTCCTCGACCACGTGTCGGTTCTGATCCGTCGGGCCGTCTCGTGCGCTGCAGCGTGTGTTTGTTTTGTCCACCAGGGCCTACGTGTCTCTGTTCATGAGACACCTCTGCGAGCCGGGGGCGGACGGGGCGGAGACCTTCGCCGACGGAGTCCCGCGTGAGGGACTGTCCCGCCAGCACGTCCTCACCCGCATCGGGGTCATGTCCCTCGTCAGGAAGAAGGTACGGGCCTCTCAGAGGGGCCGGGTCCGTTCAGAGGCCGGAACCAGAGAACGATCGTTTCATTGTTCCTGTTCAAAAACTGACGGATCAATCAATCAACCCTCAGAGTTGAAGTCGCGGTCCGGCGGTTCTGTTCGCAGGTGCAGGAGTTCGAGCACGTGAACGGGAAGCTGAGCTCTCCGGATCTGATTCCCATCGGGATGGAGCTGAAGAAGCTGACGGAGAGCGTGTCCTCGGATCCCAACACCCCGGTCCCGGCCAGCCCCGTGGCCACGCAGCCCGGCACCCCCGTCCCGCCTGGTCAGTCCACTCGCCTCGGGTTTTTATTCAGGTTCACGCTCTGAAAAAAAAAAAGTTTGGGATGACAAGTTTGAGTTGTTGCTGTCGTCTGGACTGCAGAGAAGACGGAGTCTCTGCTGAGCGCCGCCGAGGACAAAGACGCCGCCGAGCAAGACGGCAGGAAGCCGTCAGAGCAGGAGGTGAGTCACGCGTCGTCCGTCACGTTCCACCACAACCCGTCTCGTCGTCCTCGGAGGACGCCGGCGTCAAACTGTTTTAACTCTGACCCGCTCTCCCCGCCCCCCCGGCAGAACTCTGGCTCAGAACCGGCGCCCACGTCTGAGAAGGCGGCTGACAGCGAGGAGACCAGGCCCGGCTCGGGGGAGAAGACGGGAGACGAGCGGGACAGAACCGAGTCGCCCCCGTCAAAGATGGAGCCGCCCGCCAACTCCAAAGACTCTTTGAAGCCGACGGATCAGTCGTCCGGTCACGCCTCGCCTAAAGGTGACGCCGGGCGCCGGGCGCCGCGCGTCGTCCTGTCAGCCTCTCACTTTTAATTTTTAATCCGAGTTGTGTCGTCCTCAGCGGAGTCCTGCAAAGAGACGGACAAGTCGTCAGGCCGCGACTCTCCTCCGGCAAAGACCGAAGACAAGGAGAACAAGCCAGGTAAACGCTCGGCAGGTAGAAATGAGCGAGTCTCCCGACAGGGCGGCGTCCCTAACGATGCCGCTCCGTCGTCCCGCAGCCGCCGGCGACGACGTGAAGAGCGAAGACGCTTTAGAAGGTCGACTCAACGGAGACAAGGACGCCCTGGACGAAATGGACGAGAGCCGGAAGGAGGACAGGAACGGATTCAAAGCCAAGTTCATGTTTAACATCGCTGATGGAGGTTTCACAGGTAAGACTGTTGTGCGTTTGTTGTGGTTGCGTTGCGATTGTGTTGCTGACGTGTGTGTCCGTCCTCAGAGCTGCACACCCTCTGGCAGACCGAGGAGCGGGCGGCGCTGTCGTCTGGGAAGATGCACGACATCTGGCACCGTCGCCACGACTACTGGCTGCTGGCCGGCATCGTCACGTATCCTGTCCTGGCTGATGACGATGTGTGTGTGTGCGTGTGTGTGCGTGTGTGTGTGTGTGTTTGCGTCACGACAGAGTTTGTTTGTTGGTCTCTCTTGACGCGGCCTCAGACACGGATACGCTCGCTGGCAGGACATCCAGAACGACCCGCGATACGCCATTCTCAACGAGCCCTTCAAGACCGAGATGCACAAGGGAAACTACCTGGAGATGAAGAACAAGTTCCTGGCTCGCCGCTTCAAGGCAACCGCTCGTCTCTCTGCTTAGAACCCGCCGCAGCAGAACGTTGTGTCTCACACTGTGTTTCCCCCCGTGAAGCTGCTGGAGCAGGCGCTGGTGATCGAGGAGCAGCTGAGGCGGGCCGCCTACCTGAACATGACCCAGGACCCCGGCCACCCGGCCATGGCCCTCAACACCCGCTTCTCCGAGGTGGAGTGTCTGGCCGAGTCCCACCAGCACCTGTCCAAAGAGTCCCTGGCGGGGAACAAGCCGGCCAACGCCGTCCTGCACAAAGGTTCGCCGCGGTTTCCGCCTCAGAAAACGATCCGGACGCGAACGAGACGTTTAGGATCCGGCGGCGCATTTAATAAAGAGGCCGGAGTTTAAACCTGGCGAGCTCCTCCTGCGCTCGCCAGCATCCGTCCGTGATTAATTCAACGAGCATCATTTATTCAGAAGTCTTTCTTTCAGCGCCGCGACTCAAACGCTTCCACCGGAATGAAATTAAAACCAAATTAAATAAAACCCGGTGGGGCCAGAACCGTTAATCTGCCGCGCAGACGTGTCGTGACAGATTTCAGAAAATCTTTCCTGCGTGTTCACCTGTCTCAGTGACCGTGTGTGTGTGTGTGTGTGTGTGCGCTCACAGTGCTGAACCAGCTGGAGGAACTGCTGAGCGACATGAAGGCCGACGTGACCCGACTGCCCAACATGCTGTCACGGATCCCGCCGGTGTCGGCCCGGCTGCAAATGTCCGAGAGGAGCATCCTGAGCCGCCTCACCAGCCGGGGGGGCGAGCCCCCACCTCAGCAGGTGAGAGACGACGGGCACGCGGCCAATGAAAAGCCTGAGAGTGACCCCCCCCCCCAGGTGGGCACGTTTCGGTCCTGAAGCCTCCTTCGTCCCGCCCCTCCTCCTCGGGACGGAACGCTCCGTTTCAGCCCCCGCGCTGCGATTGGTCCGGTGCTCTGTTTGGGTTGCCGTGGCAACTCCTGCGGTAACCGGGGCAACGTTGAGGAATCTGACTCGCTCCGCTCCGTGTTTGCTCTGCGCTCGCTCCGTTAGCGTTAGCCCCGGTGGCGTTGCCGTGTAACTGCAGCCCCGTCGCTCCTCTGGTTCCTCCGCAGCCTTTCGGCCAGGGGGGGTTCGGCTGCTCCCAGATGTACGGCGGCGGCTTCGGCGGGGGCTTCAGGGGACCAGGAGGGCAGCCCGTGGTCAACTACAGCCAGATGCCTCTGGGGCCCTACGTCAGCGGTGAGGGGCCGCGCCTCCAGCCCAGGGTCGTCAGACCAGATCCAGGCCGCACTTCTGAGCGTTCGCCAAATATCGTGTCTCGGTGTTTTTAAAGGTTTGTGCGCTCGCTGTGTTTGTACGTCACGTCTCTCTCCTCTCCAGTGTCCTCCAACGGCCCCCCGCCCCCGACCAGCCATCTGGACAAGAAGTCGCTGGACTCCTTGAGGGATGTGGCGACGCCCGACCTCAAGTCGGGCAAACCGAGCGACGTCATCTGCATCGAGGACTGAGCGGCTCCGTAACGCTGGCCCCCGGTCGGGCAGCTGCCGGGGACGGGCCGACACCTTTTCTTTCTCCCGCTCCGTCCTGACGTTAAACACCGAGCTCCCCGCCGCCTCCGGGGCGAGGGCGACGGACTTTGCGACGGACGCGCCTGTCGTACCGGTCGCGCTTTGATCTGTTTGAGGACGAGGAGGCAGGAGCGGGAGGTTTGTTTCCCGGCCCCTCGTCGCCGACTTTCTCGATCGCGGCTCAGTCTGATCCGGGAACGTGTGTTTTCTTTGTGCCAGCCTGGACTCTCTCATTGTGCGTGCGCCCGCTGCTTTCATCCGTCCGCCCACTCATCGTACACTGTGACCGCTGTTTCTCTGTGAAGAGGAGTGGAGTCAAGGACGGTGGTTTTTTTTCTCTTCTTTACTTTAAATGAATCTCTCTTTTTGTGGCTCACGTGGTAACAGTGGATTCCTATTGATTTGAATCACGAATGCAGTATCCCTCCCGCTGCAGAGACGCTGCAGCGTGCGCGAGGGTCGGCCTCCTGTACTGTACATATACTCAGAGACTGCGGTTTATTTTACCTCACGTCAGATCATAGTGAAATATACAAACATACGCGACGATGTCAGACGCCTGGTGTCGTACCTGGAGAAACTATGGAAGAGATTTTTAATGCATTCCAGAGAAGACGCAGTATTTCTGTGTACGCTACGATATTTGTGATTCTTTCTATATTTGAATGTTAGTAGTGGCTGTCGAGTTTAACCCTGGGGGGGCAGGACCTGAGGGGGTCCTCTGGCCCTCTGGTCCTCTGGTCCTCTGGTCCTCTGGTCCTCTGGTCTGCGTCCAGGGACTTTCCTGCCTCCCTGTCGTCATCAGAAAGGAACACGACGTCACAAGCTTCTGTTTTGCTTCTCTTTATGTTAATACGAGGTGGGTTCGGTTCCGGCGACCCGGTCCGGTCCGCTTGTGTCCTGGCGGTCTTTTTAAGGGCCGGCGCGACCCGTGCACGCCGCCTCCACCTCCAGCCTCCTGGGGTCCGTCTCGGTTCTGGTGCGTGACGCTTCACGGGTCCGTTCCCCCCGCTGTCATCACGAGGAGTGAAACATGTTTTATAAAGTGAAGCTGACTCTTTCCTTTTCTATGAAGGCTTTGCTCAGATGTTTGGACTCAGAGGGAAAATTCTTTTCTTTTTCCAAAGACCAGTGGCATTCCCTGTTTGTGTTCTTATCGCCGCCGCGTGTTTGACATTGTCGGGATGACGATTGTGATTGGACTGAGGAGCCGGTGGGGGAATTTTCTTAATCTCCAGTTGAAGCGAGTGTCCCGCGCACGGCGAGACGAACCTGGGGGCGCATCAGTTTTTCTTCGTGTGGATCAGTGCTGTTCTGTTCTCCGTGTTTCTCTTCATCTCATCGGTTACTTGACCTGGACGCGCGTTCGGTCGCTTGACAGATAGAACCTCAAAAATGTGTAAATACTTGAAGGATTTTTCCAGAGATGAGTCCATCTCATATATAGATTTACGTATCAAACTGGAAAGATGATGAATGTCTGGACGGTGTCGCCATAGAACTGCACCACACGTGCTCATCAATCAAAACCATGTTTTCCCTCCGGAGCGATGACCGGGAGACGACATTGAAAACATTCTGCAATCAAATGCAATCAAACTGAAGTCGGTATGAATGTAACGTGTGTTAGAAAAAAAGGCTTCAGTCTAATATTATAAATATGTTAACAATGTATGAACATGCTTATTAACATGGCTTCAAAAGCTACCAAAAGACCCTGATACAGGCACCTTTGCTGCAGTGAATGCACAGCATGTGTTGGACAGTTCACTTTGGGGAGACGGCGGTCGAGCATTTACAGACAGCGAGCAGTGTTATGGTTCTGATATTTGTGCTGTATAGCAAATTGAATGAAAAAAAAGTGAATTGTCATCTTTTTATTTGTATTCTGTGTATTTGTTCAATGTGTTTTAATAAATCTTCTGGACAACAGCGACGCCGCGCCATTCCTCTTGGTTGTGGTTAATCTGCAGATGAAGGACGACGCCGACACACAACACAAGCTGCACGAGCCCGCGGGACCGCAAATGTGATTAGAGGCAGAAATAGAAACACTGATGTGGACGCCACAGACAGACAGAGGCCGTTCACACAGCAGCCCGCCCATCTATACACTCCACGTGTTGATCAATTAATTAATCTGAATACACTAGAAGAAGAAAACAAGCGCACGCGCTCCTTATCGGGGTTATTACCGTTATTAATCATTTTTAATCATCAATCATGAAATATGAACGAGAAATTCACACAACTACAGCGCGTGTGTGCGTCAACACGCACCTGCAGTCCAATCCGGAAGTGCCGTGACACGGCATTGGCCCTAATTCCCCTTGTCCAGCCCACTTTCTCCGAATGCTTCCTCTGATTGGTCAGAATTCCACTCTCAGGCTTCTCATTGGCCGCCGGCCGAACTGTGCCGCTCTGCCATTGGCCGGCTGCGGCCGAGAGCCCTCCCCGCGCTCCGTGCCGCTGTCTGGACGGCAGCGGGGGTCTGGAGAGTGGGAGGAGGGAGGAAAGCAAAGAAAGGACAGAATGAGCCTGGAGGGGCCGGAGGGGGGGAACGGACCCATCTGAAAAAGAGAGGGAGGGACGGAACCGGAGACAACCGACGGAGCGGAGCGGGGGGGGCGGAGGGCGGACCCGGGTTAGCTCATCTCGCGGCGCGGGGAAGAAGTTGTGGGAAAGTAAACAGGAGCGTTCCGGTCCGTTCGGACACTTGCCGCCTTCGCAGGAGACGAGGAGGATGAGCGCGTGCTGAGGGTCCATGGGACGGTACCGGGACTAACGGGTCAGCGGGCAGCGGCCGGAGCCGAGGACACGGAGGTGAGAGGCGGTTTATGTTTGTTGTCCTCCCAACACTTTCCCTCTTTCCTTCCTCCTCCTCCTCCTCTCAGCGTGGTTAGCATGTTGCAACGACAGCGGTCCTGTGGGGGGGGGCATTGATGGAGCGGGAGCTGGGGGTGGGTGTGCTGGTCCTATGCCCCCCCTGCCTCTGCTGGGGGGGGGCAGCAGAGAGGATGATGGGAAAGGCAGGTCCCTGTGTGGGCCTGTGGTGAGTACACACCATCATGGACGATTAAACCGGAGTGAGGCCAGCAGGTCCTGAGACAGGACACCAGGAAGGATGGTGGGGGGTGGGGGGGGCTCGTCCTGGACCAGCACCTCGGGGCCCCCACCTCAGGCCCCCAGGCCCCCACCTCAGGCCCCCACCTCGGGGCCCCGCCTCAGGCCCAGCTGCCTCTCTGCAGCTCCTCCAAACCCTCGGGCCAGAAAAAGAGATTCCCGGCTGGGCCTGGTGTGGACGGTTGCTTCCCTGACTACAAGACTACAATGGCCCCTCCCAGGGTGGATTTCACACTGGCCCTATAGAACAGAGGGGGGGGGGGGCAGGGGCAGGGGGAGGGGTGATGGGGGGGGGCAAGTAATTAGCATTTGGAGCCAGAGCTCTGTTGGTGCCGGATGTGAGCGGTTCTTTAAAGAAACTCACTGTATCTGTCACAGTCCCACACATTAACACCCCCACTGCCACAAAGACCTCCCTATCAGCCCCCCCCCTCACACACACACACACACATACACACATATACACACACACACACACACAGGCTCGTACAGTATGTACACACTGGTATCACACGTCCTGTCGGATCATTAACCAGCACAAGGAACTCTGGGAAGTTTGGACGTGAAGGTTAATGTGTGTGTGTGTGTGTGTGTGTGTGTGTGTGTGTGTGTGTGTGTGTGTGTGTGTGTGTGTGGGGCGGATCAATACACTCATCAGATGAAAAGAAGGTTTGACCTCACACGCCGTGATGTCGTACAGAAATAGTAAAGGTGGTTCCGCCCGTCCCGTGACCTCAGCAGGATTACTCAGCCCGTTACAGAACCACGGGACACGTGTGCGGTCCGGTCCGACTCGGACCTGGGAGTGTGAGCAGCGCGTGGGCGGAGCTGCTCTGTAACCGAGGTAACCGAGTTACTTTACTGAAAGTAATCGGCTACAGGGCAAAGTAACTTCTGACTTACACCTTCACCGCTCTCAGAACCAGATTGTTCTCATCTCGGTTCTGTGTTGGCCCGGCCCGGTGTTCTGCTGTGAGCAGATGGGTGGGGGTGGGGGGGTTACTCCCACGGTGACCTTGGGTAATGCGGCACCTCGCTGCAGACGCTGTGTCGCAGAAGGCCGGACCGGCGCCGGAGGAACGCCGATGACCCGGTTCTAATGTGACGTGACGCTCCGTCTTCGGTTCTGATCCACGTCAGCAAACGGCCTCCCGCTCGGGTCCCGTCCGACAGACAGAACCCGGTTCCCTCTGTTCTGAAGGAGCTGCCCGCACTTCCTGAAGTCACATCCGCTCCTCTCGATTGGACGTCCTCAGCGGCGCCGGCCCGGGGGCGGGCTAGAGGCAGAACCCTGTGCTGGTACCGCCTGCGGTTCTCAGTGTCAGGAAAACCCGACGGTCATTAGTCACCGCCAGCTGCTCGTCCGCTGACACCCGGGCCGACCGGCGAGTTCTGCCTGCCGACGCGCGGCCCGGCGGCTCCGGGTCCGGCTGCTGGTTCAGAAACATCTTTTGAGTTCCTCCTTCAGAACCGGATGACGTGTCCCGACTCCGTGAGGACCGCAGCCGAGGCGGGTCCAACTGGAACGGAACAAAATGAAGGAGAAAATACACAAACCTGACACGCGATGTCTCCGGTCGGAACGCGTGGCCCGGTTCTGCTCGGATCACCTGCGAAAGAGCACACTGTGTGTGTGTGTGTGTGTGTGTGTGTGTGTGTGAGTCGTGACCAGGTTCTGTGCACACAGCTGTATGTAGGTCAGGGACAGGGCGTGTTGGTTTTCCACACCACTACTCGGACTCCTCATGGTTCTGTCTGATGCCTCCAGAACCGTCTGAGATTAAAACTGTACACAGAACCAAACCATACCGGACCCGTGAGCTCATCGCTGCCGCGGCGACCGGAGACAAACAATGCCTTCTGAGGCCCGGCACCCCCCCCCCACAAAGGAGTCACTGTTGGTCTGAGTGGGCCGACGGCAGAAACCGG
Organism: Psettodes erumei; assembly: GCA_016785225.1. Classification (NCBI taxonomy): domain Eukaryota; kingdom Metazoa; phylum Chordata; class Actinopteri; order Pleuronectiformes; family Psettodidae; genus Psettodes; species Psettodes erumei. The sequence continues at coordinate 164,249 of JAFBJZ010000913.1, read as the reverse complement.
GTCGTTGCACAGAGGAGGAGGCCGGGTCCAAACTCTTCTGCTGTAATGTAAAGACCGGTGTGATGATGATTCGGGATCCGGGGCCGGTCCGAACGGGGCCGGTACCGGCCGGTACCTGTGTGTGTCCTACGTTAAACCGAATGACGTCCGCCTGACCCGTCTCTTGTCAGGAATCATGTCGACCGCGACGTCTCGGCTGAGGGGGGAGGAGGAGGAGGAGGACGAGGATGAAGAGCAGGGGGAGGAGTTTGTGTTCGAGGACAGCGATGATGAGGAGACGCTCCAGGAGGACGGCACGGAACCGGAGGCCCGCGGGACGTCGGCCGCCGGCGGTTCAGAACCTCCCGGAACATCGCCCCCTGCTGGACAGGAGGCTGCACCTGCGGGTTCTGCTGCAGGTAACCGACCCGGTTCTGAGCCGGTGCTGGATGCTTAAAGAAATACCATGTTGTAGTAAAAGTACGTTTAATTATCACCAGGATGTACTTTACTGAGTCCCATAAAAACTTTACTTTTAATTATTTTTCAGTGAAGAAAACAACATAAACTAGACTGTGAGAGCGTGTGTGGAGGCGCTGCTCCTGTAGTAAATGTTACTTTAATGTTGTTATTTATAACAGTCATATTTTATTCAGATAGTCATAGTGTTTCTCTTGGTTAAATCTTCATGTGTTTATGGAGATATGCCTCAGAACGGGACAGTTTATCTCACAGTGATGAAGAAACCTTCAGTCCTGGATCCCGGTACCGATCCGGATCGGTCCCGAAACGATGCGGTGGTTCTGAGGACCCACACACGGAGAGCGATGTGTGTTAGTGTGCGTATCGCCGTGGTTTGACACAAATAACGGCCCCGACGCACCTCGGTAATTTCCGTACGCTCCTCGAACGTTACTCGTTACTTTCCGTCCCCGCAGTTTCGCGTTCGGAGGGAAAAGAATGTCGCGGACGTTTAACGGCTCGTCTGTTTCATTCACCGTGAATGCTCCGGGTCCGAGCACCCTGGAGCTTTAAACGAGACCGGGCCAACGCCAGAGTTCGACCCAGTTCACGTTCACGTCAGAACCGCTGTGGAGGCAGCGGAGGAGAGCACGGCGGATGACGTGTGAAGTACGACGACTCCGAAAGGTTTCCCTCGCTTTCTGTGTCGGCAAGAGCCAAGCTAACATGAGCTAACATAAGCTAAGATAAGATACGACAAGATAAGACAAGCTACAATAAGCTAAGATACGATACGATACGATAAGATAAGATAAGACGAGCTAACATAAACTAAGCTAAGAAACGATAAGATAAGACGAGCTGAGGTAATATAAGACAAGCTAACATAAGCTAAGACAAGCTGAGATAATGTAAGACAAGCTAACATAAGCTAAGATAAGATACGACAAGATAAGACAAGCTACAATAAGCTAAGATACGATACGATACGATAAGATAAGATAAGACGAGCTAACATAAACTAAGCTAAGATACGATACGATAAGATCAGACGAGCTGAGGTAATATAAGACAAGCTAACAAGAGCTAACATAAGCTAAGATAAGATACGACAAGATTAGATAAGCTAAGATAAGATAAGCTAAGAATATAAGACAAGCTAACATAAACTAAGCTAATATACGATAAGATAAGACAAACCAAGCTAACATAAACTAAGCTAAGCTAAGATACGATAAGATAAGACAAGCTACGGTAATATAAGACAAGCCAACATAAACTAAGACAAGCTAACAAACTAAGCTAAGA
>JAFBJZ010000913.1:147500-157500 GCA_016785225.1 Psettodes erumei | reverse complement strand
CTGAGCACGAGGACACGGATCTGCGGCCGCTAATCCCCGTCGCTCCTCCCCCCGTTTATAATTTGCGGCGACAGAATCAGATTAATTGATAACGGCGATCGTGGGGGAAGAAAGCGGCGCAGACAAACGGCCGTTTAAACCGGATCAATAAAGCTGAGCTCAATGAGCCCCGATCGCCGGGGCAGCGGACGGGACGGGTCGATACGTCGGACGGGCTGGATACGATCGTGTTAAGATGAGCCCCCCCCCAGGAAAACGACACAGATGATCAATACTCAGGGTTATAATCTCGTGTGTGTGTGTTTAAAAGATGTTCACACACTCTTTACTGCTGCGTCTTCAGGTGAGGCGGAGGACGAGGTCATCTACGACGACGTCCCCGGCGAGGACCCCCTCTCTCCTGATGAAGGTGAGCGTCTGGTCTTTGTGTGTGTGTGTGTGTGTGTGGGCCGCGGCGTGACGTGTCGTCGTGTCCCGCAGATCTGATTTACGAGGACGTGCAGCGGGACGGCGGCCCGACGGCCGCGGGCAACGGCTGGAGCTCCAGCGAGTTCGAGAGCTACGACGAGCAGTCGGACGGCGAGACCAAACCGCCCGCCAAGAGCAAGGTACGCAGATCCACACCCCCCCCCAGGGTCGCCCCCCCCCTCAGGGTCACCCCCCCCTCAGGGTCACCCCCCTCAGGGTCACCCCCCCTCTACGTCACCCCCCTCAGAGAGTGAAAGGTGAGCGGGGGGGCAGTTCTGCGGCCGGCCACACGATGGCGCTGTGGCCACGGCTGCAGGTCGCCGCTCTGTTGACGCACCAACAGAACCCAGTTAATCACAGGAGGGAGGGGGGAGCCCCCCCCCAGTTTTCCCAGCATGCTTTGCTCAGGCCGCTGAACAAAGGGAAGGCTTCAGTAATTAATGAAGGAACCTTGGCTGCTGGGGCGCGTCACAACCAGCCTTCATCAGGTTGTTTTTAATTCGTCCCGCCCCATTAATTTTTCACCAGTTCGACCACAACACCCCCCCCGTCCCGTCCCTCCCCCCCATGTCCTGTCACCCGCCTCCTGCCCCCCCCCCCCACTCTGTGCCTGTGATTAATTCCCCGGCTTGTTTCGCCTTCATCACTTCCGTTTCCCTCTCCTCTCTTTCCTCTGTCTGACTCTTTCCTGCTCCCTCTGCTGTTCGTGGCTAAATGTGTCCCGCCCTCCTCGACCCCCCCTCCCCTACCCCTACCACGCCCGTCCCGGCCCGACCCGGTCCGACCCGGCCCGACCCACGCAGCTCTCTCCTGAAGTGCGGCGGCTGAGGGAGCGTTGTGCCAGGACCAGACGCGAGCTGGCCACCAGGCTGTCGGGCAGGCACCACTACGACGTGAAGGTACAGAAACAGAACCGGACGGGTCCGACGGTCGGCAGAACCCCCCCCCTCCCCCAGCTTCCCTCTGCACTGTGACCTTCCCTCTCTCTGTCCCCGCCTGCTTCAGCACCAACATGAATTATTAATCAACATATTTACGTCCACAAACACCGACTCTCCACATAACGACCTACTTTCCTGAAGTGGCCTCGTGTAAAAATATCGCCCCCCCCCGCCCCGGTGTATTCTGGGCCGCCGGGGTCCGGTTGCGAGAGTCGGCGCTCAGACGGAGCCGTCGCTCGGCGAAACACTGTGGGAACTTCCTCCTGTCTGTGTCCAGGTCCAGCAGCTGATGAAGGCGGCGAGGAGCGGGACGAAGGATGGGCTGGAGAAGACCAAGATCGCCGTGATGAGGAAAGTCTCCTTCCTGCAGAGGAAGGATCAGCTGGGTAAGGGGGGGGGGTGTTTGAGGCGTCTCTGTTCATATTTTGGAGGTGCGCCTCCTCGCGCTCCTCTCTAACCCCCGTGCTCCCCTGCAGAGGAGGAGGACGACGCCGGCTACCTGGACGTGGCGGTGTCGGAGGTGAAGCACCCCCCCCCGCAGCTCAGCCCCATGCCGGGGGGGCTCACCAGCCACCAGGTGCTGCTGCACGTGAAGGTTCCCGCGCCCTCGCCCCGGCCTCAGCTCGCCGTCTTAACGCCTCGTGTCCCCGCAGGTCGTCCGGCGCCACATCCTGGGCTCCATCATCCAGAGCGAGCGCAGCTACCTGGAGTCTCTGAGGAGGATCCTGCAGGTGAGCCCCCCCCCCGCTGTGAAGTCACGGCGAGAAGAGCGGCGGCGGCGTCTGGGCGAAAGTGACGGCGATGAAAGAAGCGCGCTGGTCCCCGCGGCGTCCGCCTGTCGGGCTCCTCTTTAATCTCACCGCACGAGAAACGAGAGCAGTCGGCAGCGCCGCCGCGCCGGTCGAGCCCGTTTCTCCGAGCTCCGACCGGCCGGGAGCCGCCGACTCCTCCCGTTATTATTCCGTCTTTTTACGATTGCGACTCGCCGCGAGCCGCGGGCGCGCTTCTTTATCGGCCGATCATCGGGATTGATGCGCTTCCAGGAGCCGCGGCCACATTTCCTCGTTATCCCCGACTCGCGGGGGAATTCGTCAGTCGGCGCTCGGCCGTCGATCCGTCTCGAGCGGGCGCTGACGCCCCCCCCCCTCTCGCCGTCTCCCCAGGAGTACCACCGGCCGCTGATGGAGGCGGACCCGCGCATCCTGAGCCCGCGCAAGATCCGGCCCATTTTCCACCGCCTGCGGGAGATCACGCAGTGCCACGCCATGTTCCAGATCGCCCTGGCGTCCCGCGTGGCCGAGTGGGACAGCAGCGAGAAGATCGGAGACCTGTTCGTGGCCTCGGTCAGTGTGCGCCCCCACCCCACGATCTCCACCCGCCTGTTGGAGCGAAATGTTCTGCAGGATCCTGGGGGGGCGGAGTTTAATCTCTTCGTATGATTTGCTAATTCTCCTCGCAACCGCCGCGATCGGCCGCCCGGTGTGGGTTTAATTGAGGAGAGAGAATATATGTGTACATCCCCTCACGCACACACACACACACACACACACACACACACACACACACACACGCAGACACACACTCCCCGTTCCCTTCGCCTCTTAAATGGCTCGTGAAGGGTGTTGCAGGAGCGGCGATGGTAAACAAACCAATTTTTTTAAGCACTATACTTAAACGGCCATTTTCTCGCCTCCCTTTACATCGAAACGACCCGCGGGTCGCCGCGCAAACGGGACGGTTCGCCAGGCGCTCGAGATGTCACAGGAAATTACACCTCCGTGCCCGCGGACGCCGGCGCGAAGACGGAATAATCAAACATGGCAGCGCGGCGGACCCTCTCATTACGGGGCCGCCGCCGCAAACTCAGGTAATTACCGGCGCTCGTTTCTCCGCAGTTTTCCAAGTCGATGGTGCTGGATGTTTACAGCGACTACGTGAACAACTTCACCGCCGCCATGGCGCTCATCAAGAAGGCGTGCGTGTCCAAGCCGGCCTTCCTGGACTTCTTAAAGGTGCGTGTGTGTGCGTGTGTGTGTGTGTGTTGTTTACACCGACGTAAACAACGGGCGGACGTGTCGACAAGGAGCGAATTTCATTTGCTTTTTTTAATGAGAGTTTTTAATCAGATTTCATTATTGACGGATCAGATACGGCCGCGTTTGGACCAACATGGCGCCGCAAACCGTTTGATGTTATCCCGCGTGCGACGGCTTAATAACGCCGCCGAGACGAAGCGGAGGTATTCATCATCCAGGAGGCGCGGCGGCGGGTTGAACCAGCGGTCGACCCGTTCGGGTCCGGACGATGATGCGTTGTGTGTCTCAGTCAGATTAGGGCGGCAGATTAATATCTGATTAATATTAATAATCTGTATAATAACGTGTGTTTGCTGAGCGACGTCGTCCCTGTGTCTGCAGAAGAAACAGGCGTCCAGCGCCGACCGGATCACGCTGTACGGCCTGATGGTGAAGCCCATCCAGCGGTTCCCTCAGTTCATCCTGCTGCTGCAGGTACGAGCCCGGTCGGTTTGTTTTAACCGGCGCCGCAGCACAGACGGGCGGGGTCACGCCCATCTTCTGCTGAACGGCCACCGGTCTGTTTCATTTAGAGGAGAAAACAGGAGGCGGGGGAGGTTTGTGGGCGTGGCCACGCCGCGCTCCGCTAACGTGTCACGTGACCTTTCCCAGGACATGCTGAAGAACACGCCGCGGGGACACGTGGACCGCCTGCCGCTGCAGCTGGCGCTCACCGAGCTGGAGGCGCTCGCCGAGAAGCTGAACGAGCAGAAGCGAGCCGCCGACCAGATCGCCGAGACCCGGCAGCTGGCCCGCAGCGTCGGGGACCGGCTGCTCAGCAAGGTGACCGGACCGGCCGGCGCCGCGGCGTCGCCCACGGGCGTCGCGGCGCGCATTAATGCGGGGGGGGCAGACCCGCCCGGCGAACGTTATCGTCCGTAAACAGACGGAGCTCCGAAGGAATTAGACGCTAAATGAGACGTTTAATTGGAAACTGTAAGAGCCCCCCCTTTTTATTCATCTCCATCAGCCCTCTCTGAGATGAGCTGATCTGACCCCCCCACACACACAGACACACACAGAGAGAGACACACACACAGACACACACAGAGAGAGACACACACACACACACACACGCGCGCACACACAGAGACACACACTGCAGCAGTCGACTCTTTTGCCCCGAAAACCTCCAATGAAATATTCATTCTTTGTCTCCGAGTATCTAAGTCACCAGAACAGGACAGATAACACACACACACACACACACACACACACACACACACACACACACACACACACACACACACACACACACACACACACACACACTCTCAGCTGTGTGGGTTGTCTGTGTGTGTGTCTGTGTGTGTGTGTGTGTGTGTGTGTGTGTGTGTGTGTGTGAGTGGCCGCAGAGCGGACGCACACGTCCACAACACACACAGACGTTCGAGTTTCAGGACCAGAACCGAACCAGAACCGAGAGTTGATCGAGACGCTCGGGAAAGAATCGTAAACACGGGTTGTTGTGAGAGCAACGCACAACGTGCATCACACACTGTCACACATCTGTCATAACATTCTCGTGTGTGTGTGTGTGTTAGGACTCAGTGTGTGTGTGTGTGTGTGTGTGTCTCTGCCTCAGAACTTGTTGAAGAAGACGATAAAGAAGTTTGTGCGTCGCCGTCGGGTTCCTCCTCTCGCTGTAAACACGTGTGCGAGGCGCAGATAGCGACCGTGTGTGTGTGTGTGTGTGTGCGACCTTGATCCCGGCCGTGACGTTGTGCGTCCGTGTGTCGCAGCACCTGAGTGCGGAGCAGGGCTCGCTGGTCCTGTGTGAGACGCTGGTGGAGACGGTGGTGGGCGAGCGAGGGACGGTCCTGAAGTCCAAGGAGAGGAAGGTCTTCCTGTTCCACGACGTGCTCGTCTGCGCCAACATCAACGTCAAGTACGTGGGTCTGGTCTGGGTCCTGGTCTGGGTCCTGGTCTGGGTCCTGGTCTGGGTCTGGGTCTGGGTCCGGGTCTAGATTTCTCTCTCTCTCTCTCTCCTCCTCCTCCCTCCCTCTCTCTCTCTCTCTGTCTCTCTCTCTCTAAAGTAAACAGGAAATGGATTTTGTTTGTCTTTTGGACTTCCTGTCAGCTCCCCGTCACACTGACTGTGTCCCCTCTGCCCCCCTCTCTCTCTGCCCCCCCCCCACACACACACACACATACACACATACACACACTGTCCCCCCCCCCAGGGGCCCCCCTGACATCAGCAGCCTGGTGCCCGTCGGCCCAAAGTACACGGTGAAGTGGAGCGCGCCCCTGCAGCAGGTGCAGGTGGTGGAGGCGGGGCAGGAGGGCGCCCAGAGCAAAGACGCCATCTTCCAGCAGGGCGGGGCGCGGCGCCCAGGTGCCGCCTGCACCTCAGGTAAACGCACGCGACCCGCCGGTCTCGGAACCGCCGCCCGACTCGGCAGAACCGATCTGTTCGCCGCCTTTCTGAGGAGGACGGAGGAGGAGAGCGATGACGGGCACTTGTTCCCGGTCGCCTGGGGACGTTAATCTCAGAGGGGGATGGGGGGCTGAGGGAGGGGGGCTCTCTCTGCCCCCCCCTCAGCCCCCCCCAGTCTCATTTCACTCTCTGATAGACCACAAACACATGGAGAGTGGAGTCATCAATCTGCACAGATTATTCCCTCCCTTTCCAGGCCCAATTAGAGAGCCAGCAGCAGTAGATAGGAATCACTGGTTGAAACAGGAGTTTCACACACACACACACACACACACACACACACACACTCACACTCACACACAGACACACACAGCCTGACGAGATACCTGATAAATGCGCCGGGATAGACGGCAGGTACAAACCTTATCAGGCTGTTTTAGGCTGCAGCTTCTTTATTAATGGTTCCTGCTTCACGCTGCAGCTGCTCCCAGATCAGCTCCTCACTGGTCCCCCACACGCCCCGAACGCTGCAGCTGCTCCCAGATCAGCTCCTCACTGGTCCCCCACACGCCCCGAACGCTGCAGCTGTACTGAGATCAGCTCCTTGCTGTTCTCCTTGCACCCTGAACGCTGGTGCCAGGGCCCGGGCTCAGGTCTGGGATCAGTTCTGACCCCTCCCTCGGCCCGGCTCCTTGTCCTGGTGTCTGTGGGGAACCCCCCCCCCGACAGGGTGCAGTGGTGGGTTCTGGCTGTGGGTTCTGGCCGTGGATCAGTCCGCGGTTCTGACGCAGGTGTGGAAGCCGCATTGTCTGTAAATCCACTGGCCGGCGCCGCTGGCACGCCGTCCACGTCCCGGATTGACGACTTTATTCCAGCGGAAGCGGGGACGGGTCCTCCGGGTCCCGTCCGCCGGCGCCTGGCGGGCCGCGTGCCCGGCGCTCGGCGCCGATATCCGTGTCTGGGCGCGAAAACCCGTATCCTGCCCCCTCGACGGGATTACGCTGGATTACAACTCAGCAGATTCACCTCTGGGTCCGCAGCCAGCGGCGGGCCCTGCAGGAACCTGAGAGTACGGGGGGGGCATTGTTCTCGCAGCTAAACCCCCCCCAAACACACACACCCACACACACACACACGCACACACACACACACTCTTCCATTCAGACCTGTCAGCCATTGATTTGCTCGCTCAGATGACAGATGTCTGAGGTCCCATTAAAGCTGACGCGGCCCCTCCCTCTCTGTTCCCTCGCGGCCTCTTTACCGCACGTGGCAGAAATCAAAGCCCCCCCCCTCCCCCGGCTCCCGCTGCCCCCAGAGAAACACGCCTCACTAAACCCGCCTACCACTCTATTATGTGGTGACAGTGCGGGACAGCTCCGCGGCAGAAACACACCTGCAGGATTTCATTAGGCCGCTCTCGGGGGGGGGGCAGACAGGAGGAGACGCCGCCATCGATCGGCGGCGGGAGGGAGCGACCGCGAAGGTAGCGGGCGCCGGATCGATGGCCAACCCTCGGCTAATGAGACGCCGGCCTTCCTCGCGGCTCCAAATAACAGTTTCTGATTCTGGGACTCGTGAATTCACTCTGCTGCTCCACAAATAAAGATTATTGATCGGCCGCTTTGATCGGGACCCCCGGGGGGGGGGCTCCCCCCCCCTCCTCCTCCTCCTCCTCCTCTCACATGACCTTGGAGGGACAGAGCTGAGACTGGGCTGGATTTATTAACAATAGATTGATCGAGACGTTCGCCAGCTACTCAGAAAGAGAATTGATCACCACCTTTTATATTTGCTGTATTATTATATATATACTTAATGTACTTTGATGTATGTATATATATTTATATATTCATATCTTTATACTTTACTCTGTGTTAAACACGTCTGGGTTTTAGAACAGCGAGCAGGTGGAAGACGGCGCCTGTGAAATGCAGATCAATAATCAATAATCACCCCCCCCCCCCCAGGTAAGGCGGTGCTGGGGCCCCCCCGCCTCTACCAGGAGCTGCAGGAGCTGCAGCACGACCTGTCGGTGGTGGAGGAGGTGACGCTGCTGGTGGGGACGCTGCAGGGGACGTACCAGGTACGGGGGGGGGGTCCTTAAAGACGCACTGTGAGGGGGGGGGTCACGTGTCCGCGGCGGCGAGGACGTGCAGCTTGTGACCGCGTTTTCCCGTCAACAGAACCTGAACACCACCGTGGCCCAGGACTGGTGTCTGGCCCTGCAGAGGCTGATCCGGATCAAAGAGGACCAGATCCAGAGCGCCAACAAGTGCCGCCTGCGCCTGCAGGTCCCAGGCCGGCCCGACAAGTGAGTCCGCACGCACACGGGGTTCACAACACGCGTGTCCCGACGTGGACGTCCAGAACCAGAACCTCAGCGCACGTACAAACCAGATCAGGGACTGGACTGGAACCAGAACCAGTTCACAGTGTAACAGGAGGACGGCTGAGGCACAGGGGTTCCTGTCTCACAGGACACCTGTCTCTAAGGACACCTGTCCCTCAGGACACCTGTCTGTCAGGACGCCTGTCCCTCAGGATGTCCGTCTCACAGGACTGAGACCAGGGGACACTGTCTCTCGTCCGTCCCTGCCGCCCCCCCAGTTTAGATCTAAGCGTGTTCACGTGTGACGGAGCGCAGGAGACGGGTTCTGTTGGACCGGATCAGAGGGAGGCGGGAGACAAAGACGGAGCGGAGCCAGAACCTTGACCCCCCCAGGAAGGTTTGGCTCGGCGCCGACGCTCTGGAGCGACAGCTTGAGCGGCGGCGGCGCCGCACGGGTCCGGGCCTGCCGGGCCAATCTGCTCGCTCAGATGTTCGGGGGAGACAGATGTCTGACGAGTTCCCCTTCGAGGACTCCATGATGATGTCACGAGCAGCTGCTCCGCCCCCCCACTTAACGGTCAGAACCGGGCCTGGGTCACAGGTGGAGTGGGGGGGCTCTGACTCCACCCAGGGTGCAGCAGGGGCAGATTGTGGAGTGTAGGGGCTCAGCAGGTGGACACACACACACACACATACAGACAGACACACACACACACACGCATACACACACACACACAAAGACAGACAGACACACACACACACACACAGACAGACACACACACACACACACACACACACACACACACACACACACACACACACACACACACACACACACACACACACACACACACACACAGTTTGATATCCTTTGTGTTGAGTTGTTAATCTGCAGGTAACTCGCTCTCCCTGCTGACTGACACACACACACACACACTCTGCTGGTGAGAGAGTGCCCCCCCCAGTCAGCAGCACATCACAGCCTCCACCCTGCAAACAGAGAGAGGACGTGGAGAGAATCTCGACGCCGCTTCTCAGCGCTTCATTAACGTCCTGTTGGACTGTGCACACACACACACACACACACACACACAGACACACACACACACACAGACACAGATAGACACGCACACACACACACACACACACAGATAGACAGACACGCACACACACACACACACACAGATAGACAGACACGCACACACACACACACACACAGAGTGTGCCCCCCTACAGTTAGCATGACATGCAGCAGCTGTACTGTCTTCACAGCAGTTCTGCTTTGTCCCGACTCTCTCTGGACCGCAGAGGGACGTCTCCCATAGGACAGGTGAGAGGACAGATGAGAGGACAGGTGTGTGAGGACAGGTGAGAGGACAGATGAGAGGACAGGTGTGTGAGGACAGGTGAGAGGACAGGCGTAAGGACAGGTGTGTGTGTGTGTGGGTCTGTGTGTGTGAAGACAGGTGTGACCTCAGGCTCTGTTGTGTACCCCCCCCCCATGAAATGAAGTGAGTATAAATTTGCAGCAGCAGGTTTGACAGAAGCAGAATTTCCTCCCCTCAGTTTCCATCTGATGTCAGATTATCCCCCCACACACACACACACACACACACTCACACACACTCACACGCACACACACACACACACACACACGATCAGGTGATGTTGTCGTAGCTTCATCAGACACTCCCACGCGGTGACGTGGGGAAGCTAGCGTTAGCACGTTAGCATGTTTCTGTCCCTCTGCGGGACACTGGCCCGGAGTCCCGGCCCGTGTTCTGTCCCGCCCTCCTGACCCAGT
>JAFBJZ010000913.1:140000-142500 GCA_016785225.1 Psettodes erumei | reverse complement strand
GGGGGCAGAGGTGTGCTGCACCTGGCTGCGAGCGGAGCCGAGTCAATTAATAAATGTGGAGCCGGCGGGGGCGCGGCGGTCTCCGAGGACGCCGCCCACGCTTCCTGAGCACGTATGTAAAGGCCGGCGTGCTCACGTGTTGGTGTGTCGGCGTGTTCACGTGTTTGCGTGTTGGCGTGTTCACGTGCAGGTGTGTGTGTGTGTGTGTTGGGCTTTAAAGCGTGACAGCAGTGGGTATCAGGCGGCGAGCGGCCCTTTTCTGACTAAAGCGTTAAATGGAGTCGCTCTAAGTCCTCCATGCAGAGCAGACTGCGATTAGCGGCTTAGCTCAGCGCCGGCCCCCCTCCCTCGGCGACTCGGCCGCCGCCTCCGGGACTCCCCCGCCTCTCGGTGCCAAAGCTCCGCGGCGTCTCCGTCTCCCGCGGCTCCTCTTGGCGGTCGGAGTTACAGTCGGAGGAAAGAAAGAAATCCCAGATTAGAGGAGATGTGTCCGCGGGGCGAAGCCTCCTCCTGCAGAAAATAAAGTTTTAAAGACGGGTCACCTCAGGGAGCGCAGCCCGCTGCAGCTCTGCAGCTCCACGCAGCTGTGTGTAGCTCTGTGTAGCTCTGTGTAGCTCTGCAGCTGTGTGTAGCTCTGCAGCTCTGTGTAGCTCTGTGTAGCTCTGCAGCTGTGTGTAGCTCTGCAGCTCTGTGTAGCTCTGTGTAGCATTGTGTAGCTGTGTGTAGCTCCATGCAGCTCTGTGTAGCTCTGCAGCTGTGCAGCTGTGTGTAGCTCTGTGTAGCTCCATGTAGCTCCATGTAGCTCCGTGCAGCTGTGTGTAGCTGTGTGTAGCTCTGCAACTGTGTGTAGCATTGTGTAGCTCTGCAGCTCTGCAGCTTCGTGTAGCTCTGTGTAGCTCTGCAACTGTGTGTAGCTCTGTATCTGTGTGTAGCATTGTGTAGCTCTGCAGCTGTGCAGCTGTGTGTAGCTCTGCAGCTCTGTGCAGCTGTGTGCAGCTGAGTGTAGCTCTGTATCTGGGTGTAGCATTGTGTAGCTCTGCAGCTCCATGTAGCTGTGTGTAGCATTCTGTAGCTCTGCTGCTTGTGTAGCTGTGTGCAGGTTGTAGCTGTGTGTAGCTCTGCAGCTCCATGTAGCTGTGTGTAGCTCTGTAGCTCTGCAGCTCTGTGTAGCTGTGTGCAGGTTGTAGCTTTGTGTTGCTGTGTGCAGGTTGTATCTGTGTGTAGCTGTGTGCAGGTTGTAGCAGGTTGTAGCTGTGTGTAGCTGTGTGCAGGATGTAGCTGTGTGTGTGTTGGTGTGTGAACTCGTTAGGCTGTGGAGATAAACCTTATCACAAGTCTGCTGAGAGAGAACAGCGGGGGCAGACTGACTCCTCAATTTATCTCTTTCATTTTCTCTCTCTCTCTCTCTCACACACACACACACACACACACACACACACACACACACACACACACACACACACACACACACACACACACACGCAGCTCACTTCTGGGGACATTTCGTAGACGTGCATTGATTCCCTGTAGACTCGCCCATTAACACTGGTTACACACGGATCCTGTCAAACTGTCCCTAATTAACTGGTGTTTAGTCTGGTGAAGTTGCTGCACACTCTCACACACACACACACACACTCTCACACACACACACACACACACACACACACACACACACACACACACACACACACAGTCAGGTGCTGTCCTGGTTAATAGACAAACCACATTGTGATGGTCGTGGTTGTTTAGAGTCGGTGCACGCTTCGTTTCCTGCCCCCTCTGCCATTTTGAAAGATGAAACAGAGCTGGTTTGGCAGCCGGCCCAGGGGGGGCGGGGGGGCGGCGGCGAGGTGGGGGGGGGTTAACGGATTAATGGGCGACTCTGTAGCAGGAAGGCGAACAGCTGAGCCCCGCCAGAGGATCAGCTGCTGAAGGTTGACGGCGTGAGAGTCCACGTGCATCGGATCAAACTCTCTTCGTTTCACGTCGCCGCCGATCCTCGCGTTTCATTGGCTCCTCGGGCAGGAAGCGACGGCCGTCGGTCGCGCCGGCCCGAAGCCGCAGAACGGCTGAAAGCGACGCACGGGAGAGGGGCGCCGCAAAGGAGATCCTGGGTTCCCGGTTCTGATCCGCCGGGCCCCGACGGAGGACAGGAATCCTGCCGGGTCTCACCGAGCCGCCTTCAGAACGGCGAGGGACGCGTTCCCAGGCTCCATTTATGAGGCATTAGCTCACGCCCCGGGGATTTCATCACGTCTGCTTTGAAGTGCAGAACGACGAGAACCGGGTTTGGGCTGCACCGGGCTGAGCCCCCCCCCCCCTCTGAGAGGATTAGCTCCTGTGTCTCAGCCCCCCCCCCACGCAGCGCCGCTCGTTCACTTCCATTTCTGTGTTTTCAGATCCATTAAACGTGTTTGGGGGTCGCCCGGGTCCGCGCTTGTTTACGCCGCCGTTCGTACGTCTCCTCCGGCGCCACGTGAAAGCGTCCGCACGCGCC
>JAFBJZ010000913.1:122500-135000 GCA_016785225.1 Psettodes erumei | reverse complement strand
GTACACACGCTCCACACTGCTGAGCACAGGTACACACACACACACGCTCCACACTGCTGAGCGCAGGTACACACACACACAAAATAAAATAATAAAATGCAAACGACGAGCTTTCTCTCGGTTCTGATCACGTGACCGGCGCTGGTTGCCATGGTTATGATGGTAAACGGGTCTGTAGATAAGCGGGTCAGCGTGAAACCGGACCCGTGGGTGTTCTGATTCTGCTGCTGGTCTGTTCTCAGGTCAGAGGAACATGCGGGTCACCAGCCTCCTCATCTGTCAGGGCCTGTTGTGGGTCGGTACCGCCCAGGGCCTGATCATCACCCTGCCTGTGCCCAAGCTGGAGGGCATCCCCAAGATCACGGGTACGGGGGGGGTCCGTGTGACGTGGGACCGGTCCGAGAGCGCTCCGGTTCTGAGGGGTTCTGGTTCTGTCCCGCAGGAAAGGGCATGGTGTCTCTGAACGCCCACCGCGGGCCCGTGGACTTCCTGGCGGCGGCCGCCAGCTGCCTGTCTCCGGACCTGCTGAGACGGGACCCCGCGGGGGACGGGCCGGACTCGGCCTGCGGGGGCGAGGACCGCGGCGACGCCTCCTCCCAGGAGTCCCCGCAGGAGGGGCGGGGCCGGGGGCGGGGCGTCCTGCTGCAGTACCGGCTGCGCTCCACCTCGGGCCTGCCGGGCCGGCCGCTGACGGCGCTGGGCGACGAGGCGTCGGACTCGTCCCCGGAGTCCCTGGAGCACGGCGTGGAGGACGGGTCCATCTACGAGCTCAGCGACGACCCGGACGCCTGGGTCCGGGGCCGGCCCTGCGAGAGGGAGGGGGGCCGCAGGGACCGGGTGGTGTCGGCCGCGGTCGTCTCCGGGGGGAGGGGCTTCTGCAGACTGAAGGAGGGGGGGGCTCCGCCGGGGGCGAGGACGGGTCCGGATGGTTCCGAGAACGTTCTGATGGTGTGGCAGCTCCCGCTCACAGTCTGAGCGACCCGAGACCCGCAGCCGACCCGGTCGTCTCAGAACCCGTCTCAGAACCGATGATTTTACTTAACTAAAACTGAAGAGGTTCTGCTCCGAGCCACAGCAGAACCGGTTCTGGATGTGAAACGGGTCGGACACGTCAGCTGGAAACCCAGCTCCAGGCGAGGCGGCCCCTTCAGATCTGGACCTGTCCCACCTGTGTGTGTCTGTGTGTGTGTGTGTGGACATGAACCTACTTTTTGTGCGATGTTGTCGACTTTCATTCGTTCATAGTTGCCATGGACACGCCCCCCCCCGCATGATTCTTAGCTCCTCTGCTAACAGCTGAGACTCACCGTGTGTGTACTAATACTCTGAATGTACGCGCTGTACTGCTACTCACACCAATGAGACGCGCCCGTCCATCACCTGTGTGATCACCTGACCAGCCCAGTCATGTGACAGTGTTATCATGTTGCCACGCAGTAATACACCTCAGAAGGTACAAGTAGTAGTAGTAACGAAGAAGTACTGGTACTTACAAGTAAAAATAAAACTGTAAACATGAGTTTGATGTGTGTGCACCAATCAGAGAGCTCACCTGTGCAGGTGACCGGGTCGCCCTCATTAGCATATTCACCACACGCCACGTTTTTCTGTCGCGACCAATGAGGAGACGGATGCCGCCGGGTCGAAGGTCGTTGAGCGTGATGTCACACGCCGGCGGTTTCTCTTGTTTCCATGGAAACGGCAGCTCCTCTCCTGCACGTGATTTCCCAGGAGGCTCGGCTCCCCACACCTTCGTCCAGGTGGAGCGCCGGCAGGTTGTGTCGTCGTGGTAACGAGGCGGACACTGGGACACACACACACACACACACACACCATCTGGTGGAATCCAGATCCGTCCGGACAGGAAACGAAGCGGGGTCAACGCGTTGCCCTTTGACCTCATGGTTACATTAATAGCCCCCCTTTACTTCCTCTTTTCAGCCCCCCCAGACAGAACCGAACCTGGAGCGCTAACGTGCTAACGCGGCGCTGCACCGGTCGGCAGCAGAACCGCAGCGGCGAGTGTTTCTCTGTCAACAGCAGAGGGCGGAGGTTGCCCCCCCATCACCCCATCACCCCCCCCCCCCATGCAGGTACTTCCTGCCAATTAACCTGCTCCAGGGCTCATTTGCATATCTCGCGCGCGCAGCTTTGCACTCGTCGTCTGGCGGCGTCGCTGCGTCTCGGTGTGATTTGCATGTCTCAGTCGAGGCTAAACTGCAGCGGATGATGCGCCGCAGTTTTGAACCCCCCACACACACACACACACACACCCCCTTTATCTCCACCCGCCTTAAAAGCCGCGTGTATTTCCATCGCTTTCATTTTCCACTTCCGTACGGACCCGGCTCAACAAAAGGAGGCAGCGGCTACTGATTTACATACGGGGGTGGGGGGGTGGGGGGGTGGGGGTGCCTCGGGTGGTGTTATCGGCCTCCATCAACACCGTTATGCCTGTCAACGCGCGGGGGGGGGTCGCGTCAGGGGGGTGTGGCCTCATGTGGACGCCGCCGCTCACGCGGATGTTTTATTAACGGTGTTTTCATCGTACAGGAGATAAATGAAAGTTTGATCACTGTACATTATTCAACATGGTTTCGAAAGGCGGGGCCTGACCCCGTATGAAACGCCTGAACTGCTGGAAAATAAAATGCTGCTTCCTGCGACGTCCTCGTTATTTCAGCAGTCTGTAAAAATCAGGAGGTTTCATTGGCAATTTCCTGAAAACACATTTCTATACGAACGCACACACACACACACACACACACGCACACACACACACACACGCGCACACACACACACACACACACACACACCGCACACACACGCGCACACACACACACACTCACGTCTCATTTACTGTAGTTCTGCGGGACTCTGGTCGGGACCTCTGCGCCAAGATAATGTTTTCCTTTACGTGGCGCCGTGAATCAAGTCGCTTCCTCGCCAACGTTCGTGCGACTCTTCAAACGAAGTGACAGCGTCACCCCCCCCCCGGTTTGGACGCCGTTTCCCGCGGTAAACGACGTGTCGCGCTCTGACACGTCTGCGTTTCACCGCACCAGCAAAAAAGAATCATTTTCCAGAAACGTCTCGTCCGTGTGCAACGCTTGCATCAGCTGCAGGACGGCGCTCGCCCTCGCCTGCCCCCCCCTCAGGGGACGACATGTACAGTTCCTTTGCCGTGACAGATGGCGCCTATTAAAACACACTCTCCTGGCGTTGTGGTAAACACAGGTTTGTGGAGGATGTGACTGCTCCCAGGGCAGGAAGTCACATGACCCTGCCCCCCCCCCACTCCGACAGCAGCTGATATGGGGGGGGGGGGCACAGAGCGTTTAGGAGTTTTTGAGAAGGTGCAGGAACGAGGTGTCGGCAGGTGTGACATTTCTGCACGACGCCGTGGAGCTGTGGGTTTTCTTTGGGGGGGGGTGGGGGGGGTCACAGTAACCAACCATGACAGCTTCTGTTTTTATCCTCTGAGAGATCCTGATCACAGAGCAGGACGGGTCCAGACCCATCGTGACTGGTCACAATCAGATGCATGTCGGGGTGTGTGTGTGTGTGTGTAAATTAAACACACACACACACACACACACACCCCCCCCCAGAGACACATGACATCGCTCTTTTCTTCCATTTCTCGCCCGTTTATCCATTAAAACTGCTTTCATCAGTTTACATGATCAATATGTGGTGAGGGGTGTGTGTGTGTGTGTGTGTGTGTGTGTGTGTGTGTGTGTGTGTGTGTGTGTGTGTGTGTGTGTGTGTGTGTGTGTGTGTGTGCGTGCGTGCGTGCGTGTGTGTGCGTGCGTGCCACACACACTCACACACACAGCTGGTCTCAGTCACTCTGATTGATCAGACCTCGTTCGTCGTTCAGTGCCGATTGCTGCCTGCTTTGCGATTGGCTGTTTGTTTGCTGGTGGGCGGGGCTGTTGGCTCCAGGTGGGCGGGGCCACCTGGGCTCAGTGTCTCCCGGTTCCTATAAAAGCGTCCGGGTTCTGTCACGTGAGGCGGCCGGCGGCGGCGACGTAGAGTTCGGGCTGGTTCTGTCCGCAGATTAAAACTAATCCCTCAATCACGTGGTTTCTGTAATCTCTGTAATCTGAGGCATGTTTCTGAACTCTTCGTTTATTAGACCCGTCTCTTTCCCCTGACGGACCTCTGAGTCCGGCAGCAGGTCCGTCAGAACCGCTCGATGTCGGTGGTGCTCAGAGAACCGGATCAGAGAGGCGGTCGGGTTCTTATCAGCCGCGGAACCGAACGGGCTCGTTACACGTCTCTGGAGAACCGGAGGTCCGGGTCCAGCATCTTGTTAAAGAATAATTGGCTGTTCTTGTAGGTTCTGTTCATATGGTACCGGGCCCCCCAGAACCCCTCCCTCACTAACCTTTCCATAGTCGTCTGTAAATGGCACCGGATCAGAACAAACGAGCCGTCTGCCTCTGGTTCTGCCGGAAAGCACCAGAACCCTCCCGGGTCATAGATATACAGCTTCTAGATCAGTAAGATGGGGGGGGTGTTCAGAACCGACTGCCTGATAAACCAACCGAACTGAAAGTCCAGTGGATCGACCCGGTGGACCGGTACTGAAGAACTGTCAAGAACCCGCCTCAGGGAAACATGGTGTTAATGGTTCTAATGTGCAGCGAGAGGTTCTGTTCGTTCGTGTCCAGGTAAATACCAGAACCGGGCCGACTGGGTTCGACTCCAGAACGAGACCAGAACTAAGACCAAGACCCAGTCCGGGTTCTGCAGACGTGTCGGTATCACAATCGGTTGCGATAGTGCACAGCCTGGTTCTGGTCCACATCAGATGGTTCTGACAGCTGCTGATTGACAGGCCGGGGGGGGGGGGGGTTCTGACCCGTTTGTACCGCATGCCACATGATAAAACCCAGAACCCAATGATCAGGCGTGTTCTGGAGAACCGACCCGCGATGAGACCAGACAAAGTTCAGCGTCTCCGGGGGGACGAGATTACAGCTCGATCGATTACGACGCTAATCCTCCATGAATAATGAATGTGGTCATTTACCCAGAATGCTGCGGGGCGGGGTGAGTGTGTGTGTGTGTGTGTGAGTGTGTGTGGGGGGACAAACTGTTTACTAATCTGCACTTTTTAGACAGGAACCATGTGACCAACAATTGCCCCCCCAGGAGGAGAGAGACACCCCCCCCCCCACACACACACACACACACACACACACACACACACACACACACACACTGCAGTGCTTCAATAATTTAACAAGACGTGAGGGAGGTGTCGATGTGTTTCCTTCACGGGACGTCCCGTCTCGTTCCCGTCGTCTCGGCTCTGGAAGATTCACGGTGTCTTTGTTCAGTTTGCAACGGTGCCGCAGATTAATGCCGCAGAACACGGAGTCAGAATTAAAACTGGGATTACGACCCTCGTGATGTCCGGGTCCAAACCGGGAACTCAGGGACTGTAGTACATGTATTTATATGTAGTACATGTACACACGTGAAGTACGCGGTGCGTTGGATTTATGAGTGTTTAAGAGACGCTCAGAGCACGAACGACTCAGAACCAGCGAGGCGTTTTTTTTTTTCTGGGGCCGCGGTCGGAGCGCGGATCCGAGCGTTCCCGATTGGAGCGTTCCCGTCTCGTTCCCGTCTTGGAGCGTTCCCGTCTCGTTCCCGTCTCGTTCCCGTCTTGGAGCGTTCCCGATTGGAGCGTTCCCGCCTCGCAGCGTTCCCGTCTCGTTCCCGTCTCGGAGCGTTCCCGCCTCATTCCCGTCTCGGAGCGTTCCCGTCTCGTTCCCGTCTCGGAGCGTTCCCGTCTCATTCCCGTCTCGGAGCGTTCCCATCTCAGAGCGTTCCCGCCTCGGAGCGTTCCCGCCTCGGAGCGTTCCCGCCTCGGAGCGTTCCCGGAGCGGTTGTAGTAATTTAAATGATGTGACAGGTACATCCTCTCCACTGACAGAGATTCACGTCCGGGCCGAGCCGCCTTCATTCCCCGAACCTGCAAATGAAGCTGCGACGCAGACCTGCTGTGTGTGTGTGTGTGTGTGTGTGTGTGTGTGTGTGTGTGTGTGTGTGTGTGTGTGTGTGTGTGTGTGTGTGTGTGTGTGGACAAACGCTGCTTCAACCAGCTGCTTAATGAAAATACCGTGTCGGCAGCTGAAGACGAATAATATGGTTCCACCTCTGACCGTGTGTGTGTGTGTGTGTGTGTGTGTGTGTGTGTGTGTGTGTGTGTGTGTGTGTGTGTGTGTGTGTGTGTGTGTGTCTGTGTGTGTGGGGGTTGCACGGTTCTGAAGCTCTGGGCGGGTCCAAATCACACACTAACTAAAACATTATCTCACCTTTCAGGCGGGTCACCCACTGATCGACGTCCCACAACAGAACCAGACCGGTTCTGGTTGACCCGATAACCGCGATGTGAACGGACCGGTGAAAAGATGGCGGGACGGAGACGGACCCGGTGCCGACACACACACACACACACACACACACACACTGAGGCACTGAGGCTTATGGGTAAATTATGCATCCTTGAGTGGTGAGCTCATCCGCCCCCAGGAGGTCGCCGCAAATAGATCACGGGCCACGTCCGGACCTGATCTGGACCTGATCCGGACCTGATCCGGGCCTGATCCGGACCTGATCTGGACCTGATCTGGACCTGATCTGGACCTGATCTGGACCTGATCCGGGCCTGATCCGGACCTCGTCCGGACCTCCATAGCTTTGGATCGGAACTGACGGCTCCCGACCTGATAATGGCAGGACGGTGGCGTAATGAAATCCAGTGCGACGCCTCGTGTCTCTGTCCGCGGGCCGGGCGCCGACCCGTGAGTGATTCTGAACGGCCCGTAATGAGCCCCCCCGCATAATAAAGAGCGGCGAGGAGAATGAAAGCGTTTGATCACGCGGCGGCTCCGGCGGCGTGACGGGCTAATCCAATCGCGGCCGCCTCACCGGGTCAAGGCGGAAACTTGAGGCGAGACAACGCGGGCGAATTACGGACGTTTATACGCCATTAAAGTTATGAGTTCTGTTACGGACGGGTCGTTCCAGAACCGGGAAGAAACATTAGATTTCTGGACACGCGCCGGGGGGTAACAATGTGTGTGATGTAATAAGCTGCAACAATCCTGGAGTCGGCCCGCTGCTGCAGGGGCCCGGTTCTGACCCACTCGCTGTGATCTACAGCTTCACATTAGCTCCTGACGGGGGGTGATGAAGTGCTGCCCCGAGAATATTTACGCTGCCGCAAGACGACGGCGGTAAATAAACCGTCCACAGTCCAGAACACATTCACGCTCAGCACAGCTCGGACCTGGTCCTGGTCCTGGTCCTGGTTCTGGTTCTGAATTGGTCTCAGGCTGTGCTGCTCCGACAAACAAATCCAGGTCCAGTCGCTCGTTCCAGAACCTTCAGACAGGAAGCTCGATCACATGATCATCAGGTGAGCTGTCGCTGTGACGATGCAGCCATCTTTGTGACCATATTTGGAGCGTGCTGCCTGTCAGTCACAGCGTGGCCCCGCCCCCACCCCTCCCCTGCTGGCGGTGGAGTCGCCCCCGGTGGTCGTTCAGGAGAAGACGCTCACTTCCTGTTTGTTTTGCTGCTCCTCGTCTTCAGACATCATGTCGCTCTTTAATTTGTCAGATTTACGCAGCAGAATAAAAACTTTATTGACAATCCCTGACCAGACAAAGTTAATCTCTGTTTATCATCCAGCATCCTTCATCCCCTGGATTTTCTCCAATTTCGCTGCGACACAGTGAAATTAATATTGTATGACGGCAATTTGAATCCACACACACACACACACACACACACACACACCACAGAACCTGAACAATCAGCTGCGACTGGACCCAATTAGTTTTGACGCGGGTCAATAATCGAAGGAGATGGAGGCTGATCGACATGTTTACCCCAGAGATTAAACCAGACGTCTGGACTGACGGGATTGTGGCCGTCACGTTGTGCGTGCAGATTATCGTCGTCGCTCGCCGGCTCCTAATTAATCTGACGTCACCTCGCGTGCGCGCAGGTTTTGCCCGCGGCGTGAATCGAGGTTCCCGGGGTCGTGGAAAAAACGAGGAACGATGAACGGACGCTCCTCGCTGCCGCGGCGACGGGAAAGAAAAGCGAAGGAACCTTTTATTCCCAATGTTCCCGATGAAAGAAATGGAGCGTGGAGTCTGAGGATGACGGGAAAAACACCCTGTCTGTGGGGGGGGGGCATTTATTTGACAGGTGGTGTTTGGTGATATGAGTGTGTGTGTGTGTGTGTGTGTGTGTGTGTGTGTGTGTGTGTGTGTGTGTGTGTGTGTGTGTGTGGTGTGTGTGGGGGGGCACAGTTTATAAATTGAGGGGAATAATTACAGGCGCCTGACGTCCCTTCACCAGACGCTTTTTTTTCTCTCTGTCTTCAGTGTGATGAGCTGCCCCCCCCCCCGGCTGTCAGGGCTCTGTTGACAGGGGGGGGCTGAATGTGTGTGTGTGTGTGTGTGTGTGTGTGTGTGTGTGTGTGTGTGTGTGTGTGTGTGTGGGGGGGGGGGTCACCCAGACACGACCGTCGTGAATGAAACTCTCTCCACGTCCGCGGCTGCTGAGCAGAGCAGTGTGAAGAAGCTCCTTAATTAAACACAGTGTGTGTGTGAGTGTGTGTGTGAGTGTGTGTGTGTCTGAGTGTGTGTGTGTGTGTGTGTGTGACGTGCTGACAGTCACACACTGTTCAGGCAGGTTCACAGTGTAATTAAACTGTTTCTGCTCGTTCAGAAGTTTCTCTGATCAGCAAACACGATCGGTCCTGATCGATCAATACGTCGTCATCGGCCGCCGAGCGACGATGATGACGATGGGCCACTCTTCATCGGGGGGGGGCTCATCACTTATCTGCTCACCCAGAACAACGTCTGGCTCCGGTCCCCCCCCCCGGCATTCCTTTGTGCGGCTGAAGGGGGTTAATACCTGAGCTGTTCTGGAAGCTGCGTCTTATCTCACGCAGGCACCGCTCGCTGGCCCGGTACCGGAGCGGCCCGGCCGGCGCCGAGCCCGGTGACCGGCGGCGAGGGGGCGGCCTTATCTCTGCGCGAGCAGCCGCGGCCCCCCCCCCCCCGTCCAAACCCCCCCCATCTAACCCCCCCATTACTGTGATTATTACAGTTTATCAGGCTGATGACTGCGGAACAAAGCAGCTCCTTTGTGTTGTTGTTGTTGTTGTGTTGTCGTTGTGTTGCTGCCGTCTGACTCACGCCTCCCGCCCGCTCCTCTGTGTGCGTGGGCGTTGCTCTCGTTGTGCGTTGTTGTGGGTCTTTTACAGCGACCCTGTTTGTTAAGAGCAGCTCATAAATAAACGGCCTCGGATCGACTCGCGCTGCAAAAATCCATTTTTCATTTCTGAGAAATCTGATTTGGGTTTTCATTACTCAATTATTCTGCGCTGAAACCGAACCTCGGGGCGGTCTGTCATCAGAACCGGCGCCGCCTCGCTGGCACCGGGATCCGCTCGCAAACACCGGATTGTCCCGAGCACTAAAATATGTAAATTATGTGCGAGGGAGCGACTGTAGCGCCAGAGGTGAAGGAGTCGCACGGGTCCGACCCTCGGCGCCGCCGGACTCCGACGTCCTGTTCTGGGACGGCGCCGTTTGGACTCGAAACACGAACGCGCGCCGCGGCGAACTGGCGTCTGAGGAGTGAAGCGGAACCGGAAGGTTCTCCCGTCGTCTTCGGGTCCTCGCCTCCTTCACCGGGTCCAGTTTCACTGTGGGTCAGAACTTTCTTCATCCGCGCGCCACAGACGTAAATCCTCGCCGCGGCCTGGCGGCGGATCCGGCGACTTAAAGCCGACATGGAAGTGAAGTCGCCGCTTTGACCGAACTACGTTTGCTCTTAATCTTCTTAGCGAGGCGGCGCCGGCCTTTCACCGGGAGACGGGAGGAAACTGGAACGCAAACGAGGAGTAATTCCGACTTCCTGGTCCCGCTCGTCCCTCGGCGACCGGATCCAATTTTGCGAGTCGTATTATCGGCGGAGCGGCCGGGACACCAAAGGAGCCGATACGCGGCTCGCGAGTCTAATTACAGACGCGCTTTTGAAAGCGACAGAAGCCGCCGCAATTATTCCGCGGCGCCGCGTCGTCCGAGGGGAAACGGGCCGGGATCCGCTCGCCGGGGGTCAGGGGTCGGCTCGTCATTTCCTCGCCCTTCTTAGAAATCTGTCCTCGTGCGTCGAGCGAGCGCGAGACAATGATTTCAAAGTCGTCGTCAAAGGGTGACCCCCCCCCCACACACACACCACACACACACACACACACACACACACACACGCCGCAAACCAGAAATTAAATATGAACCAGTGAAACGGGAATAATCCGGACGTTTGTGATAATCTGCTCGCCGAGCGAGAGCGCAGCACGGGTGACCGATCGGGTTTTCATCCTCGCCACTTCCCCCCTGATTGCGCTCGACGCGTGCGGGACGTCGGGACGGAACCGGGCGCAGGCGGAGCGTGAAGGACCGCGGTTCTGATCGCGTCGCTGCCGGGACCTTCGCGTGCGGGCGAGTGTTTGGGAAAGTCGCGTCGACGTCCCGACCTTCAGCCGTCGCTCCTGCAGCTCAGTGAGGCGGGAAGGGTGTGTGTGTGTGTGTGTGTGTGTGTGTGTGTGTGTGTGTGTGTGTGTGTGTGTGTGTGTGTGTGTGTGTGTGTGTGTGTGTGTGTGTGTGTGTGTGTGTGTGTGTGTGTGTGTCCTTCCCCTCGCGCTGTAAAAACCTTGCACCTGTACTGAGGCTGAGTAGCAGCCGCCCGGCGTGACATCATCCACTTCCTGTTTGCGGGGTCATGTGACTCGCTCCCCTCAGAACGTTCCTGTCTCCATTATGTGATTTCGGAGCAGAACCGCTTGTTCCTCCCTCTGGGGTTCTGAAATGGTTCCCGCTGCGAGCGAACTGAGGGAAAGAAGAAGAAGGAGGAGGAGGAGGAGGAGGAGGAGGCGTGACCTCTGTGAAAGGACGAGGTCAGCGTTAACCCGTGCCCCCCCTGTAATTTCCAGTGTGTGAATGAAGTGTCAGTCAACCTCGAGTCTCAGCCGCTAATCTCCGACCGGACACGCAGATAAAACACAGAAGAAGAAGAAGAGGGAGAGGAAGAGGACGAAATCTCGAGGAACGCTCTTCATCATTAACGACATAATCTGCGCTGGTCCGGCATTCAGCTGTCCGTCAGCGTTAACGCTCCTCGCCGACGCCCCGGAGGTCCAATTACGCAGCTGGACGGCCATTAAGAACGTCGGCCGGCGCCGGACGGGCTCAATGGCGCCGGATAATCTCACATTCAGACGGCGTTATGCAAATGAGGATAAATACCAGGACAAAGACGCCGCAGTTCTGCTAAAAACAGAACATGTCGAGTGTCCGGCGCCTCGGGCTGGATCTGACGACCTCAGAACCTCAGAACCTTAGAACCTGCATAGAACCTGCACAGAACCTCTGCTCCATCACCTGCTGAAACGTGGGCTCTGCTCTGGATCATCCAGGAGGTGACAGTCGATTCTTCGTCGCTGAAACTCCGACGTGTCGGCGTTCCCGTCTAATTCCGGCCGGAGCTCCCGGCACCTAATGTCGGTGCGGCGCCCTCGGAGGATGGAGCGCTTGTTTCGTTTGAAATTCAGTAGCGGGCGAGAGGAGCAGCGGTCGTCACACAGTCGGAGTAATTGGACATACACCTGGACTCCGCTCGCAGCCCATGCATTTAAATGGGATGTTTAACGGAGCGGGACGCGCGGCGCTCACCTGTACGCTTCACGTGTTCATTTAGTCACGCCTGACGTCCACGTCACGTGTCCCAGAAGTCCATCTGTCATGGGGGGGGGCCTGCGGGCCGGGCGGATCAGAACCTGCGGCGGCTCGGCCCGTTAGCGTGCAGTTAGCTTCACAGCTAACCTCAGTGGCTGGGTGAGGCCTAGCATCCGTTAGCTTCAGGCTAACGAGGAAACAAAAACACGTCAGGTCCAACCGCTGAGCCCCGCCGGATCAGCCGGTCCGGACCCCCCGGGCCTCAGAACCGTAACGAGGTCCTCCTGAGACAGAACGCAGAGTGCGGGCCCGGCAGGACCCGCTCAGACCCTGGGCCCAGGAAAGGCAGGACCCCCCACAGAGAAGAAGATCCGCCCACTTGGACCGCCCGGGGGGGGGGGTCCGCTCCAAGGAGGAATCATCTGCCAGACCCTCGGTTGGACCTGGACTCCAGCCCGTCCCACCGCTCCGGGCTCAGCAGGACCTCGTGGGGGGTCCAAATCCTTCCCCTGGATCTGGACCACAGTGATCCACCTCAGAGGAGCAGGAGGGAAAAAACAGGACACGCACACAGAGAGCAACATCATCCAGATCTGGACCGAGACCAGGACCGAGACCAGGACAGGACCAGGACAGGACCCGGATCAGACCCGGATCAGACCCGGACCAGACCCAGATCAGACCACAGGTGTGTGAACAGGAAGCAGAGAGCTGTGA
>JAFBJZ010000913.1:50000-112500 GCA_016785225.1 Psettodes erumei | reverse complement strand
CGGTGTCCCACTTTCAGGGACGGCCTTAATCTCTGGCCGAGGCGGATTAATCCCGACGGCGCTGACATTGTCTGCTGTCGTGACGCTGGTTCTGACGAGCGGGTTCCGCTCGGCTGTTCGGACCCGCGGCGTCACGGCGTGTCCGGGCCGAGCCGGGGGGCGGAGCTGCGGCGTCTCGTTGCAGCCGTTCAGGGTAATGACACGTAATTACCCACATAAACGTGTCAGAATCAGGCGTTAACGGGAATTTAATGCTTCGCCCTCGACTCGCGGGCGCGGCGAGGAAACACCAGGCTGAACGTTTCCCATCAATTATCTTTACAGTTTATAATCCAGGAGCCGTTGGGCGACGGGTGATTAGGATAACGACCGGCTGACGACCGGAAAACGCGGAGCGCCGTCTTTTCCCGTCGCCGAGGGTTCATTCTCGCTGTCGAAAAAGGAAATTACGCCTTTTTCTTTCCAGCGAGGAAAACGAATGAGGTGACACAAAGTGCGTCCGTCGTTAGCGTAGCATAAAACACGTCACCTGTCCAGGTGAGTGCGTCACAATGTCATACGCTGGACGGATATTATATATTGAATAACTGTCACGTCGCTGCACGGCGTCCACAGCGCAGTTGATATTCAGCCGACAAAGACGTTTTTTCTTTCCCGCCCGCTTCCATTTGCACGTCGGCCGCCGGACTCGGAGCCTGACGGGATCAAATCAAGTAAAAATCTCGTTTTTGAGACGGCGGCGTCTGATTCAGACTGAATTGCTTTCACACCTTCCCACGCCGCGCAATTTGCATTTGCATAATTTTCAGACGAGGCGCAGGAAAAGTGTGTGTGTGTGTGTTTTTCATTACTCCTTTGTCGATTATGCGACAAATCCCGACGCCCGGGATCTTCTACAAGTTGCTCGACCGCACGGACGCCGAGTTCCTGACGCAAAGGTCACGTCGCAGAATCCGTGACGCGTCTGATTGGACGGAGGAGGAGGCGTTTCAGCAAAAATTTAATCTAATAAGGCGGCGGGGGCGGGGCCAAAGGCGGAGGAGGGGGTCAGGGGTTAATTTTGGATGGTTTAAGGAGGCGCGGGGGGGAGGGGCAGGACGTTCGGCCAATTAAAACACTCGCATTATTCCGCTTGTTATTCACCACACGGCGCATTTGTGCCGCTCACTCCAGTCCCGTGTGACTCACAGCCTTGTTTACAGGAGCACCGCCATATTATCGCCCTCCAGTCTGCCGCGCCGTCTTCACACATGCGACATGAAACGACTCGGGAGGAGCGGCGGCGGTGCCGGGAGACCCCGCAGTGAGAAACGAGCGCACCTTTTCCCCCGTGTCAGTGTTTCTGAACACCTCCCTGGGTCAGGCGCCGGGGCGAACTCGTCCGCTGTTCACCGCGGGGGGGGGCTGTGATATCAATCTACGTACCCCCCCCCCGAGGTAATGAAGACACTCGCCCCGACCGCAGCACAAACACAGCTGAAGGACGCGTCCCCGTCTCCGCCCGCCTCAGGACCGCCGCTGTCACTGCGCCGCGAGATAACTGGCTGAGCCCTTCACGTGAATGTCAGGTGTCCACGCGGGGGCGGGGCCGACCCTGAGACTCAGCGCTGGTTACACCTCTGACATGTACGCAGGGAAACACACGGGAAAATCGTCTTTCTGTCCACACTCATGACTCAGTCTACTTCCTGGACCTGCGAGCTCTTCATCTAACCCATGTGGTACAGTCTACTTCCTGCGCCTCCCGTCCCGCGCGGCCCAGCGAGCCTCGTCTTTCGCAGCTCGCGGGTCGCCGATGTCGAGCGTCACTTCATCTAAATTCCTCTGCGCTGCCAAGTCAGTCACCGGAGATGAAGTCAGACTTCAGTGGATGAAATTAATTGCTTAACCTCTGCGATGTCGTCTGCCAATAAATTACGTGCGCTGAAATGACGGATCGCGGGGCGGCGTGTTCCCGCGGCGAGGAGAGCGGGGTCTGCGCTCACCTGCGCCGCCGTTCGCCCTGAAACCGGAGAGCGGGCGTCCGGCCGCTGCAAGGGAACGACGGGCGCCGTGTCCCGCCTTCCTCCTGAAACGACGCGATCAGCGGAACGTTTGAGCGCGGGAACCTCGGCGGATCCGAGCGGGAACGCCAACCTGAGGTAAACGCCGTTTGGCGAGCCCACCTTGAATTAATCCCATTCAAGGGTTTAGCTCCAGCGAGCGCAGCAGCATTCACTCACACTAATCCATAACACGCCCACGTACTTCTGCACACGCAGGCCGTGTGTGTGCGTGTGAGTGTGTGTGTGTGTGACACACACACACACACAGGTGTGCTTCTCTTATGTAACCAAGACAGAGACGCTCTGGATAAAACACGACTTTGCTTTAATAGTTAATCCAGTTCCGGTGCCAGAAGAAGATCCGGACCGTTCGGATCGGCGTGAACTTCCCGTGTTTCTCCTCGGCGCCGGACGCCGGAATGCCGGAACATCAGCGACGCCTCTTTTCCTCTCATGAATATTCAGCAGCTCTCAGATGTGTCTTCTGTGAGTGGGAGCGCAGGTGGATAAGAATCTGTACATGAAACGCAGATGAATGGGAGGGGGGGGTTGGGGGGGGGCTCCCAGGGCCCAGGCGCCCCCCCACACACACACACACACACACACACACATCAGCACCGCCTCCAGGCACGAGCTCTGACGACTGCGGAGGAAGCTGCGAGCGCTGGGTAAACACTCAAGGTTAGGTTTCATCTCAGGATGCAGTACAAATACATATGAGTACAGTGGATACAGTACGTGTACTAATACTATAATACTTTTACTCTCTGAGCTTCAAAGAAAACACGGGCTTTTCCTCTGGCGGGCGCTCGGGGGGGTGTACGGCGCCGCGTCGCTTGGTGAGTCGTCTGTCGTCGTCGTTTCCTGTTTTGACGTCACTTCCTGTGTCGCTGAGGTCAACAGACCAGGAAGTCGCTGATTAATCACAGATTAATCACGAGTCATCATAAATCATCTTACACGACGACATCGGCAGAAACCGCCGAGAGAAGCGACGTCGAGCGAAACGCCGTCGATGTCGAGACGGATCGGCCAATTAGCCGCCGTTTCCCGCAGCTCGTTATTCAAATTCACCGGAGCGAAATCAGAACGGAGCGCGTCGGGAAACGGCCGAGCGGCAAATCCACTTACGCAACGCGTCCGCCGCCCATGTGACGGCGAGCGGAGGCTCCACGTGAACGTCGCAGATTTCTGAGAAGAAACGAACGCCGCGGGCGCATCCAATTAGAGGCCGCGGTTTCCCGTGAAGAGAACGCTGCAGTTTGTGCGACTGACGGCAGTTTCACCTGAATCACAAAAACATGTGTGTGTGTGTGTGTGTGTGTGTGTGTGTGTGTGTCTGTGTGTGTGTGTGTGTGTGTGTGTGTGTGTGTGTGTGTGTGTGTGTGTGTGTGTGTGTGTGTGTGTGTGTGTGTGTGTGTGTGTGTGTGTGTGTGTGTGTGTGTGTGTGTGTGTGTGTGTGTGTGTGTGTGTGTGTGTGTGTGTGTGTGTGTGTGTGTGTGTGTGTGTGTATGTCTGTGTGTGTGTCGGCGTGAAGTTTTCCACACCCTGAAAGTCTCCGCGGAGGCCGAGGTCAGACCGGCGTCGCCAAAGCGGAAGAAACGGCGTTGATCTGCGTTTCCTCAAAGCGCCGCCGCGATGGACAATTAGCGTCATTTGTGCATCGTTTGTGTGTCGTTTGTGCGTCGATTGTGCGTCCTCCGGCGGCCCCAGGACTCGCCGTTTGGACGGCGTCTAATTAGTTCCTGAGGAAGAATCCATCCGTCTTCCTCAGGAGGCGAGGAGTCGACCTGCGGCCGCGGTCAGCGGCTTCAAATTACAACATGTGTGTGTGTCTGTGTGTGTGTGTGTGTGGGGGGTCATATGTCATGTTGTGATTGTGTGACAATCTGACATTGAAATAAAATACGTCATCATGGTTAAACATCAATCTGAGGATTATTAGCTAATCTGACTGTAATCTCACCTTTAACAAAGTGTCTCAGTTGTGTTGTTGTTGTTGAACGTCATGGTCCCGACTCACAACATCCTCCAGGACACACACTGTGTGTGTCTGTGTGTGTGTGAGAGTCTGTGTCTGTGTGTGTTTCTCTGTCTGTGTGTGTGTGTCTGTGTGTGTGTGTTTCTGTGTGTTTCTGTGTGTGTCTGTGTGTGTGAGTGTGTGTGTTTCTTATGTGTGTCTGTGTGTGTCTGTGTGTCTGTGTTTCTGTGTGTGTGTGTGTGTGTGTCTGTGTGTGTGTGTGTGTGTGTGTGTGTGTGTGTGTGTGTGTGTGTCTGTGTGTGTGTGTGTGTGTGTGTGTGTCTATGTGTGTCTGTGTGTGTGTGTGTGTGTGTGTGTGTGTGTGTGTGTGTGTGTGTGTGTCTGTGTGTGTGTGTATGTGTCTATGTGTGTGTGTGTGTGTCTATGTGTGTCTGTGTGTCTGTGTCTGTGTGTCTCTGTGTGTGTGTGTGTGTGTGTGTGTGTGTGTGTGTGTGTGTGTGTGTGTGTGTGTGTGTGTGTATGTGTCTATGTGTGTGTGTGTCTATGTGTGTCTGTGTGTCTGTGTCTGTGTGTCTCTGTGTGTCTCTGTGTGTGTGTGTGTGTGTGTGTGTGCGGTGACATGTTGTCAGGCAGTGACTGCAGTGCAGTTGTTCTCTCTTTACCCTTGATCAGCAACACGACGCACACACAGGTGTGTTCTTTTGCGACGTTGTGTTGCGGTGCCGTTGTCGTTCAGGAGGCTGAAGCACAACACGGTGTGTGTTCGCTCGCGTCCCAGCAGCGTGTCTCATTGGTTGATTCAGTCACCTGATCTTGTGCTGCATCATTAGTGTATGAAGTGTGTGTCTGTGAGATGTGTGTCGTGCTCGTCCCTGCTGCTCCTCACAGCCTCCATCAGGTGGCAGACTTCTGAAGGTCCCTGCACACCTGGGTGGGAGACCCCGCGCTGATTCGGGCCTGGACACACCTGAGCCAGGTGCTTCCATGGAGAGCAGAGGAGGAGGAGCAGCCCTGGGTGGAGGAGAAGATCCAGGCAGAGCGTGGATGTGGTGACTCAGGTGGAGGAGAAGATCCAGGTGGAGCAGCTCCAGGAGGAGCATGGACGTGGTCACTCAGGTGGAGGAGCAGCTCTGGGTGGAGGTGAAGCTCCAGGAGGAGCGTGGATGCTGTGACTCAGGTGGAGGAGAAGCTCCAGGTGGAGGAGAAGCTTCAGGTGGAGGAGCAGCTCCAGGTGGAGGAGAAGATCCAGGTGGAGCGTGGGCTGAGGTAGGAGCACATCTTCATCTTCATCGTTTGTTGCTCTGGGTTGAATGCTAATGCTAATGCTAAATGTTTGTGTGGTCTGTCTGACCACAGGGCCGACTTGTTGGTGTGGTTCTTTGTCGTGTTGAGTTGTTGGTGTGATTTTTCGTTGTGTTGTTGTTTGTGTGATTCTCTGTTGTGTTGTTTTGTGTGATTTTGTGTTGTGTGTGCAATGACCGATCTGATCTTTGTGTGTAGTTTTATCGGTGCTTGTGTTGCGGCTGCTGAGACTGTGTTGTGACAACATTAATAATGATGTGTGTGATCATTGTTGTGTAGCTGAGTGTCATGCTGCACAGTGAGGTTTGTGTTAACTGGGTCTGAAGGGATGAGGCTGTTGTGTTTGCGCTCCGCAGCGAGTTGTGCGAGGCTTCAGGGAAACACTTGTGGCCGGCGTGTGCGATGTGTTGCTCTGTGTCTACATGTGCATAGTGTGTGTGTGTGTGTGTGTGTGTGTGCGTGTGCGTTGTGTTGCTCCGTGTCCACGTGTGCGTTGTGAAGTGAAAGTGTGCGACTGGTTTCAACCTGGTCAACCCCCCGAGCCGGGTCGTGTCCCACTTTATGAAGTCACCCCTAATCTGTGCTGATGGTTCAGGCACACACAGACACACACAGACACACACGCAGACACACACAGACACACACAGACACACACATGAATAATACTCTGCTGTTGACAAATGTGTCGTAATCTCAGAACATTTCCTCGTATCTTCAGTCTGAACTTTACACCGTCCATGATTTAACACCAGCTCCACCTTAAAACTGTGTGTGTGTGTCTGTGTGTGTGTGTGTGTGTGTGTGTGTGGCCGTCAGTCTGACAGATCCAATCGTCTCTGTTAAAGACGTGTGAAGTCGCCTCAATTTCACCGTTTCATCCCGACAGACGGGGAAAGACAGGAAGTGATCTCACAGCTGTTTGTTGTTGTTGTTGTTTACATTAAATATCCACATGTGAACACACATGTTTGGTTTAAACTGCATCATGACAGGTTAGCATGAGAGACACGTGTACATGTGTACATGTAGTACTCAGAGTATCTGTGTTTTTAAAGGGATCAGTACTTTGTATTCAGTATACTATGATGCTGTCGGTCCGTCAGCCAATGGACGTCCCTGTGGAGGTCACGTGACTGGTTTATGTTCACTGTGATTGGTGATGATGTAAATGTGTCCCTTAATCCACCATAACATTTTGTTATGATGGATTAATCCCAGTTATTCCTCATCACCTCCGACCTGCGTGTTTGAAACTGACGCTAATTATTATATTTCAACTTTACCGAGTCCTGGAAGTTAAACACTAATGGGGGGGTGGATCTGATCCGGATCCTCCTCCTCCTCCTCCTCCTCCTCCTCCTCCTCCTGTCTGAGGAGGAGCAGCGTCGCTCTGATAACGAGGTGCTGAGAGAAACCGTACGGTCCCGCCCCTCAAGTGACGGATTCGGTGAATAACTTATCGGCTCGTGAAACAGCTCGCCGTCGTCGGGCCGCACGCGGCGCCCGACCCAGGTGGTGCCGATCAGAACCGCAGCCTGAGGCGGCCGTTGAGCGCGGGGAGTCCCGGCCGTGCTCGTGACCCCGGGCGCTCAGTGACTGTGGAAAATCCAGATTTGGCCTGTGATTGGTTGAGACTGTCGTCCACAGGTGTGGGCTGTGGGCGGGGCGGAGCGGCTCAGGTGATGTCCTCGTGCCCAGGACGCACTTTAATGAGACAAATGATCTCAGCCAATCAGAAGCGGACGGGCGGCTCCATTACACAGTTAATGGCCGCGTTCACGTCAACAGATCGCGTTTAACAGCGGGTCACGTGAGTCACCTGCGTCTCAGGTGACAGGTAGCAGAACCGTCACACAGACATACAGGAGGTTCATTAATCTGGACAGGGAATAAATCGGTTTAATGCACAGAACGAGAGGCTCTTAATCCAGGCTGGGATTAAGGAAAACTGAAATAAAAGAGCGGGCGATCGGGAATGACTGCGTGTTTGTCTGGAGGGCGGGGGAGGGGGGAGGGAGGGGGAGCGAGGGAGGGAGGGCGGGGGAGAGAGAGGGAGAGGAGCACATTCTCCTCCTCTTCCTCCTCCTCCTCTCCGTGTCGTCCACAGCCGCTCGCTCTCCGCTCCGCTCCGCAGCTCCTGTTGTTTCCATCCGACGGAGACGCGGCGCTGCGCCTCCTCCCGCTCCTCCTCCTCCTCCGCACGTTTCCGATCCGATGCTCGCTCCGCGCCGCTCTGAATGTCAACTTGTGCCGCTTCTCCCCGTCAGACTTGAGCCGCATCATGAGTAGTTGGGGGGCAGCTTCCAGTCGCAGACCTCTGGAGCGGCGGCCGGGACCCGCGGAGCGCGTGGACGCAGATGGAGTTGGGATTTAATCCGGACCGAAGGAACGATGAGCGTCTTCTCGCTGTGCGTGCTGCTGTGCGCGGACCTGCTGGAGGTGGCCGTCGGTGAGTCTGACCCCGCCGTGCCGTTTTCACGCAGCGGGGGGACCCCCCCCCCCATCCGTGTGTGTGTGTGTGTGTGTGTGTGTGTAACAGCCGAACTGTCAGCGAGTTACGGTGGTTCATGTGTGACAAAACTAAGTCGCCGTTAACGGTACCGCCGGATGGAGGCGATCGGTGCCACGCTCGTCTCATGCTACCCCCACACACACACACACGCGCGCGCGCACGCACCTCCACCCCTCCACACACACGCCCCCCCCCACACACCAACACACACACACACGCCGCCAACCAAGTCGTGGAATCGGTGAATAATGGTTCAGGCTCAGCATAACGAGGTGTTCCCGGGGCTGGGTGTGTGTGTGTGTGTCTCTGTTTCTGTGTGTGTGTGTGTGTGTGTGTGTGTGTGTGTGTCTCCGTGTGTCTCCGTTTCTGTGTGTGTGTGTGTGTGTGTGTGTGTGTGTGTGTGTGTGTGTGTGTGTGTGTGTGTGTGTGTGTGTGTTGGGGGGGGGGGACGCATGACAGCACCCACTCCTGAGCAGCGCGCAGCTGAACCGGAACCGGGCGCGCTCCCGTCGTTCTGCTCACCATCTTTTTTTTTTTTTTTTAATTTTTTTAAAGTTGTTCCGTTAAAAAACGTGAAAGTGCGTCGTTTAATTAAAGATGCACGCGCCAACACTGCCCGTTTGTGCAGCTCCTCTCTGCTCAGAGACGTAACTGAAATGTTAGCAGCAGAAGGGGACGTGTCCCCCCTCTGCCCCCCCCCCCACCCCCGGGGGGAGGGGGGGCGGTGTGGGGACGGGGGACGGGGGCGGGGGGGGCAGAGGGGGGGCAGAGGGGGGGTGGGGGCGCCGTCCTCCTCTGTCCCACGCTGGTTGTGTGTTGGGTTCAGACCAGAGTCCACACCTGGCGAGCTCACCTGGTCGGCGCTCTGGAGCGAGTTTGACCTTCGCTCGCTCTCACCTGAAGTCGTCGGGCGAAGGCGAGACGAAGGCGACGCCGCGGGGAAGTCGACTTGATGGTGCGAACAGACGCGTGTTGTTGTGAAACCTCATCCTGCTGCCGACGCTTTTCTCTTCATCAGCTGCTCCTGTGTGTGTGTGTGTGTGTGTTAACCGGACCAAGGTTGTGCTGTTGTGCGTCTGAAGATGGATTTTGTTTTCCGGGGACAGGGCCTGTGGTCAGTGACTCGGCTCTGAGGTGTCGTACGTGTTTATTTTTGCAGTTTGTGAGAAACGATGTCGTCTCTTTAATCTCTACGTGCTAACAAGCTAACGCCGCCGCGGCGCCGGGGACCGGACACGTGTTCCCGCGCCGACACAAAGCCTCTTTATCTTCATCTCCGTCGTTAAGCATGTTGTCACCGTGTGTGTGTGTGTGTGTGTGTGTGTGTCTGTGTGTGTGTGTGTGTGTGTCCCCTGCGGGTCCGAACGTTCACACGGAACCCGGATCTTCAGAACTTCTGTGACTGTCGCCTGTAACTCATCACGTCTTCGGAGACGTGGCGGCGGCGCCGGTCGTCTGGGATCTCACGTGAAGTATCGGTCTCTGTCGTGTCACCGTGAACAGGTTCCGACTTGGTCCGATTCTGCCGGTTCCGTTCTCTTTACGCGAGACGCTCTGCCGACCCTGAAGGAAACGAAGCGCGGCGGCGACGTAAAGGTCCAGCTTCGTCGCCGCCGCTCTGAAAGCGCCCGGCGGTTCGCCGCTGATTTACAGCGCGTTGCGGGGGGGAGAAATTAATTTCGCCAGCGCGAGCGCGTCCTCCTCCAGGGTTTGAGTCGGGCCTCTGCGGTCCCGGTTCTGCAGAGCCGGGCTGCGCGTTCTCACATTAGTGCTGCGTAAGGCGGCTGGATGGAGATTTCTCCGGGAAAAAACAACAACACAAACGAAGCCTTTCTAATAATAACCGGCAGCCCGCGGCGTTCCCGCCCGTGTCACGGCCGTTTACAGCGGCGCCGCAGATTCCTTCAGCAGATTAAGAGCGGGGACGTTCGCAGGCTGCAGTGAAAGGACGTTAAATTGCAGCCGTTTGAAGCCGCGCGGCCTCCGACGCTTTACGAGACGAGCCCGACCTAATGGGCAGCGCTCGCGTGTCGTTTTTTTCAGAGCGGGCGGCGAACGCAGCGCGGCGTCAGGTGCTCGGCGTCCTTCCTCCGTGTTGTCGCAGGGAATTAAAGAAAGTATTTGTTAGCGCTTTGAGATAATTGGCAGCAGATGCTCACGAGGCCGACGCACACAGACGCACAAAGACGCACAAAGACGCACACAGACACACAAAGACGCACACAGACGCACAAAGACGCACACAGACGCACAAAGACGCACAGACGCACAAAGACGCACAAAGACGCACACAGACGCACACAGACGCACACAGACGCCATTTTATTTTTGGTAATCTCGGGGGACAGTGTCAGCGTCAGTTTCTCCAGTACTTTGTAAAGTACACTCAGTATGAGTCTGTAGTACTTTGCCAGCGTTCTTAGTGAACGATTTGGTTCTGATGGGCTGAGCTGAACAGGAAGTCTGTGAAGTTTGTGTGTGTTTTGTGTTGTTGTGCGTCAGGCCTGAACACAGCTGACTTTAGCTAGTCTGAGGCAGTTTGTCGTCGCTCGTATCAAACGTCTTCGCTTGTTGTCGTTACGTTGTCGTGTTTTCGGCCCGTGAAACTCGTTGTGCGGACGTTGTGCGGACGTTGTGCTGACGTTGTGCGTTGCAGTTGTTGTGTGTGTGAATGCAGACGGACCTGCAGTGAAGCCGTCACTGAATCTGTTAAAAACAGGATTTCGTTCTCTGAGCTCCGGATGTTTTTTTTAACTGGGTCGGTCCCGGTTCTGGCGCCGCGTCGCTCGGCTGTTACATAAAGTGATTGTGCGCAGATTAGGAGCTGGCCTCATTGTTTGCGGTTGTCGGATTTTTGCCACATGTTTAAATAACGCGACGCTTACGGCGTGGGGGCAGATTGACTTTTTTAATTTGCGCCGCCCGGGCCCGACCGCAGTGAGGGCGGCGCCGA
Source organism: Psettodes erumei (assembly GCA_016785225.1). Lineage (NCBI taxonomy): Eukaryota > Metazoa > Chordata > Actinopteri > Pleuronectiformes > Psettodidae > Psettodes > Psettodes erumei. The sequence goes on along the minus strand of JAFBJZ010000913.1, from coordinate 101,707 downwards.
GGCGCGTTAGCTTGTCTTTGTGCAGCCGCCGCAGGTTCCACGTGTGCGACCGTCTCCCGCGGCGATCGCCTTCAATTAAAGCGGAGTTTGTTATTCTCACCTCTTCGCCCGGGTCTTTTGTAGCTGGAATCCCATTTGACGCGATGAAAGAGCCGCATTAAAACTCGAAACGGGTCGGCGACCCAGAAATGACACCTTTTGTTGAAGAGCTGCGGCCGGCGCCGGAAAAAGAAACGGTTTCACCGAGGACGGCGCCGCCGCGCAGGACTCACGAGGACGCGTGGAGTTTATTACGTGATGAAGAGGAGGAGAGCGTCATCGGCGTCCGGCGCCGAGAGCGACGCAATTACAAGACGGGTTCTGTTGAGTTCGGGTTCTGTTGAGTTCGGGTCCGGCTGCGGCGAAAATCTCACATCGGATCGGAACCGCGCTTCTGCCGTCGACTGACACCCGCGGGCTGGCGCTCAGGATCTCTGGCGCGTCTCCCATGATGCACCGGGATCTGCGGCCGCAGTGGCAACGATCAAAAAAAGGAGCGCGGTGAGCGGAGACAAGCGAAGCTGGAGGAGGTTCAAACGGCGCCGAAGATGGAGCTTGCGTGGGCGTTGGCCCGATTCCCTGGGCCGGTTTGAACAGAACCAGAACACGGGAGAGAAACGCTGCTCGTCTCCCAGGACGCCGCCGTGATGTCACAACCTCGTCCTTGTGAAATTAGCGTCCTGCGTAAACCGGACGGTTCCCCCATTTCCCGCGTGGATCACATGATTCTGCTCCTCGTGTTCGCTCGGCGGCCGCGTCCCAACATCAGCCTCCTTATTAAACACTTTGTGCGTGACGGACGACACTTATCTCGCGCCCGTGCGGCGGCCGCGCTTCGTCCGCCGGCGTCCTCGCCGAGCGTTTCCGGGGGAATGAAATAATTTGGCGTGGTGTCGACCTGAGAAGATAAAACGGCGTCCGTCCTTGCGTTTCTCAGCGTTAGCATACAGAACGTACGGGACGCCAAGGTCGGGAGAGGAACGGGTGGAGAAATACATCACGGCGGGACGGGGAGAGAGATAACGTACGAGCTGATGAAGTAATGATGGCAGTACTGCGAGTATAAATACTACGTCTGTGTTTTAAATCATCGGCTGGACCGCACAGCGAGCGGAGACGACACGAGGTCCGAGTTTTGGATTATTTTTCACAGATTTCTGCAGACGTGAGATGAGGAAACACACACACACACACACACACACACACACACACACACACACACACACACAGCTGTGGTTATTAATGGACGTCTCCATTCATGTAGATGCAGAGATTTGACTTGACCCAGTAATTACATGTGTATTAATGTGTGTAATCTCCGTGTCTTTTCTGCCTCTTGGCATTAAAAGAAACAACAATACTGTAATCTCAAATCCACAAATCCCACCCTTTCTTAATTTACAGCCCCACATACGCTTCCATACGATCTCACTGTAAACATCCGGTTCTGGCGTCCAGAACCCGACCGAGCCGCGGTCCAGACCGCCAGCGCTGCAGAGTTCACGACAGACCCAGATTACGCCTGGAAAAAACTCTAATCTGCACATTGACGTCATGGTGGATGAAGCGGTGCAGATGGGAGGGGGATTGGGGGGGGGGGGGTGCGTCTCATGACAGCAGATTATTTCCCTTCATGCCCCCCCCCCGTCATGAAGACGTCCGTGTGCAGCGGCGTTCCCGCTCCGCTAACCGCCGTCATTCACGCTCACGTTAATCTCAAACCTTTGATCCGCCGCACAACCTCCGAGAATCAATCTTGCCGACACGTGACGGGAATGACACAACGCGACGCACAAACGATTGTTTCCGTCCCGGAGGAATTTCCCGCCGCGATCGCGTTTAACTTTTCACCGCTCGCTCCTTCGTTCTGAATTTTCCCGTAAAGATGAAGATGATCTAATTTATTCCCGCCCAATAAAACTGTCGGCGCTCGTTTAGCTCGCCGAGTGACGGCGCCTCTTACCTGCTCGCTCCGCACGCTCGACAATCGACGCACAAAGTTAGCTGCCGTTTTTTTTTTTCCTCTTCCTGTCGCCGTTAGCAACGAGTCCGAGAAGCTAAATCTGCGTTTTGCGCGCAGGTTCATTGTGCGTCGGCGCCGCAGGACACAGATACCACAACTGTCCTTCCCGCTGAAGACGGCAGCGCACACGTTGTGTCGCGTGGCGTGTGATTATTCCCGTTGTGTAACCTGCGCGTGGTGAGAATGACAAACACAACCTGACCTCGCTCCGTCTCCACTGTGCGCTGCGCAGGTTGTGCGTCTTTGAGCGACTCTTTCTGATGAATGTGTAGAAACGCGCCTGACACTTTAACAGCACGTTGGCATGATTGACAGCTTGTTGTGTGTCCTTCCCTGTGTTGTGCGTCTGAACGAGTCGCAGTGTGTGTGTGTGTGTGTGTGTGTGTGTGAAGAAACTGAAAGTAACACAACATTTACTGCAGCTGCTCTGCTCTCAGACGCAGTCGCCTGTTAGAGCGGCGCTGACGTGTTACTTCACATGTCGAGGTCCTGTGTGTGTGTGTGTGTGTGTGTGTGCGTGCGTGTGTGTGCGTGTCCGTGTGTGTCACATGATGTCATATCCGTCACATGATGTCGTATCGGAGACTCATTTATCCCGCGTGTTATTTGCGCTCTCGTCGTGTTCCAGCCGTAATGACGGTGATGAATCCGAACGCTCCGGGTCTCGTCCGCGCTGAAACGGCGCCGCCGGCCCGGACGTAATGACACAGAGCGGCGTGAGGAGGAAAACCGCCCGGGGAGCCGTGCACTTTAAACGTGTAATAAGCGGAGCAGGAACCGTCTCCCGTCACGAACCGGAACCAAACTCCCGCGGCTCCGGACCGTCCCGCTTCTCGTACGTGTCGTGCAGGTGGCGACCGGCGGCGCTTGATTTACGCCTCGTCCTGCGGCGGGAACAGACGTGTTGATGTTATGGAATGATTAAAGGCCGCGTCGTCATCGGGAGCTCGCCACGCCGTGATTCCTCCTCGCAGACGGACGCCATCGGCAGTTTGACGGGCGTCTGAACGTTCCTAATTCCTGCTCTCTACCGCTCCCAATAATCCCGTAGTTTAAGCTCCACCCAGGAGGGCGGACATCAGCTGATGAGCGGATTAGACCACAAACATTTATTCTGGTGTTTATGACGCAGTTTAAAAATAGACGACACCTGTCGAGTCCCCGCCCTCTTGTTTCGTCTCGTGCCTCCTCGGCTCTGATGTTGGATTTATTGATCGTTTATTGGCTGATTCATCAAACGCAGCATTTTGTGTTCCTGTGGGAGGAGCTTAGGACGAACCGCCGCGCCAGCGATCTGAGTCATTTGGGGTAAAACGGGCGCGATCAGCCGCGAGTGCGTCCGCGATGCTAACGAGCTAAACTGTTCTAACGTGTTCGTCGCGAGCGTTCGTCGCCGCAGGCCGCGCCGCCCGGACGAAACTCTCGCCGTCGATTCGCCGGAGTGTGAGCGGAGGCGGCGGAGCAGAACAGGATTGCGGCGCGTGACCGGCGCCTGTATTCACAGGAGATTAAAAGCTGGAGAGGGTTGTGAAGGACGGAACGTGACGAGATGAGAGAACGACGTGGGCGTCGAAACTCCGCGCGAAACAAAACTCCCGCTGATTCTGCATCAAGGTCGCCGCGGCGACGCCGGAGGAGAGATGTGATCGGCGGGATTAAGAGAAATGTGAATCGCTGCAGATAATTACAGCTGTGAAATGAAGATTCTCACAGGGAAATAATCTGGATGATAATCTGCAGGTGCATCACGTGTGTTCATGTGTAAACAGAGTGAGTGAAGGTGGAGGCAGCGTGTGTGTGTGTGTGTGTGTGTGTGTCTGCGTGTTGTTGATTTCATTAAAACACGCTCTCAGCTTTGATGACACACAACAGTGCAACAAACAGACGCACAAATGAAGTGAGCGACGACCTGGATGTGAACACAGGTGTGTGTGTGTGTGTGTGTGTGTGTGTGTGTCTCTAACGCTGCAGGTAACGACTTCGACGGCAGACGCACAAAGACGACTGTCTGCTTCACTTCCTGAGGATTTGAGCGCACAACGTGTGCGGACGTCACACTGCAGATCCGAGCTCGGTTTAAAAATGGGGCATCGTGTGCTGCAGTTGTGAGAATTGTGCGTTAGTTTGGCTGCAGGTTGTGTGATGAAACTTTGTCCTCCCAGCTTGTGTTTGATCAGACACCAGATCTTTTAGGACGTCCTTTTATGTTTACGCTTATTTTTCTACGTTTCTGATTGTGTTGTCAACCCGCCTCTCTCGGCTCTGCCTGGTACGGTCCACACCCCACCTGTGGTACAGTCCGTGCTCCACCTGTGGTACGGTCCACACCCCCCCTGTGCTCCGCCTGTGGTACGGTCCACACCCCTCCCGTGCTCCGCCTGTAGTACAGTCCGTGCTCCACCTGTGGTACGGTCCCCCCCCCCCCCGTGCTCCGCCTGTGGTACGGTCCGTTTGGCTTCATTAGTTGCTGCCTCGCTGAATTAGATACTAACTTTTGACGCAGCCTCTCGGCACAAATGGCGTGAAGAGCGTGGAGTACAGTACACTTCATGTACGATAATCTTAATCTCACATTATCCTCGCTGTGCACACACACACACACACACGTGACAGGACGCGCAGCTTCTTCTTCTCTGCTTCAATGAAACATCGGCAGAGTTCAGTGTGTAGTTTGTGTTGCTCTTTCACCTGTTGTGGGTTCGTGTGTGTGTGTGTGTGTGTGTGTGCGTGTGAGTGTGTCTGTGTGTGTGTGTGTGTGAGAGAGCAGCCACACTCTGGGCCCGCCCTGCGCTCGACAGAACTAATGAGTCCGAACTCACAGAGCTCTCATGAGGCTGTGGCTGAGCTGCTAATACACACACTCTCACACTCACACTCGCACACACACACACACACACACACACACACACACACACACACACACACACACACACACACACACACACACTTTGAATGATGCAAACTGCACAGTTCATTTACTGTAAAGCTTCCATACTGAAGCCATCCTAATCAATGACCTCACTAATTATTATTATTATTATTATTGTTACTGTAACACTTCCTTAGTATCAGATCAGGATCATTCATATTGATTTATGTTTATATTGATTCATATTGATTCATGTTCCAGGTGATTTAAGGAGCGGTGCTGTTCGGCCCAACCCCGTAGAACTGTGATCTTACAGGTGTTGTCAGGTGACACCTGAACTCAGACCTGAACCAGACTTTAGCCAGACCTGAACCCAGACCTGAACCAGACCTGAGCCAGACCTGAAGCCAGACCTGAAGCCAGACCTGAAGCCAGACCTGAACCCAGACCTGAACCCAGACCTGAACCCAGACCTGAAGCCAGACCTGAGCCAGACCTGAACCCAGACCTGAGCCCAGACCTGAGCCCAGACCTGAACCCAGACCTGAAGCCAGACCTGAGCCCAGACCTGGTTCTGCGGGACAGGACGGCGCTCTGGTCTCCGTCCAAACGAAACGCTCCTCCGTCACCGGACGTATTTCTGCTGCGAACAGCAGCTCAGCGCCGCCGACAGCTAATCAATATTATCTCACGGGCACGTGACATCATCGCGCCGCTGGACGGGGGGCGGGGCCGGGCCGCGGCGGCGAAGGAACCGGCGTCGTTGGGTTTAACAAAGTGGATTTATGATGTTCTCCTTGTTCTGTCTTCACACACTTACTGAGACTTCATTAGGTGGAGTCATCACGCTGTGTGTGTGTGTGTGTGTGTGTGTGTGTGTGTGTGTTGCAGGCTGTAGTTCTGCAGCTGTGTGCGGTGAATTGATTAAACGCTTGATTAAACTGCGGGCGGCGGCGTTCAGAACCGTATGCAAACGACCCGGTTCCGTCGATTATCGCCTTTCATGCACCTTCTCTCTCGGCGCCGCCGTGCGAGCTGATGCATATTCATACGCACAAACGGCGAGAAAACTCAAGTCGACGGAACCGCACAGTTCAGAAACACGCAGAAAGTGAAGCGATTTCGTGTGTGTGTGTGTGTGTGCGTGATGAGTCAGCAGTCGTTACTCGAGGTCGACATTTTTCCGGCTCTCGTTGTTTTCTGCCGCGACTCATTTCCCGCGTGGCGTGTTGCGTGTTCATCACGTCACGCCTTCAACGAACGACGCGTGACTAAGAAGTGAGGATTAGATAAACTCGGGATTAAGCTCCTGATTTGACGGATTTCATCTTGGTCCACCTCCTGAGGAGAGCGAGAGATGATGCAAATAATCTGGGAATATCCCCGGGAGACGGATCCTCCTCGTTACTGCGGCCGGCTCCACGGACGTTTTATCCCGATGAACGGGTTTGCCCGTGGAACCGAACCGTCACGTTCTCGGGTCGGGACCGCGTAGAACTAATCCATCAAGATGGTCGTTAGCATAATAAACCTCTAATCCCGACTCGAGTCGAACCGTCGCCGTCTCCTCGAGCTTCATCCCGGATAAACTTTCCCAGATGAATATGGATGTGTGTGTTTGTGATCTATGTTTGTGTTACCGCAGCTGGAGGCGTAAACAGGTTTGTGATGCAGGCTGCGAGTGTTTCAGGTGTGTGTGTGTGTGTGTGTGTGTGTGTGTGTGTGTGAGGCGGCGCCTTATTAAATATTAGTGTGCGACTGCGAGCGACACGCGGCCCATTAATTGTGTAATGAGGTGTGTGTCGACGAGCACGAGTGGATCGGTCGAGGTGGAATACGTCACGCCGTGGTCAGTGCCCCCCCACACACACACACACCTGTGCCCCCCCCCCCGATAATCCCACTTGTGGTGAGATTAGCAGATGTCTCGTTCTCATCCATTCATATATTCATAGTGTTTTTCTGTGTGTGCATTTTCCATGGAGACGAAGAAGATGTGGAGATTGGATAAACCCGTTTACAGCTGAGAGCGCACACACACACAGAGACACACACACACACACACACAGAGACACAGACACACACACACACACACACAGAGACACAGACACACACACACACACGTCTCACACACCTTGTTTCTGATTGTTTTTGGTCCAAATGAACAACTGTGGTAATAACTCAGTCAGTGGAACTGCAGACGTGTGTGTGTGTGTCTGTGTGTGAGTGTGTGTGTGTGTCTCTCTGTGTGTGTGTGTGTGTGTGTGTCTGAGGCTTGTGAAAATCAAACAGCAGAACATGTGAGCCTCTCCTCCTGTGGGCTCGCTTTTTTCCCAGCATGCCGTTCAGCCCGTCGCAGCTGACTCACACGTGAGCGTCGTCCACGCGGCGCCTGCCGGGCGGGGCGGGGTCTGTGCCATGGGGGGCGGGGTCTGTGCCGCAGGGGGCGGGGTCTGATCGGGGCTGATCTGCGGAGCGTTCCGGCCCGTTAGCTTCAGTTAGCGAGGGACGTCCTGAGAGACTTGGGGAAAGCCGTTTGTTTTGGCGAGCGAACGACTCAATTAATCGTCCCCAGAGTGTGTGTATGTGTGTGTGCGTGTGTGTGTCTGTGTGTGTGTGTGTGTGTGTGTTCCCAGAGCGCCCGCCGTTGTTCCGGCTCCGCCCGAGTCCTCGCCCACGGGAACCACAGCGCTGTTCTGGGTCGTTACCCCCCCCTTGAGAACCAGGTGCGGTCCGAACATCAGCAGAGGTCACACCTGGGTGTGACTCGTCCAGAACCGGGCTCTGACCCGGGCCCACGTGACGCTGTAGATAATTGGCTGAGTGATGTAATGACCAGTTCATCTCGTCCACAACAGAAGCTTTTTCCTGCTCATTAGAGACGTACTTATGTCCTAATGAGGAGCCGGGGGGGTGAGGTGTGTGTGTGTGTGTGTGTGTGTGTGTGTGTGTGTGTGTGTGTGTGTGTGTGTGTGTGTGTGTGGGGGCGACCATGAGGTGGAGACACACAGCGGTCATTTTATTTTTGTTTGAAGGTGACCACAGTGTTTAATGTGTGTGATCCGTCTCCTCGGACTTGTTAAACTCGTCTCCTCAGACTCGTCTCCTCCCTCCCCCACCCCCCCTCTCTCCTCTCTCTCCTCTCTCCTCCTCCTCCCCCCCCCCGCTCCGTGTCTCCTTCACTGAAGTGCAGGCTGGAGCTCCTCTTATCGTGAATAATGCTCCTCAGCAGCGGAGGTCAAACGGAATGGGTTCTGCCAGATAATGACCGGAGCGACGGGCCCGGCGCCGCCAGATTGTTGGGGGGCGGAGATTGTGGCGCTCGTCAGAGAACGGGGAGGGGGGTCCTCCTCCTCCTCCTCCTCCTCCTCCTCCTCCTCCTCCTCCTCCTCCTCTCAGATGAATGTCAGCAGAGCCAATGTCAGACCCCCCCCCCCCATCAGCCCCTTTGTCATTTTCATCTGAGCAGAAAAAGCTCCGGGTTCGTCCTGAGGTCACGTGCTGCGCCCCCACGAGCACCGGCCTATCAGGACGCTCCGTGTCACCTCGTCATTGAGCGACTTTGACACGTCAGATTTACTGACACCCCCCCACTGCCACGTTTACAGAGACATCAGGGTGTGTGTGTGTGTGTGTTTGTCTGTCTGTGTCTGTGTGTGTGTGTGTGTCTGTCTGTGTGTGTGTGTGTGTGTGTGTGTGTGTGTGTGTGTGTGTGTGTGTGTGTGTGTGTGTGTCTGTGTCTGTGTCTGTGTCTGTGTCTGTGTCTGTGTGTGTGTGTGTGTGTGTGTGTGTGTGTGTGTGTGTGGGCTCTAAGCTCTGGGTTTCAGCTCAAATTGCATGGTATTAAAAGCCAATGAGGCGTCGTCTCATTATTACGGCCCTGAGCTGACACACACACACGACAACCTGCCCCCCCCCAGATAAAATTGATATTTGGAGACACAGGATGTCACCTGTGTGTGTGTGTGTGTGTGTGTGGGGGGGGGGATCATCCAATAATTATTACGGGAAAAAAGCTTATGAATAAGTGAAATAAGATGAGACGCCATTTTTTATTCAGACAGCAGCGTGTGAAGACACACACACACTTCACACAGAGACACACACAGGGACACATACACAGGGACACACACTTCACACAGAGACACACACAGACACACACACTCCCGTGACCTTTGCAGTCAGTTCAGTCTGTACTGTAACACACAGTAACTGTTTGTGACGCACACACGTTGTTTACCCACCTGGCAGGTAAACAGTAAACAACGTACATGACGTGTTGTGTGTCTGTTGTGAGAGTTCTGGTCCGGAGCTCGTCTTCACACCTGCAGTTGTGCGGCTGTTGCAGGGTTAGTGCGTCTGTGCGGTCGCACAACTGCCCGTGTGCGTTTTCTCCTCGTGTCCATCGATTATTTTTGACACGCAGGGAAAAAGTGATCGAACGGGAGTCACACAACCCCATTGTGTGTGTGTGTGTGTCCCTGTGTGTGTCTGTGTGTGTGTGACATGCACAATTATTGCCTCCTCGCAGGCGTGAAAGCAGCTGTCACAGATAATATCGCCTTTTTTTGAAGTTGTCGTAAAGTTTGACGCCGTTAGTCGAGCGAGCCGTCGGCGCCAACGCGTCTTCATCACGCCGTCGCACAATTATTGAGTCCGGACGGCTCCGGACGGGCGTTAGTGTATGTTGTGTGAAATGACAGCAACGTCAACACACAGCGCACACAAACAAACACACAGTGTTTGTTTGTAAACACAGTGTAAACACACACAACCTTCCCGTCAATTGATCAGATTAAAACCGATCGCTGATGACGAACGTGTCGTCTTTAGGTCTGTGTGTGTGTGTGTGTGTGTGTGTGTGTGTGTGTGTGTGTGTGTGTGTGTGTGTGTGTGCGCGTGTGTGTGTGTGTTGCGTGGCCTCAGGAAATGTGTCGATGATGTATTGATCTCCGCGGTGGTCGACGGAGCGCTTCACCTGTTCTTTATCAACCCACCTGATGACATCACGTGATTGTTTGGACTTCCTGGCGCCGGTGTGTGTGTGTTTGTGTGTGTGTGTGTGTGTGTGTGTGTGTGACATGGAGCTGGTACAAGTGTGTATCTCGTCATTGTGTAACGTGGCAGATGTGCACAGGAAGTGAGCGCGGCGCACGTCGTCTTTGATCTCGTAAAGACGACAGATGTGATTCATCCGCGCCTGTTTACGGCGCCGCATTAACCCCCCCTGTCCCTAACTCACTTTAGCCCAATTAACACAGTGGCTCTTTTTACCGAGGGGGGGGGTGGTGGTGTCGGAGGCGCAGCCAGATCCAACATGGAGGCGCCGCCGTGAATACCAATGCTTCCTGCTTCCTGTCGCCGAGCACGAGCCGCTGATTCCCGTCTGCTCGGGGACGAAGGGTTGCTCCGTCAGCGCCGCGTGAGAGAGCCAATCAGAGTTCATGAAAATCTGTGGAATCACAGCCCCCCCCCCACACACACACACACACACACACACACACACACACACACACACACACACACACACACACACACACACACACACACACATACACACACACACACTCCCCCCGTGTTTCCTGTTTTCTCTTAAAGAGCTGAGAGTTGAGTCACTGCACTTTATTTAGCGACGCCCGCGGGCACGACATCCTCCAATCGCTTCACATGGGGGATGTGTGTGTGTGTAACCCAGAAGTGTTCAGGGGGCAGTGGGGGTAAATGACAGCTGAATTACACGTTTTAATGAAGATTGATTAATGTTGGGTGGAGCACGGGAACAGAGCTGAATCAAACCAGTGGTCAGAGATGACCCCCCCACACACACACACACACACACACACACACACACACACACACACACCACACACACACACACACACACACACACACACACACACACACACACACACACACACACACACACACCAGCCTCGTTACCTTCCCTGTTGATCGGGAAGCGTCCGGCTCTGGTTCTGACGTCTCCTGAACCCGGATGCCGTCCTCCATGTTTGCGGCGCCACACGTGGCCACACAGGAAGTGGGCGTGAAGGTCGCACACACACACACACACACACACCCCGGACAGAGGAGCTGCCTCTAATCCTCTTTAATTTGTTTTCAGATGGGGCTTTGGAAGAGCAGGCTGCTCCCTGAGCCCGGATCAGGACGTGGGCCGGGACAGCTGGTTCCTCCCTGTCACTTTTTAATACCCCCCAACACACACACACACACACACACACACACACAGCAGGAGTGTGCTGTTGTGGTCATGTGACCTCCTCCTCCCACCACTCCAAACAAAGCTCATGATTGGGTGTAGGTGCCCCCCCTTACCTGAGCTGTGTCTCTGAGTGATGAAGCACATCCTGGGGGGGGTTAATCCTGATAAATCAACACGTGACTTTCATTTTTATCCCCCTCACTCAGCTCTTTGGGTGATGACCCCCCCCCCACACGCGCCTTTCACGCCTTTTGATGTAATATCCAGCCGTGTACCCCCCCACACACACACACACACACACTGGGCCAGGCTAACAGGTGGATAGGCAGGATGCAGTTTACCCACAAGGCTTTGCTGCTAATTCTGAAAAACCTCCAGTGGAGTCTGTTGCTAATCCGCCTGCCACCCCCCCTCCCCCCGAACTGGTTTGAGTCTGACAGGGAGGAGGCGGGGCTTGTGTAGGCGGGGCTTTTGTAGGCAGGCCTGTGGTGGTGTCGCCTCTGGAGATGGGGCCAGTGGAGGCGGGGCCAGTGGAGGCGGGGCCTGTGGCGATGTAGCCTGTGGCGGTGTAGCTTGTGGAGGCGGGGCCTGTGGCAGAACGCTCTCTATAATCCAGGCAGCAGCTCCGACTGGATTATTCGTCCAGTAAAACTGACGTTTTTGATTTGAAAGGATGAGATGTGTAAATAGGAGGTGGGCGGGGTCGGGTGGGGTCAGGTGGGGTCAGGTGGGTGGGGTCACCTTCCCGCCTGCAGTTTGTCTTAATTGCGTCTCTGTCAGTATGAACGCTGCTTTCATTGCATCAAACCATTTACTCTGCTTTTACATTTTCTCTCCTCCGCACTAAAACTCAGCTCCGTCAGCTCCGTCAGCTCCGTCAGCTCCGTCAGCTCCGGAGGTTTTAGTGCCTCAGACACAAAGTGAAATTTCCTCATATTGGCGTGCCATCAGATCCGCCGGTCGTAATCCCAGCTCGGTGATAAAGTGCCGCGTGAGACTCTGCTGCCTCTGTATTTTCCCGCTTCTCTCACGCGTCGCAAATCTGAAGAAACAAATGCGTGTCAGCTCCTGGCGGGGATTATCTGCAGAGGAACCACACCGGCTAATGGCAGATTAATCCCTGGACGTTTCCCAGTTCCCGCTCGATAATCTACACCAGGACAGTCCGGTGCTCTGACCCCGCCCCCCCCGTGCTACAGCGGTTTGTCTTCATCGTGTTGTTGTATTATTCATGGGTTCAGTTGTTTGATGGCTGGCGTGCTAAGCTAAGTGAGACCCGGGGGGGGGGGCTCCTCGTGATTGGCCCGCGGGGGGGCGGCCCCCCCTGAAGCTGGAGCGTGTCATTAAACAATAAATCACTGTGATTGACGAGCGCGGCGCTCGCGGCTCCTCTGTTTACGAAGGACGAGCCTCTCGTGTTGTCGGGATGAACGAGCGAGTCGTCGACCGCCCGCCGTCACAAATCACTCCCGGCGCCGCGGCCGTCACAATAAAGTGGAGGAGCTGAGATCATTCTGATGTGAAGCTGATTCACCCGGCTAAAAGAGAGATGAAGAAATCTCAGGTTTAATCCAGTAATTCTGGATTATTTTGGTACAGAGGTTTTTACAGTAGATGAAGAAAACGTAACATGACAAAACTATTTACGGCGCCGTGCGCCCGCTCAGCTGGAGAAAAATCATCGGCACCTTCATTACAGGAGAAATATTCAGCGCTCGGCGCCGCATCCGTCCCGCGACCTCGCCGTCCGTCTCCAAATCCGAGGAATCATATTTGTGGAGGTGATAATCCCGGCCGTGCGTCAGCTGTGTTTGTTTACGCCTCTGAGATGAAGAGGCGAGGAGCGGCCGTCCATTTCTCTGGTGCGTTTAGCGGCGTGGCCGTAAATCAGCCGGCACAGTAACAGGCGCATTTTGGGCCGGTCCGTCACGGTTCCTGATGGCGCCGGGCGTCGTCTGCTCCCTCGTTAGAGGCCGCTGATGGATTAAGACGAGCCCGAGGCCTCGGCCTCCCAACACCGGCCAATTAAATGCCACGCTCTCCTCTTCAAGGTAACTCCTGATTCGCTCGGCGGGAGCTCGGGGGCCGCGAGCGCCGAATCGTCCACGTGCTGCGCCGCCACGAAGAAACGCCGCGGGTTCTGTCCGGCGCTGAGAACGTCGACTTCACGAGCTGCTCGTCACGGTTTCCCCTGAGCGTTGTGTTGTTGCCGTGGAGCTGCGGATTAACGGCGTTCGACCTCCGGCCGCCGCCTGATCCCTCGGTTTTTCCGACGGGTAACGTGCGTCGTGACGTGAGCTGAGGGACGGCGGGAGAATCTCAGCGTGTGATGATGAAGGTGTGTTATCTTCAGCCGCACGGCGTCGATTTTAACGCGGCGTTCCCGTGGCGACCGCGGCCCGCATGAGTCGGTCTTTTTAACGAGCGCTGGGCGAGACACGTCTGCATTGGAGCCGTTCGGCGCCGAGCCGGCAAATAAAATGGGTCTAATTTATGAAGTCATTTGGACGGCGCTCCACGGATATTGAATTGCGTGGGAATCGCGCCCTCGCGTCTTCGGGCGCGCAGCCTGCGACCGCTCCGGTTCCTCGCAGGGATTATTTGAAATGTGAACTTCCCCGGCACGAGCGCATCATCCATGTAATTTGCTCTTTTAAAAATTCCCCGCGCGCTGCGGAGCGTTTCCCCGTCGTCGGCCGCGCCGCGGAGTCGATGAAAAGTTCACAATTAATCCCGAGGAAATCGCCTCGCTCAGATTATTTCCTGCAGAGATGGTTTGAGCGCGTGAGGAAGCGGTCGACCGTTTCTCCTCGCGAGGTGCGTCCCCGCCGCCTCTCCGGGCCGCGAGGATTCCCTCTCGGAGCGTTAATGACGCACGGAAAGGTTTATCCATTCAATTTGGCTCCGGAGAGAAGATCTCCTCAGCCGCATGATTAAATTAACATTCGTTAATAAGCGGATCTCGCCGATCTGCGCCTGGTCCGTTGGCGGTCCCGATAGCGCCGCAGAGAGACGACGGGCCGGACGAATGATCACGAGGAGAAGCAGGATCGGCGCCGTGCGTCCGGCCGCGCCCTGTTTTCATGGTGATCGCCCGTTGACAGGAATGTGTGTGTGGTGCAGCGTGTTGTGCGACGGCGACGCGTTCGCTGCTGGCGTGTTTTTAATCCCACATGACGAGCGCGGCGCCGGGACCTCGGCTTTTTTTCCTGGACGTCGGATCTTCTTGAAGAGTCGCGGCGTGAAACGCGTCACGAGGTAAATACGAGTCGCCGCCGCCCGTCAAACCCGGTGACACAACACAGGACGCTAACCGACGTGTTTGTGTTTGTGCTGAGTCGTTGTCGTTTCTGTTCATCGTTTGTGGGCGGAGCTAACTCTGGATGTGAACGTGTGTGGCGGTTATCTGTTTGTGTGACGTTGTGTGACGTTGCGTAACATTGTGTAACGTTGTGTGACGTTGTGTAACGCTGTGTAACGCTGTGTAACATTGTGTAACATTGTGTAACACTGTGTAACGTTGTGTAACGTCTCTCTGCAGGTTACCTGACGGTGACCATTGAGCCGCTGCCTCCTGTCGTGGTGGGAGAGACCGTCACTCTCAAGTGCAACTTCAAAACAGACGGGCGGCTTCGAGAGATCGTCTGGTACCGGGTGAGTCACCACAGTCACCACAGTTACTGCTGTACCGGGTCGGTACCGGGCGGCCGGAAACGGAAAACAAATCACGGAGATGAAACTGGCGTGTTTCATCGTACGAGACGCCGTGAAACAAATCTGAAACGCGTCTCCATGGAGAAGCCATCCGGGTCGGGCCGCTCCTTTCTGCCAGAACCGCCGGTTCTCGAGAGCGTTTGTTTCGCCGCGTTGTCGGAGAGGTGGCTGATGGGATTTGTAACACGTGGCGTCGCCTTGTTGATGTATTGTGATGAATTAATAATGGAATCCAGCGAGCGCCGTGTTTCCAGGACAAACGTGACAGGAAATGAAAACGCTTCTGATTTTTTTGGGGATTTGGAAGAAAGTTTGTTGTTGACTCTGGGCCGACGTCACGTCTACCTGCCGACGGCGGGACAGACGGGACGGACCTCGTTGTCCTGTCAGCGACGCGTCTTTGATCTCTGCTGTTATTCCTCGTTTCTCCTCCAAACGCAGCGACCGAACGTTTCAGCAGGTGCTGCTGGATCGAGCCGCGTTCTGTTCAAGGATGTGAGTGTGTGTGTGTGTGTGTGTGTGTGTGTGTGTGGAGGTTGACCTTAGGATGACCTGCAGGATGTGAACCACGTGTTTGAAACTTCCTGATCATTTTCCTCTCACACTGAAGTCGCTGCAGGTGGAGCTTCACCTGTCGCCCGTGTGTGTGAGTGTGTGTGTGTGTGTGTGTGTGTGTGTGTGTGTGTGTGTGTGTGTGTGTGTGTGTGTGTGTGTGTGTGTGTGTTATATAAACGTCAGCACTGACAGAACCTGACGATCAGAGCAGGCAGGTCATGTGGCAGGAAGTGCAGGTCATGTGACGACCCCATAGACATGGTACCAGCAACAGTGAAACTGATGATGATGATGAAGAAGATGATGAAGAATCCCTTTAATCCCTCCCTCTTTAGTTTTGTGAAGATGAGTGAATGAGGCCAGTCCTCAGTAATGGAGGCTGCTCAGGCAGCAGCAGTGTGTGAGTGTGTGTGAGTGTGAGAGAGAGAGTGTGTGTGTGTGTGTGTGTGTGAGTGTGAGAGAGAGAGTGTGTGTGTGTGTGTGTGTTGCTGCGGGCCACATCTCTGTTGTCAGTGAGTGCTGGATTAAAGCTGTATGGATGTGTAACACCATCAGGCTGTGCTGTAATAACACACAGCGATGATGGATCAGCTGATGGGGGGGTGATGTGTGTGTGTGTGTCTGTGTGTGTGTGTGTTTATGAGTGACTGTGTGTGTGTGTGTGTGTGTGTGTGTCTCATTGAGATTCATGTCGTCCTAATGAATAAATACATGTGGGACCTCTCCTCCCTCTCCTGGGGGGGCAGGTGATGAGCGCCACGCTGCACCACGCTTGAGGATCACACACACACACACACACACACACACACACACACACACACACACATCACATAACTCTGTGGGATCCTCCCTCTGAGGCTGTTGCCCTAATTTAGCAGCGTCCCGTCTGCCGAGCCGGTTCTGCGGTTCTGTTCCCGTGGTTCAGCTCGGTCCATTTCATCAGGATTCACCTGGATTAATAATCCGGCTCTCTGCTGAATTAAAATTAGATTTGTTTTCTTCCTGTAACAAATGCGAAGCGATGGAAAACCTCCACATCTTCTCATGAAACACAGGGAGTCGAGAGAACAAATGTTCTGGGTCATTCTGAACACAAAGGTCCTGGTTCTGACCGCGCTCGGCGTCACGTGACCCGCCCACGCCTGAGTGATGTTCACGTGTTCCTCGTCTTTTATCTGTTTATTAGGTTTAAAGGGCGTCAGGAGGAAGAGCTTGTTTTTATTGTCAGTCAGTCCTAAATCTGCTGCTGTTAGAGAAACACGAGCCACAGCCTCTTTTATCATATATATCAGATATATACACACATATAATATATATATATACACATATATCACATATACATCTATACATACATATATACATATACATATATATGATAATAGAAATGATGCTAATCTTGTTCATTAGAATCTCCAGAACCTACAGATTATGTGGAGCTGGATTTCTCCTCCATGTGTCCAGAGCAGGAACTCCTAACACCGCGGCCTCGTAACGCCGCGGTCTCGTAACGCCGCGGGCTGGAGGCGTGAAGCGTTGGGCTCGTAAACGCGGCTCTAACGGAAACGTGCGGTTCTGAGCCGAGCGCTCGTGAACACAACTGGGTTCGGGCCAGCGGTTTTATTTATGCTGCAGAATTTTGGAGTCGGAGCCTTTCGCTGTTATTCCCTTTAATTTAGTTAATGTCCTGCCCCCCCCCACGCTGACCCCCCCCTCAGTGTTTAGTCCTGCATCAACCTGAGCGATGAGGTGTCGTCTGTCTTTGGACCCAGCTGGAGATCCACGTTGAGAGAATCTGATTTAATCCTGTAGATTAAAAGAAGAACGTGCGTGCTACAATGACTTGGCCATTTGTTTTTTAAGCATTTTTCTTTTTAACGTGCAGGTTCTCCATCAGTTTGAATCAAGTTCTCGTTCCCGTCCAGAACCTGCGGCGCCGATCGCCCGTCACATGGGGCCTGGTTCTGGGCTCGGTTCTAACGGAGAACGGTTCTTCCCTCTGTCGTCCCAGCAGAACCTCGGAGAACGTGACGTTTTTATAAAATGATAACTGACCCGACTCCAGCCGAACAGAAACAAACTTAGAGCGGGATTAGCGCCCGGCGCCGCCCACGCTACTCGTCTCAATCCAGCAGAACTCCTCCGGTCCTGCTCCACATTCACTCATGGCCCACATTCTGACAAATCCCATTAAAGCTGTTCGACGTGTCAAAGCGCGATATCCTCTCCGCAGATGACTCGTCAGGAGACGTCGCCTGAGCACCGACCGTGTCACCTGAGCGTCACCTGAGCTCCGTCCTCCGACCGCGGCGCCTCGACGGCAGCGTCGTTGTCCATCGGCGGACGCTCGGCCGGCAGTAATCCCGTTTCCTGAGACAAAGGAGGCGTCGCACGCTAAATGCGGGTTTAAAATCTTGGAGACTGGGTTGCCTGGGCAACTGGAGTCTGGGGGGGGGTGTAATTTCCACACTCCTGTCGTTGTTTTGGAAACCAGCAGCAGTTTTAAAGAAAATCATTTCTCTGCGGCAGTTTCCCACTTCCTGCTGAAGTTTTCACCCTCGTGTCCTCGCCTGAGCGAGCGCCGTCGTCAGCGCCGCCTGTGGGTGTGAACCGAGCGCGTCCAACCTGCAGCTCCAGTCCACCAGAGGAAACATCATAATCCACATCATAATCCACGTCATAATCCGGCTGCTCTGTAACGTGAAGCACGCTTCCCTTCTTCCACGCTCCTTTAACCGCAGACCTGTCGTCTTCATTAGCTTGGTGCCCCCCCGGGACCAGAGATAACGTGATATGGATCGCTGCCCCCCCAGCAGCCCGTTTGTTAACGGCGAGCTCTTTTCTCGGCGCCGCTAACAGCGACAAAGGGACTCGCCGCTAATGGCAGCGACGTTTTGTTTCTGTTCAGGATGAATAATGTCGCGGTGACGCGAGCGTCTCCTGGAGATCCCCAGGTATCTATCAGACGCTTCCTCTGGATCTAATTAATTAGCTAATTCAGCAAATGATTATATGGAAAAACTCGCCATGAGATCATTTGCTTTTCCCCAGCGGAGTCATTTTCTCTCCGCGACAACAGGATTAAATACAAGCTAATAGTCGACGTGGCACCAACGTTTTCAGACGGAGATGCGTTAAACTAATTAACCGTTTGTTTTCTGTTTCCTTTACAACCGGGGGAGATTTTAATTTCTTCCTTCGCTGTCGCTCTTTTTAAAATTTCAGCCCGTCTTAAAAATGTATAATCTGCGCGCCGTAATCTCAGCAGATTTCTGAAATCCATTCTTCCCTCACAGAAGGATCAAACAGGAAAGTGATTACCGAGCGATTAGCGGTGGATCAGAGCCTCTTTGTGACATTTGCATCGGAGCAGGAAGTCATTTCCATGCCAGGAGAGTCTTAGCGACGCCGCGAGGTCCTGCAGGGGCACAATTACTTATTTACTCCTTTATATATTTATTTACTTGTTTACTTCCTGGCCTGTTTACTCAGACTGCGATGAGGGAGCGACTCTCACGCACAAACAAACGGCTTAATGTGAACCCTGGACGGCGACGCCATTAATTATCCCTTTTTATTTTGTGCGAAACGATCCAGAGCGACACAACAGTGTGTGTCTGTGATCCGGGTCGTCGTGGTACGCTTCACTTACTGCGGGTAGAACGCAGTATAATACGCAGTATTTGTACTGTGTACTGTGTGTACACGATGTGTCTGTCATTTCACTGTGTGTGTGTGTGTGTGAGTCGCAGATTTAAACCTAAATGTGGGTTTTTGTTTTTTTAGTGTTTATGTTTTTATTAAAAACACTTTGTGTGTGTGTGTGTGTGTGGGGGGGGCACCATGTGACATGTAACATGTCATGTTATAGACTATTCGTAAAGTAATAACAATAGTTATTACAACAAATGAGCCACAGGAAATGACCCGCGCTGTCGAGGTCCGTGAACGCAGCGCGGCGAGCGGCGTGGAAATGATCTAAGCTTCGTCTGCTGCGTTGTTGTCGACTTTGAGGCGACGCACAACCCTGAGTGTTGATGCTGAAACTCGACTGAGCTTCGTCTAGTTTCAGGATCTGAGAGGAAACGTGGCTTCAGAGCGTTTGTGTTTCAGCAGGTTGTGAAACAAGCTCCTGAAGCTGTTGTGTTGTTGGTGTGTTTCCTTATGTTGGTTCATTTTCATGGTATCTTGTTATTATTTATTAGCAGCTTTGTGTGTTTATAGCTGAGCCCAGTTTTTAATCTGAAGCATCGCGGCGGGGAACGGTCGACCCTCTTCAGCAGCGACGCACAAACATCCGTCTGTGGAGGACGAGCGCGGAGACGTTATGAAAAGACGCCGCTGATTGTTGCTGCGCGGCCTTCAACACGTTCCTTTGTTCGGTGGAGCCGCGAGTTAAAGAACGTCGGGAAACGAACCGCTCGCCGAGGTTTGCGGACGCGACTCTGCGGCAGGTGGAGGTTCGTTTTCGTCCGTTATCGGTCTCCGCGCGTCAACGGCGGGCCGACAGAAAACAATTAGAGCCGGCGGTCCGGAGAGAGATGGGCTCTGAAATAGATTTTGGTCCGTGTAAAATGAGACGCTGACCTCGAGGTCCGAGGCGCTCGGAGACATCACAGCAGCGGGACGCGCGGTCCCGGTGGGGCCAAAGGCTTTTCGTCCAGGACGTCGCTCTGGCGCCGGGCGTGAGTCACACCCGGAGCCGTGACAGCTGCTCTTCACGCCGATTCACCGCGCTCAAGATTGCATCAATGCAATCCAGCTCTTTTTTTTAAAGCGGCGCCGACACGGGCGGTTTCTGCCGCCGTTGATCACGCCGACCGGACGGATCCGTGAGAAGGCGCCACTCGCAGTTTGTCCAGATTAAACACGTGAACGTACGGACATGTGATGTTCAGATTATTCAGATTGAACAGAACCTCGGGGTTCTCGTGGCTCGTCTGAGAACGCGGGATCGTCTCCTCCTGCCGTGACGTTCCCGTGGCCGATGTTTGGCGTGGGCGGTCTTAACGAACCGTTACATCTCATTCACGGCCACGTGATCTGCCTGTTCCTGTTTAACAGGAAGTTGTTTTATGCAAATGACTTACTGTATGTTTCACTGTAGTTTCATGTCCCGCTCGTGTCTCCTCCTTTAATTGATCGCTGCTTATTATTGATTTTTAAATTGTCTTTACAAACGACTGAATCCA
Organism: Psettodes erumei; assembly: GCA_016785225.1. NCBI lineage: Eukaryota > Metazoa > Chordata > Actinopteri > Pleuronectiformes > Psettodidae > Psettodes > Psettodes erumei. Next base: position 81,095 of record JAFBJZ010000913.1, on the reverse strand, counting down.
ACTAATGATTCCAGAGTCCGTCATCCAGAAAAAACACACAGATCACGTTTAACAGATGATTGTTGGAAAAGCTCCAGATTGTCGACCATCGTTTTGTGACGTTTAAAAAGAGCTTCACCAGCTGCGGTTACGTGATCTAATCAATCACAGCAGAACGTCGGCTCAGGATGACGCACACAAACACACTGTATACAAACACACGACAACAGACGCACAAAGTGAGCAGCAGGCGAGCAGGACGTTTCCCTCGGGACTCGGTAAAGACGGGAAACGACTTGGAGCAGCGTGAAGTTGGACAGATGATTTGATGTGTTAGCAGATGAATCATTATGAATCAATGATATTGATCATGTGATCAGCGATCTTCATCTATAACCCTGTAAGGTCTGGTTCTCGTGGTTAAGTCTCGTGGTGGCGGTTTCTGCCAGAGCTGCCTGTTTAATGACTGGAGTCCACGTCGGTCCACGTCGGTCCACATCAGTCCACTTCAATCCACGTCGGTCCACGTTGGTCCACTTCAGTCCACGTTCGGCTCGATCTGCTTTAGAAGAACCAAGGAGCCGTGACGGTTCATAACGTTTCTTTACTCCGCAGTTTACAAAGATTTAATAAGAACGGAGCATCAGCTGAGCCCCCCCACGCACACACACACACACACACACACACACACACACACACACACACACACACACACACACACACACACACACACACACACACACACACCACACACCACACACACACCACACCACACACACACACACACACACACACACACACACACCACACACACACACACACACACACACACACACACACACACACACACACCACACACACACACACACCACACCACACACACAGACACACACACACACACACACTTTGTGCCCCCACACCTTCAGATTTACAAATTAAACACTTTGTTTAATCCCCTTTTATCCCGGTGTGATCCAACCATTTAGAAAGAAAAGCCAGCGGAGGTTTCTGTGATTTAGCTGATGCGGCGCTTGCTCTGGATCCGGATCGATCCGCCACAGTCCGCTGTCAGTCTTCTGAGCTCGCAGGTTGGTTTGGATCGAAGCGTTGTGATCGGCGTGCGGTCTGAAACTAGTTTCACGTGGATTTGCGCGCAGCACGTTTTCCAGCGGTGTTAAAGTATGAATGAACAAAGTGAAGTTCACGTCCCAGTTAAGATGAAAGATCTGACTGTGGGAACTTTGTGACACCACAGCGGAGATTACGCTGCTTCATCTCTCACACACTCAGATTTCAGAGCTGGATCTTACAGATTATTCCGCCTGTCAGGAACCTGTTGCTCACTAACTGACGATCGGCTGTGAGATACACAAACACTTTGGTCTTTACAAAACGCTGAAACAACAAAGCCACTGACAAAAGGAAATTAAACACTGTCACAACAAGCCTCCATTAATGTGACTGAGATAATTATTTTTTTTATTTTCCATCCTGTCGTGTCAGATCCTCGGCAGCAGACGACACGTTTCAGATATTGTGTTGAAAGATGCTGGACGTGTCGGGTCTCGTAACCATGGAGACCGCTGTGATGCTGGACAGCGTGCGGCGGCCCGGGTCTGGGCTCGGTTTGATGTGTTGTGGGTAAACCTCGGCGGGATCGCGCAGAATTAAATCCTTCGTTTCCTGTCTGACAAACACGTTTCGATTATTCGCGTTTAGTTTCAGCGCTAATTTGTAAACGGGAACGCTTAGCGCCGCTCGCCCTCGTGGACCGAGCCGTGACCGGCCGCGGTTCCCACAGTCACGTGATCGTTTTCAGAGCTCCAATCAGCTGCCCCCGTGTCCGCCGTGTCACGCGACGTCGCAGACTCGCTCGTTCACGCAGCGGCGTACAGGTGTGTCACGTGATTCTCACAGAGCGATCGGCTCCACCCTTATTTCATACGCTCGATCGCATCAGCCAGATGAATACATCATTTAGATTTAAAGTAACCGCTGACGGCTGGATCCACAGGCAGCGGATCAGGTGTTTAAAACGTCGTGTTGTTTACTGGTTCAATTACACCGTTCAAATGGGCACATAAAAGGCAGGGATACATAAAACCGTTAGAATTTACGGCGTCAGATAAATCTGTCGCGCGCTTTCTTTATGCGTCTTTGTGAACGCCGTTAAGATATCTGTGAGGTGAGCCGTTTCCTCGCAGTATCTGAAACATGCTGATAAATGCAGCGGAGAACAGTAGCGCCGAGATAAACTGAATTGTAAAGCAGCTGTGATGCGTTGATAGAGTGCTCTGACACCGGCAGTCCTTTGCAAACATTTCCACCAGGACGCATTTTCAAAGATAAAAACGTGTGATTGGATCCATCACTGTCGCTGGGACGCAGATAACTGCGGAGGGAAGTCTCCTCGGTCGTCGCGCCTTCTTAAGAATCAGGATGAAGCGCAGATACGCCGCATAAAACAAACTGCGTCCCGCAGCTCTTTTTATTCCAACCTAAATAACTGTGCGGCTGGAAAACATACGTGACGGCCGTCGCCAAGGCATGGGGGGGTGTTTGTTTTGCTTGCTTTCATCGCCCGGCAACACGCCGCAGCATTTCTCTTCATACGACAAAGGTCAGAAATCTGTAAAGCCAGAAAAGACCATTGAAAGTCTGCGCTTCCCTTTCTGCCTCTTTCTGAAGCAGCACATTCAGGTGTGTCCACAAAAGGCAGCTGCAGAAGAATGGCACGTAAGGGGGAAAAGCCATTCAAGAGATTTGGTTTTTCATGTTTATTTACTTCATGAACCGGAGGCCCGCGGTTACAGGCGTGTGCCTGCGCACACGCCTGTAACCTCTCTGTGCGCACACGCTAACCGCACAGAGAGGTTACGGGCGTCGGATGAGCGACGCATTTCCATTTTCTTCCAGTGCCGCAGGCTCGCAGGAAACGAAAACACCTCCAGCCGCGAGCATTTCAAGTGGTTTGTGTTCAATTACTATTAACAAATTGCTGTAATTTTCCAGATGAGCTCGGCGAACCCTTTAAAATGCTCCTTTGATCTGCATAAAGGACTCAGAGCGCCTCCATCACACAATTAACACTGACCTCAACAAAGGGAACCAGTCCGGTGCAGGACCCGGGCTCCTGTTTTGTTCCCCCGAGTCTTGTTTGGGGTTTTGTGCTCCTGAATATTTTCTTCTCTCTGTGAGGAAACAACGGCTTTTTTTTCTCTCGTGTATTTGACAGCTCTTGCTCGCAGCGACGTGCACAACACGGGAAACAAACTAATGAGAGGGGATTTGTGAACGGTTCGTCTGAGCCGCCTCCCCGTCGCGTCGTCGCCGTGTTGAGATCCCTCACGGCCGATCACCCTCCTTTAAACGTGCCTGATGTGAGTTTAGTCCTCGCATCAGGACGAGGTCTCGCAGCACGAGCGCCGCGACGCTCCGCAGAACGTTCAGGCCTGTTTTTCTCCTGCTGCTCTAATTGGAAACCGTCGTAAAGACACGTTCCCTTCCAGAGGAGCCGCGCTAATAAAAAGCCTCTCATCGCAGACTTCAGCAGGAGCTCCTGGTTCTGGTTCTGGTTCTGGTTCTGAGGGGTGCTCTACCTCTGAGCCGTGTCCGTCCACGTCTCCTCCGTGACAACATCCGCTCGTTTCACTTTGGTTTAATTTGCTGCACTGGGACAGACATCCCTCCAAACGTTTTCCTCAGGGGTTAGTGGAGGTTCTGCGAGTCCGAACCAGAACCGGACCTCGGTGCTGGTCCACAGCGTGACCTGTTATCATGTCTCTGTCAGCAGCGCTGGAGTCGACGCCTCCCAGGGGAGTCGTTTCCTATTAGGAGTATTACTGCTAATAATATTTTCATGTGAGTGATAACTCTTCATTTAAATGGCCTGTGTGTGTTTGTGTGTGTGTGTGTGTGTGTGTGTGTGTGTGTGTGTGTGTGTGTGTGTGGTGACATATAGAGCAGATTAATTTATAACACTTCACACAATACTTGGCTTCTGTTGTGTCTGATAAACGACATTATATTTGACATTTGTTTATGTTGACACGACGTTAAGACTGAATTTATTTTCCTCCAATCAGCGTGTTGTTGTTTTGCGTGGCAGGATATGTTTACATTTCCCTAATGGCAGAGGCAGCTGCAGCGTATAAAATGTCATCGCGCCGACGCGAGGCAGAGAGATCAAACGGGAACACGTGTTTGGACTCAGACGACGCTCCTCGCGGCGTTCGTTAGCACCTGGCGGAGAATCGGCAGGTGATTCGTTTGGGTCGGAGGAGACGCTCGGGAATCAAAGTGTTTGGACGTGGAGGAAGAGACGTCGCTGTAATTAAGGCTTTGTTGTGTGAAACATAAATCAACAGGAGTCAGCTGAGGCAACGCAACAGCTTCGCTGTTAAAATGCACAAATATTAATATTGTGCTGCCCCTGTGTTTACGTTAAGATCTAAACTTAGAACCCGAGCTCAGTCCAGGTATCACGCCACCATCAAATCCTGTCTGTACTGTAAACAGGCGGAGACAAAGAGATGAAGCGGTGGAACACGAGATTAGTCATGTCGAGTAAATGAGAAAAATGGAAGCGTTTCATATTGAATCTGAATTTTTGTTCCTGCGTGAGGAGACAAAGTCGCCCTGGAAACCGGCGTCAGAAGTAAATATGTCCGCCGCCTCGCTCCAGCTGAAGCATGTCGTATTAAAAATGGAAGAGGCTCCGCGCCGCATTAAGGATTAGAAATTTGTATTTAAGCATGAAATGAGCCGCGATGCTGCGCACGCACAGATAAACGTTCTGACCCGACCCACAACTGGTTCTGCACAGGCCCGCCGCCGAGCGCGTTGCATGATGGGAAGCTGTTGGAACGTGTTGTGATGTAGATACTTGAAGATGATTGGGCAGGAAGGCCACAGTCACCAGCAAGTGACTTGTGTAGCTGATGTTAGCCATGTGTAGCCAGTGTTAGCCTTGTTTAGCCAGTTTTAGCCTGTGTAGCTAATGTTAGCCTTGTTTAGCCAGTGTTAGCCTTGTGTAGCCAGTGTTAGCCATGTGTAGCTAATGTTAGCCTTGTGTAGCTAACCCTTAGACCTGCTCGCTCCTGCTGCCTGAAGCGAGCGTCGTACCTCCCGTACCCACGAGCTCGCCGTGACATCATCAGTTCTGCGGGACGTCCCTGCGCCCCACCGCTGAAGTGAGTCACCCCGTCGCTAAGCAACCGTGCGACCTCAGTGAAGACAAACCTGTGGTCCAGCAGCTGATCAGGGCCGGACCATAATCATAATTAATCATGTTTCCTCCTGCTATTACGATTAGCATAAACATTAGCAGACGCACAAACACAGGAAAGGTTTGTGTATGCGTTACAACCTGTGAGTGTTTGATTGCCGTGGCGGACGTGAAGTTGTGTGTTTGTGATGAAGATGAAAGCAGCTGTGGACGTACACAAAGTGGACCATGATCGCCTTTAGATGTCTGCCCAGCTAATTTCAGATGCACCCGGAGTCATCCGGTTCTGGAAGCGGGCCTGGTTCTGCATTAATCCCCGGTGACCCGTTTTAACACTGGATCCTCCAGATGAACAAATCAGAACATACTCAAAACAAACATTAACCTAAATTTGTGAAATGCTTTTCCGTAGGATTCGTGCAGATGAAATCAATCATCGCTTTAACCTTTGAAATGTGTCCTGCGCAGAAATCCCAACGTGAATTTCTGCTCTCAGCCAATTTCTGTCAGAGAACTGTTGCGGTGATAAATAATCTCACGGTGCGGAGACAGAAAATGCTTTATCATTATAAACTCACTCATAAAATTTATGAAGAAAACAAAAACCTTTTGTCTATTTTAGCATTTTGCCAAATTCAGCGTTGTGCTGTGCGCTCACAGCCGGCGTGTGATTTATGCATTGAATAACGTTCCCGTATATCCATCAACCTGCAGATGCAGATGGCGGCTGCAGTAATCTGGAGGAGAAGGAATAAAAAGGGAGGAAGACTCGTTACGTCCGCTCCGTCTTTTCACGCCATCTGTTCCCGACTCGTTGTCCTTGTGAGCCAGAACCTGTGACGTAAAGAAGGAAACCGTTTCTTTCCTCTAACACAGCGGCGCCGGTCTCGTCGATCGGCCTGACGGCGGCGTGCGGAAATCGCCTGCGGGAGTTATCCGCACGCACGATGTGTTAGCGTCGCGCCGCCGCCGGAGGTTTGGACGACCGCCGGCGACCTGCGGCGCACATTACCAGTTTAATGGAAGCTGTTCGCATCGACATCAGCTCGTCACAGAGCGCGGCCATCCCCGTGTGTTACTGTTTTAATATCAGGCAGCTGAGAGAGCGCACAACACACGTAGAGCACGACAAAACACACACACACACAATCTTAAAACACACATACACAGTTCTGGGTTGAATCCTTGTTACAGATCACACAGTGTTTCAGTAGCTGAACAGATCAAAGTCTTCATTTATTCAAAACTTTCCTTCATTTAAACTAATTTCCTGATCACAGTTATTGATTATCAAGTCATGAGGGAGAAACGGGGACGGGTGCGATCCTCCGGTGTGAATGCAGACGCCGACACAGGAAGTGCGAGTCACTTAACGCACATCGATCAAACGGATTAAGGACGAGTGCCCGCACGGTGACACCACGGCGTCCTCCCCCGCCGCTGCATCTCATCACCTGCTCGTCCTTGATGAAACCCTTTGATACGGAGCTGCAGTCGCTGAAGTACATAATACGCCGCTAATTGCTGAGGTTACGCAATCCTCTCTCGTACCGCCGCCTCGGAAGCTTCCCGTGATTGGATGCTTTATTCAGACTCTGCAGCTCCAGATTATTTTATTCTCATTCTCTGCTAACACAGAGAACGAGTAAATACCTTTTTCTCTCCAGAACCACGGTTGTTATCAGGAGTTGGGGCAAAAAGCTTCTTGTTAATTCATCAGATTGAGCTGTTTCTTGTGTGTGTGTGTGTGTGTGTGTGTGTGTGTGTGTGTGTGTGTGTAATCCTCTTTAGCTAGCGCCTGCTGCTGGTTAGCATGTGCAGAGAAGTGCGTCGTCGTGATAACTGCTGAGGTGGACGACTCGCTCATTCTTCTGAAGCTGTTTCTTTTTTTCCATTGTTTCATCTTCACTGCACCAACGTGTGCTGACACGTAGTCCAGCAATACTACGCAGTACTACGTGTAGTGAGTACATGACAACCAGTCGGCCTCCTCTGACCTGCTCTGATCCCATCGGGTCCTCGCCGCCGGCCCGCAGAGCGACGAGCAGAAACTCTGTGCGGCCTCGTGTCCGAACGGGCTTGGTAACCGCCTGGATTTATTCCCGGGCCTCTGGGCCGCGCGGCGGCACGGTCTTCGTGAGACCCGGCTCTAATCCTTGCGTGTAATCTGGCAGTTCCAGCAGCAGCCAATCACAACCTGCCTGTGCTCTGTAACGTCAGAATGGAGAGCGAGCGACAGGAACCGTCCTGATCGGTTCACGTTGAAATTAAAAGCAGCAAAGTTGAGATTAACGTGTTTTTATGGATGCGTTTCCATCAGATGATCGTAGACGTGCTGAGCCAGTTTTCCTGCTGAGTCAGCAGCTCTGAAGTCAGCGTGGCGAGCGGCGTCGAGCGGCCACGAGCGTCCCGGCCAAAGAACCGTCGCCTCCGAACGCAGCACGTCTCCAGGCAGCCGCGGCCTCTGGAGCTCCTCCGTCAGCGGGCGGAGCAGCGTCCACGCCTCTGCGCTCGGCCTCGTTACGCTCGGCGGCTCTAAGTGCTGCGGACTAATAAAGTTAATACACGATGCGCTTCTTATCCCGCTGCGTCGTATTTCCTTCAGTTTATTACGCTGTTTTTAGCTGCAACGCTTTCGCCTGTATTGTCGCCCGTATATCACGTTTGTGCTCCATAAAAGCCGCGACAGGGAGTTTCATCGCGGCGTCGTACATCGCCGCTCTTTGACACGGCGTCTCTGTTCAGTCGAGTTTCACACAGTCTTTGAAAAGACTTTGTATTAATGTACTTACATGTATATTAACACAGATATTGAACGAGTTATTGTTTATAGATTAAGTCCTGTGTGAAAACAGAAGAAAAGATGAACAAGAATATTGTGACACATTAGAACTCGACTTTTCTCTGACTGAGGGACACGTCTGGATTTATATTAATTTCTTCTTTTCTAAGTAAGACGGTGTCTCACAATGCTGCGCCTTGTTTTAAAAAGACGCTTTGTTCAATAATAATATCAGTCAAATTAGCACGGATATGAAGGAGCGCGCCGGTTCACCACGACGTCTCTTTGTCGCCGCTCGTCTAAGTCTTTAAACGAGGGACTGAATGGGAGTTAATCTCATTAGGGCGTTTGAGAACGCCGCCGCCACCGTCCATCTTACGGACGCACGAGTGTCGTCGATGCAGATCAGAGACGCGTGAGGAAAATGTGAATTGACGTCTCTTGAACCATTATCGTGCACTTCTAAGACGCCATGTGAAGAACATAGTGTTATTACTCAAAGCTCTCTTTGCATGACATTAAACTGCATGAGGTCCTGCAGATTACAATTTATTCTGAAATGACAAGCGCTTCATTTTTCATCTGTAATCGCTGGAAATATATGTCCCGCAGAATTCTGCCGGCTGAAAGGATGGAGCAGGATTCAGGTTGAATCTCTCGCAGTTTGGCCTGCGGTGTGTTAGCTGAATTTCCTCCAGTGGCTGCTGATGCAGCTGCAGCCTATAAATAGGCCCGGCCCAGACAGGCGGGGGGGTGGTGGTTCCGGTTAACCCCCGAGACCCGGTCCTAATCTGACCCCGGCATCATTAGACAGCCGGCTCATCTGGAAGGATGCAGGACACCCCGTCTGCAGAGCGAGGGATTATCACACGCTACACGACCTTCCTGCACCGTCAGCCCCCCCCATCATCAGTTACCTGCTGAGCCCCCCCCCCCGACTCTGTACCCCCCAGTCCCGTCTCTTCATATCTCCAGATGGCTAACAGAGGGTTGTGCTTCATGTGTGTCACATGGCCTGGATTCAACAAAGCAGCGGAGCGTCGCTCCCCCAGCGGAGCTTCTCTGCAATCAAAGAGCATTCATCTCCCTCAGTTTGGTTCTTTCCTCCCTTCTGTTCCACACTCAGCGTTTCCACCACAGCAGGGACACGTCAGCTTTATGACAGCGGGTCTGCAGATCAGTCTTCATTAAGAGGTGAAGTCGTCTCGGAGGAGCAGATGAAGAGCTGCGGGAATAATCCTCTCCGGTCCTTGTGGCTTCGTCTCGGAGGACGAGGTTTAAAACGTCTTGAGCGTGTTTGGGTGACGTTTGTTCCACTGTCGCTAACTTAGATGGAAAATAAACGACTTACCGATGTCGCGAGTGGTTGAACCAACGAAATCAGAAAACACGAAGAGTCGACGAACCACGAGCGGTTCAGTTCCGCCTCATTGCTGTGGTGTTTGTTATTATTGCAGCTAACGCTAACATCCACTCCTGTTTGTGTTGCTGTGACTAAAAGGAAACAGAAAACAACTATTACTGCTGAAAACAAGACATCCTGTAATGCCATGATTTGTCCAGGCTCAGAAACACACACGTGTGTGTGTGTGTGGTGTCGGACGCTGCTGCAGCAGGAGCCATGAAGCTGTTTGTGTTACGGTCCGACAATAATGTATTTGTGTTAAATGTACGGTGATGGGCTGCGCTAACAACGTGTTGCTGGCTGCTTCAGGTCACGTGTTTGTGTTATTTGTTGCATCAGTATTTGTGCGTTCATACGTGTGCGACGGTTTGTTTGTGTGTTTAATGATGAACACGACAACGCCAACGTCTGCTTCTGTCTTCATGATGCGTCAAACTAAAAGTGAAGTGATGCAGCTGAAAACAAAGAAGACAAATGAACGTGTTTACACTTGATGATAGCGTGGACGTAAATGACCTGTTTCATCATCAGTCTTTATGAACACTCACCTCACACTTAACTAATCTAACTTCTCGTTGCTGATCCAGTAAACCTGCGTTGTGTTTTCAGCGAGGCGTCGCACAGCGGCGTCACGGGCTCCCGGCGGTGATGTTTTTAAAAGCTCCATTACTGTAACTGCGACGGTCTGAGTGGTTGGAAAGCTCCGTTTTCAAACACGCCTTTGCTTTTAGAGGATGACCTTTCCGTCGTCTCCCCGCGCTCGCGGCTCAGAGCGAAGCCAAACCGTCGCTCGCCCCCGAGCCGGAGTGAAAAACGAGCAGATGGCCACAATACGCCGAGGTCCTCGCAGCGAGCCAGAACTTCTCCCGGCCAAACGGTGTCGAGTGACATCACGGGCCGGAGCGCGGGAACGCTGCAGAGAGACGTCTGGCCGACCTTAAGCGTCGACACGTGTGCGTGGTTAGTGACGGCGACGCAGGTGATTTATCTTCATGCTGCCGTCACCTCCAGCAAACCTTTAGTCCGCGTTTGTTTTACTCGTATAAATACTCGTCTCCTCGCGGGCCGAACGTCACGCGCGCTAATCGTGGACGGCGTTGGCGTTGTTTACCTCGCTGAAGGGATTGGACCGGATCAAAAAGATAGCATCGTCCCCGGCCCACCAACAATTTCCTCCTTCAAAGCGGCATTAGTGGCTCCATTAAAATCCTGTCACCCTTCTTTCCTTTATGGGCGTCTGCGGCTCCCGAGGAGACGAGAAATCACAGTCATTCAAATGCTAAGTGACTTTAACACTCCCGTGAATATTAGGATGGGAAGAAGCGCTCCATCATCCGCCGTGCCCGCAAAAAAGACGAGGCCCGTGTTTTGAATATCCCATCACCCCACCTCTGCGCCGCCTCGTCACGAGCCATTACCTCTGCGGCGGGCCGACCTGCTCGCCACATGCAGAGCGCCGCGCCGCGTCAGTCTTCGTTAAGACGCGGCAGGTTTTCAGCTCTGAGGCTTCACGGGGAACCAGCTAAGCAGCTAATGAATCGGGGAGGCGATCGGGGGGGGGGCGCTACCTGCACCCCGGGGCCCCGGGACGCCGGGTCACGTGCGGGGGAGCCCCGGGGACGGACGGGGAGACTCGGCCCCGCCCACCGTGGGAGGACCCGTCTTATTAACGCTCTCTCTCTCTGCTTCACAGGTGACAGATGGAGGCACCATCAAGCAGAAGATCTTCACCTACGACGCCATGTTTAACACTAATTACTCTCACATGGAGGATTACCGCAGGCGTGAAGACCTGGTGTACCAGTCGACCGTCCGGTGAGCTTCTTTTAAAACGCTTGTTTCGCCCGTGTGTTTCCCGCTCAGTTTTCCCTCCACGCCTCAGCTTCCCCTCCGCTCGCTGCGCACACCTTCGGGCTCCGGCGGTAAATGCGCCGAGTGAACTCCTGCTTGGCGCTAGACAGATTCATTCCCGGCCATCTGCCGCCGGTCGACACGGGCCACGGTGCGGCGAGCGGGCGGAGGGGTCAGCGCGTCATTACATGAGGACGGGGGGCGGCGGCGAACTCTAATCAGCGACTCGGCTCAGGATGAAGATTTAGCGAACATCTGGCTGAGCCGGTTCGTGTTCCGGCCGTGGCAAGAGTCACCCCGCCCATCTCTCAAGGCTCCGGCATACACGCCCGGTGTGTGTGTGTGTGTGTGTGTGTGCATGGGTAATGACATGTTTAACATCGTGTCGTCGTCGACCGCGAGGCCGGCGCCCGCCTCGTTTCCTGGCCGTACGCGGACGCCGTTTAAAAACGCTTCACGCTTTGCGTCCTTTCATCTTTTCCTTTCATCTCACCTCTTTGTGTTTCCTTCTTCCCTCGCGTGACGATGATTTATCCGGACAAACCTACAGTCCCTGTGGGAGAGTCGGCATCATCGCGACATGGAAACACGAGCGCACGCAAACAAACACAAACACGCGTGTCGTCATCGGGAACAGCCTGACCTGCATCCAGATCCGACTGATCCCGGTCCCACGTTGGCGGCGTGAGAGAGAAGCTCCGCGCGTTTTTACTCGCCGTAATCTCCCGTTTCCACCTGAGAGCGCCGAAGCTTCGGGACAAAGCCTCGGCGCTCTGACAAATCCGCTCGTACAACCAAAGCGAACGTCTCGCTGTTCTGGGCCTTTTATAAACTCGCTCCGTTTTCAGGCTTCTCACGGCAACGTGTGATTATTGTGCGATGATCGCGGTAATGGAGGTGGTTTTTGTCAGCATACGCCATCTTTGTGTTATTAGTCATTGTTTGAAAAGCGACACCGGTATTGACTCCATGTCAGATTGTCTCGTCCCGTCCGGCTTTCACAGCGATTAGTCACTTTGTACATGCGGGTCTCACAGGACGAGCGACGGATCTTCCACGTGGCTGAAGAACCTCCGTTATTTAGTTTCCATCAGATGTTTGAGTCTGACACCAACGATGAAGTGATGGTCCACGGGCAGATCCAGATCTTGCTGTAAACCGTCCACAGATTTGCTCTGGTTGATGACGTGGGACGGGGGTACTGGATATTTACTGGACAGGACGTGTCCCACGTGAGAAGCTCCTCGTCCGATTCGCCTCCTGATGAACGTTTGGTAACTGCAGGAGGTGACGCAGGTTCACAAACTACAGATTCAGCTGCAGAGTCTCGTCTGTTCACATTTATTGATTATGAGAGAGAGGAGGCAGCTGCGTTGTTACAGTGTTGTGGTTATATTTGGAAAGAGGAAAACAACACACTGGCACAAAATGTTTGCGGTGAAAATAAGATGATCCCACACGGTGCGTTACAATAAACGGGGTGATGAGTCGTTTCTTCTTAAACTGATAACGAGTAATCAGTCGTACATTTAATCCACAGCGAGCGTAATCTCTGCTCTCGACCTTTTTATCTCTGCGTTCATGTGGATTGGAATCCGTGAACGCGGCGCCGATGACGGCGAGCGACGGAGCTGCAGCGGCGAGGATGCGACGAGAGACGAGCTCCATCAGCACTTTGGCTAACGTGGCCGCCGCCGCATCATCCCGCTCGTTCTCCTCCGCGCTCGCTCCTTAAGGAAACACGGCCGATTACACATCTCTCTTTGCATCCCGTCCGCTCGGCAATTTGTCTGCGCCGACTCGCGCTCGCCGCTCGGCCGTGACGCTCGGGGCCACAGAGAGTGTCTGACAATGTGCTAGTTAATGCGATGCAGAGATTGACTGGATGAGCGTTCAGACGGCGCTCTGTCAGGTCCGCTCTTCCTCACCCTCCGTCTCTTCTCTCGCTCGCATTTGTAGGCGGCGGGAGTTGCGGAGGACGGCGGGCGTAACAGGAAAGAGGCTTCAGACGCAGCTCGTCCCGGGGGACGATCGATCTCTCTTTGCGGCGCGCTGTTCTCGCCGCTCCTCCGCGGGGGCCCGTTGCTATCGATCTCCGCGGGCGTGTGCTGTTTTTCGGGCGGATCTCGAGGTGCATTTAATGCGGTCGGCCGCACGCTGTCGGTTTATTCAATTACTCGGTTTCTTCTTCGCCACGTTTAAGTCGCGACAACGACGAAGCTTCTGTTTACCAGGCTGTTTCGCGATTGTTGTTTTTGCCGCGTCACCGCCAATCAGCTCTGATTAATGAGCCGCATAATGTCAAAACAACAGACAAGAAAATCCACGAATGGTCTGAAAACAAACATGAAACCTGGTCTGAGGTCTGTCGTGTGTCCTAACGTTATGGTGTTGGTTGTGATTTATGGGGAATTGAACTTATTTAATTGAGGATATTCTCAGTCTCACCTTTTGAAAAGCATCAGATAAGAAGGAAAAACTCATTCTCCCTCTTTCCTCTCGACTGATGTCCCGCCGTCGAGCTCGTGGAGAGTTAATGGCTCAGAAACGCCGCGGTTGCTGGTTTTTTCGCTTCCTCCGGCGCCGCGAGTCGTCTCGTCTCCGTTTGAATCCACGATCACGGCGTTGAGTGTAACAGGACGGAGACTGAAAACAAAACAACGGCTTCATCAGCGTTTACTGGAAAGTAGCAGCCGAGACAAAGCCAGTTACCCCCCCCACACACACACACACACTCTCACACACACACACACACACTCTCTCACACACACACACACACAGCAGAGAAAAGACTTGTTTTATGTCCCGTCCCTGGAGGAAGTGTTGATGGACGTACCTGCAGGTGTTTCATCACGTGACTGAGCTCCTCAAACATTTGTTTATGTTTACGATCGAAACTCGTGGCCTCAGTTCAGTTTCTCACATTCACTTTGGGTCGAACGTGACCCGGTTCAGCCGCGGGTCCGTCAGGTCGGGGTGAACGTTTCCTGCGGTAATAAAAACTAAAAACACACTTGTACATTCAATGCACAGATTAGACTGCTCTCTGAAAGAGTGATCTCCTCAGCACACACACACACACACGCTCACACACACACACACACACACACACACACACACACTGAACTCATTAAGCCGGTGCTCCCTGCTGTTGTTCCAGCAGAGGTCCCGTTCTCAAACATCCAAGGACAATTGTTCTGTTTTGTGGGAATAAATCACGGCGCCCAAAGCGACGCCGCGTCTCGCTGTCATTATCGCCGCTGACGCGTCGCCCGCCGCAGAATACAGATCGCGCCGCACGACGTCTCATCCGCCGCCGTAATCGTTGGCTGGTGTTTGATTTAAAGTGGTGAAGTATAAATCCATCTTTTCTGTTTCAGGAGCAAAGTGCTAAAATAAAAAACACTGAAATCAATTTTTATTATCAATGATTAAAAAAGAGAAAAGTCAAAATGTCATCAATTAGTTACTGATAATTGATTCTATATGATTCGATAACTGACGATTGATACAAATGGCTCTTTGCTCATTTTAATATATGTTAATATACTGATACGTACAGTACTGCAGGTACATACAGTACTGCAGCTCATTATTTAACATTTATCATCATTAACAATGCTGCATTGATTAGGGAACAATAATTAGAAAATCGTTTGAGTGTCTTTACACACAGACACAAAGTACTGAACAAAACAATTAAAAAGTATTTGTGTGGAATATATATAGTGTAGTACTACATGTAATGTGTCAGTTAGCAGAACTATAAACTTATGAAATGTAAGTGCAGCCTCAGATACTGCTGTGCACTAAAGTCGAATCGAACGACACTTCATCAACGCAGTGATGTCATCATGTTGTGTTGTCGTCTGTGTTTCCTACACTGTTTTGTTGGATCAGTTGTCAGTACTTATAACTTCTGTGACGTTTCCCCGCCCCCTGTTAGTGTTGCAGTTGTGTGTCAGTGTTTTTATCGCACACTAACTCGTGTCTGTTCTTTTCCCAGACTCCCGGAGGTTCGGATCTCGGACAACGGGCCGTACGAATGTCACGTGGGCATCTACGACCGGGCGACGCGGGAGAAGGTCGTCCTGGCGTCGGGGAACGTTTTTCTCACCGTCATGTGTGAGTATCGTCTCCGGCTTCACGCCGCGCAGTGTTTGCCGTAGTGAGGGCCGTTCAGCGATGGCACGACGAAGACCGGCGCCGGGTTCGGGCGCGGGAGCGAAGCCCCTTTGATGGCGGCGGCGCCGTCGGATGAGCTGAAGCGGGTTGTGACTATTGTGTGACGTCGTTATCGCTTGTGTTTGCCGTCTTGGCGCCGGCTGCTTTTTCCGTCCGGCCGCCGTGACTGACAGAGCTAATGAACACGTTTCCTTGAAATTTTGTAGACGGAACAATTGATTAAATTTCAGAACCGATCTGGATCCGCGCCCATCGGAGGTTTAGCGCTTCCTTCGACTATGAACCGAACAGAAATAGACTTAAATCCTGACGGCGCGGGGGTGGAGGAATCGATCGGTTGATGGGGATGATGTAACGGGAAGCGTTCGGCTCTTCGGCGCTCGCTTCCTCTTTGTTCTCGTCCGCTGATCTTGTAGATCGTATCGATGGAGCGCTGATGAAACTTCTTCTCTCGGCGTGCTCCTGGCACGTTCTTCCTCTCTCAGCTGCTGTTGATGACGGTGGTGGTGGAGGCGGAGCAGGCGGAGCAGGTGGAGCACCTGCGGCCCGTTCGGTCTCGGCGCTGAGACGTTCTGTTCTGCGTGATCGCAGCGGTGAAACTTTAAGTGGAGACAAGGCGACCGCACATTTTGTGCCTTTTCCTTTCCATGTTTGTCTGCTTTGTGCTTTGAGATGACCCCCCCCGACGTCAGACTTTATCATGGGGGGGGGTTACCCCGTTAACTGCTTGAGCCCTGGGTGGGAGAAGGTGGATGATGTGGTGGTTGGAGCAGCCTGACTCAGCTGGGTCTTAAATCACCACTCCACAAGAGAGGAAGAAGAATGGCCTCGGGCGTCGTGGCTAATTGCCATCTAAACTGAAACAGAATTATTCATAACCTATTAGTGTGTCAAGTTCAGTGGGAAGTAAAGAAAAAAGTAAAAAGGAGAAAGAAAGAAAATGAGAGGGGAAAAAAAGTTAATTAATAGGAAGCGGTACACGGAGAGTATTTTAATTTTTTAAAGGGCTTCATAAATAAGAATTATCATTTTAATGAATCCCCTGCCAAGAAATTCAATCATCCGGTTTTAAAAGGCTAAACCCTGAACCCTCGGTAACGCCGGCGCTGTCCTTCACTGTCTGCAAACTTTGGAAAGTCTTTGCTTCTTGCACTTGCGTCGGCATCCGTGGACGTAATCAGGCCCGAAGGCACGAAGAAGCTCCGACCCAAACGGCTGCCGATCGCCAACTTAGCTCCGCCTCCGTCCGCTAACGAAGCCAATTAATCATCGGTAATTAATGATTTGTGCAGGAAACGTTCGGCTTCTCCAACGTTAAGAAGAAAACAAAATCAAAAGTTGTTTATTCTCCAGCATTCGTACTCTCCACTGTTTACCATATTCCTTGGACGATTGGTTTTACCCAGATAATGAGGAACATGAATAAGATGAGACGCGCTCGTAACTGGGGCAGTTTATTTTGTACTGCGTTAGCTCCGTTTTACCCCTTGACCTGGGCGAGCTGCTCTGTGCCTGTAAATGTAATTATTGAGGCGTAACCGCAGGATAATTTACGACGCGGCGCTCCGTCATTATCAAAGTTCAAAATCAGCATCTGAACTGAAAGGTCAGAGATGAGGAGTTCAGCGTGAGAAAACGCTGAAATAACCAGCAGGCAGAATCATTATTAGGATATTGAATCTGTTGTCAAATCGCTCTCAGTCCGTCTTTGAGGGAAACGTCCGATAAGAAGAAGAAAGAACCTTCAGTTCCTTGATGTGACTCCAGAAGAAATCATGAAGAGCTGGAGGAGCCGCTGTGCCAGGTCCAGACCCGCAGAGTCACTCAACATATTTATATGTATGAAAATTTGAAAACCACATTAACTGCTGGACGTTTTAGAGCACTATGCTGTTATTGGTTGGATCACGTGATCAGTGCAGTGTATTGTGACGTCCATCGCTGATCACATGAAACAGATATTCTGTGACACATCCATCCCCGTTCAGCTGAGGTCATAATTTCCGGCCTTGGTGGGTAAAAGAAATCAATACCTCTTTTCCCGACGGCAGATGGGGTCATTATTTGTTATTACCCAAAGTGATTCCCGCGTGACGTTCCAAAGATTACAAGGAAAGGTTGTTTGTCTCCTCGGAGCAGAGGCCGACCCCTCGCGTCCTCCTCTGGGTGAAGACCTTCTTCTGCCGCTGTGTTTAACGTCACGTCGAGGACTTCCTCAGATCCCTTCTTCCGACCCAGTGTAAAGCGCGAGGATGTAATTTAGAAGATTCCCTTCACGGCCGGTATTTATAACCTCCAGAAACGCAGACGAGCGCTAAGGTGTAGAGGGACTAATTAGCTTCTCGTCCCATAAAGCCAGGATTCACTTCAATAATGGATGCCCGACTTTAATTAAACGCCGTGTATGTTTAGGCGCTCGTTTATAAATGGGTGGGATTAGGGGTAAAGCCCGAAGACGGCGCCGCCTGTGGACGCAGCGGTCCGGCGTGCTCGCGGGAAGGCGTCGCGTTCGTTTGATGGATTGCCGGGGAGCGGCCGTTCCCTCGGCGTCTCCAGCTCGTTCGGGAAGCGGCGGCAGCATCTCGGGTGGAATTGACTCGGGGAGCGGCGGCCGGATCCTCGGCTCTCAGAGACGACGCCAATTTGGTCAGACTCATCAGTCGCTGCTCTCAAGTGTTTGCCGTGTCGTCTTTAGCACGCACCGGGTCACCGCGGGGATCGTTGGAGAGTCCTTGACGAGATTCTCCATTACTCTCTCATTTATCCTCGGTGTCACCTTCCCGCTCGTCGCACTCGACGCGCCGCAGCGTGCGGTCGACCTCGTGACCCGCTCCATTGATTTGGTACAAAAACGCTTTCATTTGGTGACGAGGTCCGCGGAACGAGGAATCAACCTGTTGTTTGTAGCGTCTGTTCTAATCCTTGGCACCTCGATCACATTTATTATGTCCAACAAAGAGACTTAATGTTACGAACGCAGGTCGGACACGTGTCCCCCACACACTAACATTTGGTCGCACACTGAACGTTTCTCCTGCGCTTCCTCTTCCATTGAGGGTTTGAGTTATTTTTACAAAGGCAGGATTCAGCCGCCTCCTGAGGTTTTCACTGGGATTTAGCTGCTGGTCATTTTAACACATTATTTTTCTACTAATGGAGCCACGTCCTGCTCAAACGCCTCAAACCCGTAACCCGGGGCTGGATATGTCGACCAGGACTGCATGTTGCTCCTGAACAACAGGACAGGGTTTCCTCAGCCAACCTGGAAATATTTCTTTCCTTTTATTTCTCACACACACACACACACACACACACACACACACACACACTCCAGTTTTGCTGACTGCGAGCAACACGTTGGCCTGGAGTCTATTGGAGGAAGAGAGAATGAAACGAATGCAGGAGCAGATGAATTATTAAAGGTCTGTCTTTGAGCTGAGCCCTGGGGTGATAATTGAGGCAAAAATAAACAACCCAAGGGCTTCCTCAAGGTTTTTTTCCTCCCCAACACTGAACTGCTGGTCTGAGCATCAGTCTGAGCTGAAGAATATCTGCTTACTGATGGTGTTTGTTTCAGACCCACCCAAGTCTTTCCTTAATTTAGCGGCAGACTTTTAAACCTTCATCAGACAAACGGTGAAATCTGTCGCCACCATCTTTCCACCAATTACCTTCAGCCGGGTTGAACCTGAAGTCATATCTGCGGCCATGTTGTCTGTGGTTTGAGGCTGACCTCTCACCATACCTAAACAATACAGCATGTGATCTCTGCATCATAATGTCTGCACTAAGACTCAGGCAGACGCTCATGTAATATTTATCATGAGGCTTCACTGTATCTGCAGTGATGCAGCCAGGTGTGTATATACTGTACAGATAATGTGTTTATTTTCTGCACTTAGTCTAAATCCCTGTGGGCTTCATCTTGGTTCTGACAGAACATCACCCCCCCGACTACACCCACTTAATGTCAGGAGACTCTGCGGGCGTAGTTACAGCTCCTCACTGTGGGTGTGGCCACGTCCACCACCACATGGCACATTGTTAAACACAGAGCAGGTTTGTTATCATGCATGAATCACCTGGGCGGTCACGTGACTTCACAGCAGGAGTCAATAGGTCATTTAACGACGGTCGAGTCAAGGTTGTTACTGTCACGTCGTCACTTCCATAGTTTTAACGAGAGGAAACTTTCAGGGAATCAGCGTTTCTTTTCAAAGCGGCGCAGTAGTACACAGAAGTACTTCAAACAGCTCTGAGTCTTTCGACCACTTTAACCTTGTGATGTCTTTCATGGTGCGGCTTCCTTCCTTCATCTGTCTGGTGCTGAGCGTCGTGGCCTCCCTGATGTCTTTGTGAGGCTGTGAAGAGCAGCTGACGTCTTCATCTGCTCTGCACCAAGGTCCCTCCTTTTGAGCGTGGATGACGGAGGAGAAACGCTTCACCTCCCCAGACGCTCGCCGATTGTAGCGGAGGACGAGAAAACCTTTGTCTCTCTACCTTTTACTTCAATATCACCTTGCCTGATAAGTCTCCCTTCCCACCAAGTGATCCCTGGAAAATACTTTTCTGGCCTCACGCTTTCTTTTCAGCGACTTCGACAAAACTTGCGAGACAACGTTATCGCCGTCTTTGTACAGGAATCGGCTCGTTCGCCGAAGGAGCTGTTGCATCTTCACTTTAATTAATTTCTCAGGAGAATAACCCAAGGGCATCTGCAGCCTGACAAAGGTCAGCCCAGAGAGCCAGGCGGGATGTGGCCGGCCCCATCGTCCCGTGGCCTGTAATATAATTCCAGCCCCGTGGAGCGATTTGATTTATTTTTAACTCGGCCCAGTGCGATGATAAGATTTTTCATTTTGTAACTACGGGGAAATACGTAGCTGTGAGCTCACCTGTCCGTCATTTACTTTCCTCCCATAGCTTTTATTTGGTGATGAATTTTCCTGGAGGATTTGGCGCCCACGGTCTGTCCCTCGTGAGCGCTCCATCAAAATATTCCATTATGTCGACTCCCTTAAAAACATGAAGCTCACCAGAAGGGATCTTTCATTATATCAAGGTCCCCAAAAAGAAAGGACCAGTTTTTCATTTTTGAGACTTTCGTGACAACATATTGACAAGTAAAGATAATGATGAAGTTTTCTCCTCGTGGAGCTTGTGTTCGTGGTATTTGCAAGATAAATTCAGCGCACAATCTGCTTTTAAAGACGCGGCGTGATAAGTGAGCTGTGAATGACGGGGGCTGTTTTTTTACACATTGCCTTTTCTGCTATCTGTTAATATGTGCACATATATATTTTTCCAAAGTGGCGCTGAGCGTCCTTCACTGTGGTCTTAGCGCTTTGAGATTTGACGCTCGTTTCTGCCGCTGCACAAAGGACTGCGAGACAGGCGATAAATTTCTGGGGAAAGAAGAAGAAATGGAGGTTTAGGCACCCCTGAAAGCCGCCCGTGGGCACGGATCAAATGGATTTCTTCTCAGTGTGCCCATTTCTCTAAACTTGAATAGGAAACAAGAGGTGGAGAACCTGCAGGGAAAACTGAAATGGAAAATTCACATTACATCAGAACTCATTGTGTCCTGTAGAGATCTCTCACATTAAGTAGGACAGCCGGCGTTAATTTGTAAATGTGTGAGACCGGGTCAGCAGATTGGTAATGACATCTTCAGGGGATTACAACAACAACATATTAATAAGTGCATGCAACCTCTCACCTGTAATTAGGACTTACATAGGCACTACACAAAATAGACCTGTTTCCTTCTCTAAAGAAATGTGCTGTTAGCTTAATTGCAAATTTTCAGAAGAGTTCTAAAAATAATTTAATTGAGGTTGAGGAAGTTATGTATTCAGGTTTTTCAAAGGGCAGAAAATACGTCGATAAATATAGAAATGAAAGTGGAAGCTTATGAAAGGTGACGACTTCAGAAGAGCCGGATGCCGGCTTCAACATTCTGCTTTATTTTAGGAATTAACCAGTAATTGGCACGCTCCAGTTCCTGCCACTCCGTTCCTCCACTTCTTCTACTGATTATTTTAGGAGGTGTAATTGTGCCACTGGGACTTTGGCGTCTTGTGAAACCGCTCGCTCCAGTTTCCATACGTGACGTGCGTGTGGATTGATCGAGTCCATCGATTGGAGATCCGTGACACGTGTTGGTGCAGCCGTCGTGATCCTCTCACCTTGGCTGCAGGTGAACGTCTGCTCCTACTTTGGGATGATGTTGGTCAGATGGTCGACCAGTGTTTCACTGCGGCGATCATCCAGATCACGTGATCCAGGAGAAGCTGACGACAGGTACCGAGCTCGTCCTCTTTGCTCCTGATTGGCTGGTGTGGAGTCCCGGGTGTTTAAACTCAGTAACCTCAGCTTTGGTAACGGCGGTCGTTAAAGGCCGTTGGCGTACCTGAAGCTGCGACCTAACGACCGTTGTCGCTAAAGCAAGGAGCACTAACGAACCGAGTCGCAGAAAACGGTTTCAATAATGACCCAGCGAAGGTTAAATTTCTTGGGATTTCATGTGCAGCAGCATTTACACCTAAAATCTTTTCTAAATTATTACGTCCACCCTGGGACTCCTGATGTTCACGTGAGGGTTGGCACAAAAGAAAGAAATAGCTGCAGTTAAGAAAAGAGAGATTAGCAGAGACCCTGTGATCCAGGATCTTAAAACCTGTGTTCAGACTAACTGGAAACCAACAGACTGTAGAAGAGGACGGGACACGGAGCTCTTTGTTAAAAATCTGGCAGCGGCCGCCTGTAATTGATTTATAGACATTTGGGGAAACGAGAAATAGTCGAGCACGTTTCGTAAGAAACACAAACTTTTGTGTGTGTTGGGCAGAAAAAAGATCTGTACGTTTCCCTCAGTGATGAAATGATGTTCCTGAAGGTCAGGTAATGAGATGGTTGTGCACTGAGAAACCATCGTTACCTCTGTGATCCACTTTGTCCAGGAAAAGCCTTTTGTTCTTATTCTGCAGAGTTGTGTTGCTTCACACTTCATAATTTCTGTGATAATATACTTGCAGAACCTTTCAACTTGTTGGGTGCAGGGAATCCATCACACTGATGAATATCAGTTCATTGTGTTTGTGTTAAAGTGACGCGGTGTTTGTGCGACGATGCCGGTGTAAGTGGAGATCGACTGCAGGCGGTTCACTCTTATGGATTAGCTGCTGCGAGCCGTTTCCAGTCTCTAAGCTTATTGTTCTCACTAGTGGGAAAAATTAACTGAAACCAAAGAAATCAATCTGCAAACTTTGGAAAACGGCAATAAAATGTGCGGTTTGTATAAATGCCTGGTCCGAACACAACCCTCGGTCGATATGAATCCCCTTCTGAGCGTCCCGGCTCACGGCGGCGGCGGGTAAGCGAGCCAATATTTCACCCGACGTCCACATTCATCCAGTCTGGGTTGAACAGCGCTGTGGCTTGTTCTTCATCTGCATGTATAAGGAACGTGTGCAGCCGGTCAACGTGGAGATGCAGAGTTTCCTCTTCAGGAGCTGACGAGCCTCCTCTGGTCACGACCTTCTTAGAGAACATCTCGTTCTCCATGCTCGCACTTCATCAGAACGACTGAGTCTTGGGTCGGACTCTGCTCGGAGCTTTGTCTTAAGAAAAGGGTTTGGTTTTATTTCACGTGGATGCGCTGCACGTTCTGAGCCTCGTTTCCGTCGTGGACCGGCGGACGCTCGCTGCTTTCGTCTGAGGAATTGGAAGAGATTTAGGATCTTCAGGTCGCCTGGATCTCTGCTCTGATCTTGAATAATTCAATCAGTTGCAGAGCACATTGTTGAGGTGGCTTTAGGCCAAAAGCAGATTTGAGTTGGAAGCTGAAAGAAAATCTCGATGTGCGCCGGTAGATGGTGGAGAAGATGTCTTTCAAATCAAACGGACAAACGGGGCAACACATTTTTCACTGAGATGACAGAAAATCAGCGGAGGCCATTTTTTGAATAATGCATGCGTGAGGATTCTCTGGTAATCTCATTATGTCGAGCGGTGGTGAACTGCTGATACATAAAAAATTTTAATGTATATCACACTGCATTTCTGGGAGACGGGTGATTCACATTGCACTGTGTTGATAATTTGTTGTTATGGAGGTGGAAAGTAAACATCCCCTTGAAATGCATGTTTCCAACATTTTATGAGGCGCCGGAGCAACAGCCCGCGACAGGCGCCACGTTAATCAAATTACACCACAATGGGAAGTCGGAGCAGAAATTTACACGACTCCATGTTTGCCAAAGTCAGTATGTTGGTCACACCGGCCCCGAACCATTCCCCGCTCCACAGATTGAAGACCGGCCGTGACTTTGCCTGAGAGCGTCCTCGCTCCTCCTGTCCTGTTGTGACGGGGCTCACGTCCTGACTCACAATTAAAACTGGGCTATTTCTGTCAGGACGCCGGAGGTCGTCTCCGCCCCGTGTTTCTGCTCCACCGCACGACGCGTCTGTAACCCGGAGAAGCTTCTTCCTCCTCGGCGTCGGGGTCAATGGAGGAGAACGAGGGGTCAGCAAATCAGCCTGGATGCAGATCACTAACCCTCACTGCTAAGGCTACAGACAGGAGGCAGTGACGTTTGACGTCCATGTTACCAGCAGTGTCTCTCTGTGTCAGCACGCTGATTGTGGGGTTAAAACATTTTTATTTCTTATTCCATGATGGAGTCACGACGTCACGGTAAATATTATGACACGTAACGGGCGCTGTGACATCACTACCATTGTGCAGCAGCTGAACGTGACCTGTGTGAATGTTCGCACTTTAAATGGCGAGTTCCCGTCTTCTTTTGGAAAACTAATTATGTTGCACGTCAGCCTTGACTCTCTCCTGCCCTTCTTTTGTTCGTCACGTCCTTCGCCGCCGTGGACGAAGGCTTATTGACGCGATGATACAGAAACCAGAGCTGGACGAATCTCACGCGTTCGCCGTTGGTCTCTTAATAAGAAGCAGGCGGCGCAGGAAGTCGTCGTTATGTTGACCGCGGCGCATTTTATTATCGAAGTTTCTGTCGATGCCACGCGAGAGCGGAAATGTGAAATCCCAAACGAGTCCGCGGTCGATGGCGGCAGTTGATTAGACATAATTCAGCCGCCGCTAACGTGTGTCAATCACTGAGTGTAAAACAGTTAATTTGGCAGATCCAGCGTGAAGAAAAGATGTGGATGCTGCTGCGTCTGTGGTCGGGTGGAAATGTTGCCTCCTCAGCACTCAGCTGAATTGCACATAAATCATCGGTAACCAAACGCTCATTTTTCCTCTGACGTTATAAAAATGTGACGGCGCTGCACATGCACATCTGTCAGGAAAGTGTGGATTGAGCTCCAGTTGTTCCACTGAGCTATTCTAATGCCACTGGACCCTTCCTGCATTGATTAGCACTTGTCAGCACCGACTCCTTAAGCTTGGCTTTGGTCTGAACAGAAATCTCCCGATGGCCGAGAATCGCAGCATTTATTAAATCCTGTGGATTTTACATGTAAAATAGCTCATTTAAAATCCCCGAGTCGGAGCGCGGATTATTCTGACGGTGCGTTTCCTCATCTGAGCTCGATTAAAGAACCGCAGCCCGGTCGTGGTTCTGCAGGCCCACAAAGTGCTGATACTCGCCTTTGTGTTCAGACGTTTGTGACGGTGGCCCGGCTGGTCCAGGTTTAGATGTTTATTCAAATATGTAACGTTTTTATTTCATAAAGGCGAAGAACGTTGTAAAGTTTCATTTTATTTTATTTAGATTTTATTTCTGCACATTTCCACAGGTCCACGTCTCAGTCAGATTAACACTCGTGTCCCATCAACTAATTATTATTATTATTATGCCTAATGAACATGATGCGTTTATGAGAATCCCCTTATGACATTAATTATTATTTTGGGATGTGTGGCCCCTGCACCTTTATCACACTGGGAGACGTTTCTCTGAATCAGTTTTGTCAGGATTATTTGATAATTGTACGTATGTACATACGTATGTTTTCATACTCAGATACTCACATGTTTTCATGCAGATAAAACCGGAGCAGCTCGTGCTCCTCTGCGGGCGTCGCTCCTATAAACTGGTTTTATGACCGTCCACGCTCCGGCCATGAGGTCGGTCCCGGTCTTTCCCGGCGCCGCCTCAGACGGAGAGGAACGGCGCAGAGGTCCGGACCTGCCGCTGAATATCGGGAACGTGATTATTACATGAGGAATGGGAAGCGGCAGGTGTAATGCGGTGTGTCGCGGCGGCTTAACCTGCCTGTAACAACACATAAATCAAACACGAGTGTACATCACATTTTTATCTTCTGCTTTACTGCATAGCATCTTACTTAATGGAATAATACATGCTGTAATTATTAATAAACCATCTCATTTTATATTTCAGAGGTGACACTCAGGATCCGTCACGTGAGCCTCTCATTTCTGTCGTTTGTTTTTAACACAAAGCAGCAATTTACACCTCAGGGAGAAAATTGGTTCATCAGCTTCTTATCATTATCATCATCATCAGCTGCCGCGTGATGTCCAACAAGTCATTTGTCATTGGTCATTCATCAGTTTAGTGAAAGAAGCCAAAGACGCAGACGTTGGCACAGATGCTCAGCGTATGTTCGTATATCTGCGTATTCTGAGGTAATTTTTGAAAAGCTCTGCAGCGATGAAAAGGTCTGAAGCGGGGAAAGTGAAAACCGGGTTTCATTACGGCGCCGGGGGAGGCCAGACTCACCAGGATGTTCGTCATCATTTCCAGTTTGAAAGGAGCTGCTGCGTCCTGAAAGTTCAATTTATTTGGAAAATGAAAGATGTTTTCAGTCCCTGCGTAAATCTAATATTTTTCTTCTGCCAAAATCAGCACCAGAGCTTTCATGAATATTTAGGAGCGGGAGTCGTAACGTGTCACCATGAAGTTATCAAATGTCATTTCCATGCTAATGGTGGATTTACATTTGTGCCGCACGCTGAGGAACGTGCAGCGGGATTCATTTGTTAATTATTTCATCCATTCATCCGTCTTTATGTGTTTCTTACAGTCTCTGTCGTAAGCGTGAAAGGATTAAGTCCCAGAGACCCAGGCGTGTTAATGAAGTGCGTTTGTCTTGAATTGTGCGCTCGCCTCAACAAAGAGATAAGATAAACACGGTTGTACGACGAGACAACACACGGGGAAGTGCCCGGATCGCGGCTCGGTCCTATGAGAAATTAAATCAGCGTCGCTTTGTGGATTTTATCTCGCGGCGCGGAGCCGTGTGGATGTCAGCCACAATATTTGCTGTAAATATTGATGCAGCTCCGTGATGAAGTTTGAAGTTGAGGTTTCGTACGCAGGTTTCATCCAAACTGCAGCTGTTTCTGAAAGTTTCCCTGCAGCCAATCAGCTTCCTCACGTTTCTCTTACCGGTTAGCATGCTAACTGGTTAGCAGCGAGCACGAAGGTTCGTTAATCACTTCTGATTGTTTGAAGCGGTTAAAGAGTCTCACATATTAATGACTGAGTGAGGAACAGAAAAACATCTCAGTTTACTCAGTCAGTTAATCTTAATTTGGTCAGATTTGATCGACGACAGCGTGAATGTTATCGTATGTGTGCGGTAAAACGTGAGAGGAGCGCAGATTAAACGTCACGTCAGAAAATCGTTTCCACGCCGTCGCTGAGTGCGAGGAGCGAAACGAGAAAAACGTGTTTTTACGTGTTTGACTATCATATCTACGTTATTTTTACATCATCGTACACGTATTATTTTACTATACGTTTTAAATGAATGCTGTCCGTGATTTCAGTGAGATTATAATTCGCTGTGGTCATGAAGTGCAGATTAACAAAGCACAGTTGTACTTCCTGCACACAGCTCTGCAGTACTCTGTGTATAATTATGTGGTACAGTACTCAGTCACTGAGCATGTGATACAGCTGTGAGCGGGTCCGGCCCCATTAATAGCTTTAATGGACGTCGGCGTGTTCCCGCTCTCTTCACAGCGCCACAAATAACAGTCAGACGCAGCACGAGAGACATTACTCGCTGCTTCTTATCTGTAACGTGAGGACGTTCTTTCTTCATCACGCTCTCATGGTTACATCATCATCATCGTTTTCTCTGCTCGCTCCTCGTGGAGGACGAGGCGGGTCCAGACATCGTCGACTGACGCACGTGAGCGGTATGTGTGTGTATGTTGTGTGTGTGTGTGTGTGTTGTGTGTGTGTATGTTGTGTGTGTGTTGTGTGTGTGTATGTTGTATGTGTGTGTGTATGTGTATGTATGTTTTGTGTGTGTGTTGAAGAACATACAACGTCCAATCCCCTCTGAAGACGAAAGAGTCAGTCAGTTTCGGTGCCACTTACCTTCAGCAAACATCTAATGTTTGATATTTGTGGTTTTTCTGGGATAAAACTTTAGACTCAGTGAGTCCAGAGTCCAGATTAAGTTAATCTCGGCGACGCCCACCGCGCACACTCGTAACATGGACAGTGTGTGGTAATATAACTGGTGCGAGGTGGATTTCCTCTTGAATGAATGATGACTACTTCACCACCTCGAGTGTCTCTCTTTGGCCTCGTATAACTCTACAGCCTCATGTCTGTAAATTACGTGTCATAAAAGATAAAAATTAAAAAAACTTTACAACTAAAAGCCTCAGAGACGCGGCCATAAAGAAATGTGTCTGGGATGCCCGAGGCACCGGGGACCTGAAAGGTCCGAGTCAGCGACACGTGGGTCAGCCAAACGGTGGGGGGGTCAAACCGCGACAGATTGCTGACCCAGTCCTGGACCTGGACCTGGACCCGGCCCCGGGTCTGGAGCCAAAGACGTGGACTTGGGGAATAAGGGGCCGAGTCTGTTGGACAGCCAGAGCAGGAAAGAGCTTCCCCGTCTGTCCCGTCTCTTCTGAGCCTTCACGCGGTGCCACAGAAATCCTCTGCTCCGCCCCCTCACCCTCGTCAGAAGCTCTGAGTCCGAGCTCGGTTTCCCTGGGAGAGCGGCGGCTCGGGGACAGGATGTGACACGTTTCTTATCGTGAGGCGGCAGAACGTCTTCAGCCAATCAAACCGTATGTTTCCACAGACGGGATGTTCACACGCGTGTGTCACGCTCTGAGACACGCACACGCATGTGATGTGTGCGCTCACTGCGTTTCCACCTCGGGTTGATTAATGGGCTCCGGAGCCGGGGAACTCGTTCAGCTTTTGTCTCCGTGTGTCGTCCTCTTCCTCTTCCTGACTGGGGGGGCGACAGCAGAGTAATAATCCGTGCAGATTAACAGGGCCGGTGAAAATTCAAACGTTAAAAGCACAATGGAGAAGTTATTAAAAAGCATTTCAGTCTGCTGCTCGCACCCGAGTACATGACAGGACTTTGTTTTTCATCTCACACACACACACACACACACACACACACACACACACACACACACACACACACACAGACACACACACACACACACACACACACACACACACACACACACACGCACACACACACGGCCATAATCACAGCCTATTCAACTGTTGTCAAAACTCCCTCAGCTTAACTCATATGTTTCTCCCAATTACAAGAAGTAGCTACACACACGCGTGTGGAATAACGTGTGTGTGTGCATGTGTGTGTGTGTGTGTGTGTGTGTGTGTGTGTGTGTGTGTGTGTGAGTCTCCGCCCCTGAGCTGTAATAACACAGCAGAGCGGTGTATGTTTTGTGCGTTGCCAGGAGCTGGCAGAGCGAGTGTGTGAATCAGGTCCAAGCCTCCGGATCACGTGACCCGCTCCGCCGGGATGCCGTTTAGGTGAAAGACTCAATTAAATTCACTTTTTTTGAATTTAGCTCGATTTGCAGCCGTTTCTGTTTCCTGTCGTCACGTCAGCGATGAACCGGGTGAGCTGCAGATGATTGACGAGGTTTGTTCGTACCGTGAGCGAGCGTACGCTGAACGTGTCCTCGTTGGTGCTGGGGCGGGACTGAGCGAGCGTTGTGATGTTCTTCAGAAATAAACGGGTTCTGGTAAAGGCTCGGGCGACTCTCGGCTCCAGGGAAGTGTCGCCAGCATGTTCTCAGGTCCACTCGTGTCTCCATCATTTCCAGTTTCAGCGTCTCCAGTCCTGAGATGTTCAGCACGCTGAGGCCGGGGCGCTCGTCGTCGTCGTCGTCGTCGTCGTTGTCGTCGCTGCACGCGGAGTCGAACCCGACGGTGCATTTGTGATGATGAAAACAATCCCAAACAAACGGCCGTGGTCACAAACTTGATGGAGGCTCAGACTTTATTAGAAGTGAATCCCTGCAGCGTTGGAGCGGGTTCAGAGCTAATAAGCAGTGAAGGTAGAAAACTTACCGGCTCCTGTTGTGACTGCAGTTTGAAATGAAGACCGGCTGCCGGCTCTCACCTGCGCAGGTGTCGGTATCGTTGCTGCGTTGAAACCGCGTCTTGTCGTCCCTTCCCCCCCACACGATGGTCTGGACGCGTCTCCGCGCTCTCGGCAGGTGAACACACCTGTTTGCAGCTTATGCTCTTTAATCTTCATCCGGACGAAACCTTTGTCAAGAACAAACTCCTCAGGGTCGTCGCACGCTGATCTCCACTTATCTTCACGCTGATTACTCCGGGCCCTCGGGCTCATACTGACAAACGTAGCTTCATCAAACCAGCGAGCCGAGGACCCGGGCGACACCATCTTCCTCCCATATAAACAAACCCCCCGGAGACGTGGACCAGAGCGCTGAGTGCGAGTGTCTCCTGAGCTGTAATCCCGTCATTATTAGACCCAACGCTCCTGCTCCTGTTCAACGCTCAAAGGTTCTTTGGAGAGATCGTGCGGCGCCGGAGGACGTGCAACAAGAAGGAGGCGGCGAACGAGAGACGGAGGGAGAGCTCGTTATCGATGGAAGCGGACGCCGCCATTACTGTGGCGTTGAGCAAACACGCCCGAACGCCGGAAAAGGAGGGAGCTGGTCGTGGGACTCAGCTCACGGTTTTACACGTCGCTGCTCGCCGTTGCGTTGTCAATAAAGTTGTAACAGAAACGAGGCCGCAGGTTCAGGTGAGCCGTGTCGGGGGCGTGGCTCGGGGCGGTCACGTGATGAAACGACGCCTCTTTGAAGGTGCAGTTTTTGTTTGGACTCCTGTTTAAAAAAGAAACGTGAAGGACAGAGTCATAAAAGCTTCAGATCTAAATCAGTCAGAAACATGAACGTGCTCAGGAACAACCACAGTCTGGATTTTTATATCCGACTCAAACTGCAAGAATTTCAAAGTTATTGGCATTTCTCATTTTTTCTAAAAGTTTCTGTGCTTGTGATATTTTTTCCCCAAGACCTCGAAGTATGAGTTGTGTTTTTTTTTGCGTTTCACAGGTTTCTGTCTCCCGGCTTTGCAGGAGCATGATGTTGTACGACTGTAACTCCGTCATGTGGGGGTTAAATTATTTATGTTGCTGTTTTTAAACGATCGACACGGAATAAAAAGCACAGCTCAGGAAAACACGGAGAGAATCGAGCTCCAATTAAAGACGCCATCATCGCTGACAACGTCTTAATCCTGCACAAGCTTGTTGTGTGTCCACACTGTGTCAAATATGTCACCGGGGCTTATCCCGGCCTTTTGCCTTGACTCCCATTAGGTGCCCCCCCCCCCCCGGCACCGAGCGGAGCGTCAGGATCGATACGCTGCTCTCCTGAACCGA
>JAFBJZ010000913.1:0-45000 GCA_016785225.1 Psettodes erumei | reverse complement strand
ACTGATTGAAAAGAGGAAGATAATGACGCTTAATAATAAGAAGGAAAGCTGATTAAGTCATGGCCGGGATCCCCCCCCCCCCCGGCTTTGTCTCTTTTCATCGAGTCATTCTGTCACTGTGAAAATTACCGCCTTGTCCTTTTGACACCGCCGTGATTAATTGCGGCGGCATGAAGGTGTGTATGGACCGGCGGGTGATTGTTATGTTTTGAAAATGGTTTTGGATTCACGATGTTGCAGAGGGGGGGGGCAGGTGCTTTCATCGCCATCTATTCACAGGAAAAATGCCGTCCCGGCTCAATTTCAGCGCGGCCGCTTGGAATTACATCTCCCTTTTCCCCGCGCTAATTCATTTCAGCTCCGAGTGAGAGGTTGTGTCTTCATTGTGCGTCCACGTCGGACTGTGGAGTGTCGGGGGGTTTATAACACAGGCCTGATTGATAATCACTTTATCCTGAGCAGTAACTCTCTGTAACAGGAACAAAGCAGCAGCAAAAACACTCACGTCCCGTTTTACATGACAACAAGCACTAATTTCCTCGTAACCGTGTGTGTCAACGCTTCTTAGAGAGAGAATATGTTTTCAACATTATAATATAGTTTCCAAAAGCGTTTTAGAGAAACAGACGTTCAGTGTGATTTCACATAAGGATGCAGGATCATGTGAGGCGCGTCCAACAGAAAGGCCCGTGTCATGTTTTGAAATGCGTTTACTGTTTCACAGTGAGAGACGTCCTGGCTGTTATTTTGGCAGCTTTATAATCACTCATGGAAAATTAATCAGTGTTTGCTCTCCCTTTCCAACGGAATGAAAGAAGTGATGTTTTCTGTTATCTTTGCTTGTCAAACAAGGAAATGTGGAAAATGAGATTCGAGCAAATTAGTAGGTATCTTAAAGGAAAGCTGAGCGAGTGTAAAGGGAGGACAGATGTCTCCTTAATTGTTTTTAGATTTCAAGATAACTTGTGGATTCATATTAATATTTACGGCGGCAGCAGCTTTTGTGGTCGCTGCGTTACATCCACAGATTTCTCGTCTTAACACGTCTGACAGATTTTATAGGCGACATGTGAGAGCTGTCACGTTAACTGGTGTTTTTGAAGTGCGTAACAGAAAATTGCTCATTTCAGCTGATTGTCAGGACGTTATGTGGCTTCAAATCTGCGTGAATCACACACATCCTGCAGGAGTTTCTGTCGTCGTCGCTGCAGCGGCGACTTCCGTCTAACGGCGGCGGGAAGCCGGGACGAGTCGCGGCCACATTTCTGTGCATGTGTGCGTCGCCACATACTGTATGTGATCTGTTAGGGGAATGAAAGGGGAAATGAAAAAGCAGAGCCGCGGCGTAATGACACAGGAATAAGACTTGGCTCGGGCCCCGCGGCCGAACATCTGTCATCCCGCTCATTCACGTCTGCCGTGAAACATTCATTGATTCCTTTTCTCACACCTCCGGCCGACAGGTGGCAAAGAAAAGGCGTTTAGTCACGCTGGGATCCCGCTGAACGGCCCGGCTGATGCTGGAGGTGTTATACCTGACTCAGCACAGGCCACCTGCCTTAAGTTATGTCCAGGTCTAATCACTGCAGGATTCCTGCCTGTAAATCAACTGCTCTGTCAGTGTCTGTAAACAGAACCAGCTATTTTGGCTGACGGGATTAATTCCTTATTATTCGAGCCCGCAGCATAACACAGGTGTTTGTGTACCTGCTCCATTTGTCCAACAAAAGCTGCAGAACAGGTGTGTGGTACTAATCCACCTGCTGTGATAATTAATGACGTGTTTTAATACAAAACAAAAAGCTCCTTCTCTTTGTGAGCTGCCGTCGTCAGTTTGCCGTCGCTCTGACGGGTATCCGACTCTCACACACCAGTGAAATGTGAATTAGCCCTGTGTGCAGTTCTGCTGTGAGTGTGTGTGTGTGTGTGTGTGTGTGTGTGTGTGCGATGGCCTGTATAACGTCAGGTTTCCATGAGAGTGCAGTTCTTCACAGATGGACTGAACTTTAACCACCTGCACCTCCGTGTGCAGCGGACCGACCCTCGTCACTGTACATATGAGAGCAGTATCGTGTGTGTGTGTGTGTGTGTGTGTGTGTCTGTCTGTCTGTCTGTCTGTCTGTCTGTGTGTGTGTGTGTGTGTGTGTGTGTGTGTGTGTGTGCAGCACACACATCAAACCACTCGCTGGCACAGTCTGTTTAACAGCAGCTTGCACAAGCGTGAGGGAGCACACATGTAATAATAATAATAATAATAATAATAATAATAATAGGTCTGACTCATCATGTCTGATTACACGATGATGAAATAAATAATGGCCGCTGTGCATCAGCC
This sequence comes from Psettodes erumei, assembly GCA_016785225.1. NCBI lineage: Eukaryota > Metazoa > Chordata > Actinopteri > Pleuronectiformes > Psettodidae > Psettodes > Psettodes erumei. The sequence continues at coordinate 42,665 of JAFBJZ010000913.1, read as the reverse complement.
GTCACATCCTGCACCAGGTGTTTGAACCTCCTGTATTGGATGTGTACCACAGGTAGGTGGGGCCGCAGGTACGCAGTATTTTATACTGCGATACAACACAGACGCACTATGCGGCTAATATAATGTTGTACTTGTACTTACTTCCTTGTACTTGTCAACGCGCAGCCCCCCCACCCCCCGAAGTTTCCTGAAGGTTCAGATGAACGTAAACGTGAGTCCGTGGACGTTTGTGTGGAGTCGAGGAGGAAACGTCTCTTTAACGGCCTCGTCGAACGTCGTGAGGATTATAGAAACGGAGAAATGTCATCCGGAGCTTTTCTCCGGAGCTCGGCCTCGTCCCGATTCGCTCATTATCGGCGTGTTCTCGCTGGAGGCGCCCGCCCTCCAGGCCGCGATGCATCGCAGCTCCGACCGCGTCCTCGCTGAAACCTGGCGCGGTGCAGCGGAGCGCGGCGTTTACGATAATGACTCTGTGATCTTTGGCAAATTGAATTCAAATGACCAAAGGTTCCCAAAAGAGATGTGGATTAAATTTTCTTTTCTTCTGCAACTAAAAAGATGTCATATTTGTTTTTCAAATATCAACACTGCAGGCAGCGACCTCATTTCAATGCTAATATCCGGAGGTTGTGTGCTGAGTCCCTGCCAGCGTGGAGATATTCTGGGAAAACCCTTAAAGCGGCAGCACGTGGGAGCGAGGAGACGAGGACGTCGTTAACGCTGCGCGATCGATTCCCGTTTCTATCCACAAAATATACGTTTGTCATGTGACGATCGTGCTGCTTGCCTCTCAGCTCCGCAGAGAAATTTAGGGTTTGCAGTTCGTAAATTCACTGCGTTGGTTCGGGTTCGGGTTAGTTCTGTCGTACGCTGAGTTGGCGCTGGCCGGTGAACGTAGCATTCCTCCATTCTTCCTGACATTCTTGTTCCTGCTCTCCCGTCTCTCAGGTGTACTTCAAACGCGACGGCGAGCTGATTGAGGTGATCTCCTACACGCTGCCCTCCACCAACGAGCCGGGCGGCGGATCGGCGGGGGTCCGGGGGGCGCGGCCGCTCATCAGCAGGGACCTGGACGACACCAAGCTGCAGCGCTCCCTGTCCCTGCTGGACCCCGAGGGCCGGGCGGCGCGCCTGTACACCGAGAGCCCCCGGCGGCTGCGCGCTCAGGGCCAGCAGGCCTACGAGCCCAGCCCCGCCACCGAGGTCATCCCCGAGACGGTGGTGAGCCGCGAGTTCCCGCGCTGGGTGCACAGCACCGACCCCCTGTACTACTTCAGCCACAGCCACGTCCCGCAGAGCGACGGCTCGGTGGTGGTGCAGGCCCGACTCACCTGGACCCTCAACCCCCAGCTGGATAACGACGCCCTGTTCAGCTGCGAGGTCAAGCACCCGGCGCTGTCCATGCCCATGCAGACGGAGGTCACCCTGGGTAAGCGAGCCGCGGGCGCGCCTCGCCGTTTCCCCCGTCCGTCCTCCTCCCTCTGCCGCCGCGCGGGCGTTCGTCGCTCGGAACGACGCCGCTTTTCATTTGTGATGCCACTTAATCGTGTCGCTGCTCGGCAGATTGAGAAACTCCACGTGATTGACGGGGCAATTCATCGAGCTGTCTGTCGCTAGATTGAGTTAACTCAGCACCGTTATTGAAGAAGTCGCCCTGAATTAGAGAAGTCAAATGAGAATTTCGACACGCCGACCGGCGTTACAGCGTCGGGAAGACGATGTCAGAGACGCCGCCCGTCTCAGGGCGTGGACGGTCTGAAGAAGCTTCAAAGAGACGCGTGGCTTCAACGTGTCTTTGTTTCACAGCAGCTTCGTCAGCGTGTCAGAACCAGAGCAGAAGTCGACTGTTCAGGAGCGATACTTAAAGTTGGCGTTTAATTATGTGCGTTAATAACGTGCGAGCCAAAAGAGGAACATGCTCCCGTTTTTTTTTGTAATCGAAAAACAAAGATGGCTGCCAGCATCCAATTAGCATTTCAAAGGCACCGCGCTGGCACGGTCCTGCTGGAGACCGGCCACGCAATCCTGACACAACAAACAGAGACGTGATCTTCCACGAGACGCGAGGACGAACGACGAGGACGTGTTTGCTCGCGGCGTCGCCACGTCAGTATTTTATCTCCGCCTCTGATCGACTGAGCGGCGATCGTCTCTCTGAGTCGTTGTGTTCTGGAGGTGGAGAGAAGAAACGGAGCGTGGTCCAGGAAAATGTCTGGAGAGGTGTCATACACTATATATACTATTAATAAGTACATTTCATTAATGTCAGTATCAGTGTTATAGTTTCCACACAGTAAAGTTCAGTCTGCACCAAGAAGCTACGTGAAAGTTGTGGAAATGAAAAGACGAGTTGCATTAATTGTGATAATTAAAGTTAAAGTCAGAGTAACACGTCATCCATCTTTATTTTCAGGCTGCGCTCATATTGTTGCTTGAGGGAAGAAAGAGTTTTGCATTTTGGGTTGATTTCAGTTTCCCCCGTTTGTTTGCCAAGAAAATCTCCTGGCAGGAAAAGTGTGTGAATCTGCGGGGTGTCAGTTAGCGAGGAAGCGACGCTCACGTTGGATCGATCGGTTTCATTTCAGAAGTTTTTTCACAGAAAAATCTCGTGCAGGTCGTAGTTATACTGCGTACAGTTAACAGTTAACCTCCTTCACGTGCAGGACGGCGAGGGTTTAACCTCCTTCGGCGATGAAATGGGTCGGAGCGTCCCGTCAAACTCCTGCTGACGTCACAGGCGCTAACGCTCGGCGAGTTTTTCCTCGCCGCAAGTGACGTCATTAGTTTATCGCTCAGAGGAAAGCGCCGACACACACCAGAGCAGAAAGGTGTGTTTGTTGATTCTAAGAGGTGTGTTTACCTCGTGCAGCGCACACACACACACACACACTCAGGTGTGTTTGGTCAGGAAATGAAAAGCAGGTCTTCACAGTGCACATAAGTAATAACTCTTTCACAGATTTAATATTGCCACACGAGACACAGCGACAGTCTGACAACAGCGTTGTGTTGTTGTTGTGTTACACTTCATGAATATTCACGGCCTCCACACAAACGAACCCGGAGCTGCACCTGAAGGAGCCGTGAGACGAGGACGTGTTTGTTATTCTGCCTTATCAAGAGGTCGGACTCAGGACCCAGGCTTCGTCTGTGAGGATGAGGAGGAGGCTGTTATCTGTGTGTGTGTGTGTGTGTGTGTGTTGATAAAGATTTGTCGTGTGTACCTCGCGTGTTAAACTGCGGATCATGTCCACGCCCTTCGGTCTGTCTCGCCGCTCCGGGTCATCCGGTGTTGAGTCCGTCAGACCAGAGACGTCGGGTCTGAGGTGACGCGCTCGTGCCGCCGTGGCTCATTTCCCCGGCGAGTCCCCGCGCCGCGTCCGCCGCGCCGCCCTGATGAAACGCGGTGACGCAGGACACCAACTGTCACGGTTGGAGCCGGGCCCAGATATCGGCCGTCGTCTTCTGAGCCATATGCCGGCGTGACAGCAGAGTTTAAAAATACCCCTCTGTCCGTGTGGGCGGTGGAAACGTGCTTCACGCCGCCGCGCCAACAGAAGCCTGTGAAATGTCGTCCGTCGTCGGCACAAGATGGAACATTTCGCCGTGTCAAACTGCTCGCACGATGTCTCGGCTCGCCAACAAAAGGTTTTAATCTCCTGCAGAAAGTTACCGAGTTCGATTTCTTCCTGAACTTTGCAGCAGTTTGTGTTGATTTTCTGGACAAATGGATCCTGAAAAACAAATGTGTGTGTTTCATACAAAAGACCATGTGACGTGGAGCACGTGCTCCTATCTGTGGACGTGACCAATCCTAATCCATTAATCTGAGGCGGGCCTGTAGTCAGCGGCTGCCTGCGCTTCATTAGCCACAGTGGGCAGCTTTGTGCCAGATTAATAGCTGGAAGCCGAGGTCATTTATCTGTTATTTATTTTTCCTTTAACTCATCAATGAAAACCAGCCCCCGCTGTGAACTGATGAACTCCGGCGTGGACTTGAACAGGCGTTATTGATAGGACGCCCTCAGCTGTGATCTCACACGCTGCTCCGTCATTGGTCGAACATATGGACGCGCGCTTATCTGCAGGGGAACTGTTCATCATCTCAAACTGTGCAGAACCTGCTCGTGCAGCCGTTTAACCGTAATGAAGCGACGACCCTTTTCATAACGTTATGCAAATCGCTCATTTTATCTCGACCCCACATACGCAGCTCTGAATCTGCGGCCTCTTGTTTTACAGGGCGCGACTGAGAGCCGTCATCCGGGGCCGAGGGAATTAGCCCCTTATCTCGCCGCCGCCGCCGCCGCGCCCCCGTTCTCCTCTCGTAATGAGTATCTACCCAATTTACTCTGCTCTCTCAGCGGGGGAATGAATCCAGCTTGGCCCGTCGCACCACAGAACCCGCGGGTCCCCGTCCTCTCGCCGCGTGACCTTAATGAACGGGAAATTGTATTTGTCCCTTCCCCCCCCCCCCGAGACAAAACAGGCGTCCGACCGGATTTGCTGTCCACGCTCAGCCTGATGAACTTTGTCTGTCTCGTTTCAGCTGCTCCCAAGGGCCCCAAACTCCTGATGTCCCCCAGCAGGGCCAAGGTCGGGGACACGGTGCGCATCACTGTGCAAGGATTCCAGGTAGGATCACTCGTGGGGGGCGCTAACTGAGAGGTCGGTTCAGTCTGAGGCGGGAGGAGACCGGAGTCCAGTACGGCCTCGGACGATACGGATCTCAACAGCTGCACTGACCCTTTGTCCTAACGGCCGACATCGGTCCGGTTCCTAATCCACGCGTCGGCAGCTTTACGCCTCCATGTCAGTTTTGTCTTTGCTCCGGGTGCAGGTCCCCGCGGGACGTCCCGATCCTTAAACAGGACTGACACGTGAGACCGGGTCCTGATCCAGATCCTGATCCAGATGCTGGCACATGTTGTGTTGCTGCTGCAGGAATCTCAGCAGTCAGACTGGTCGTTTCTCTGAGATGTTCAGTTGGTGGTTCAGTGCAGACGTCTGATGAAGTTTTCCTTTGAGCGACGTTCAGACCGGTTTTTCAGAGGCCTGGCCGTGGCGTGCAGCCTGTCGGCCACTTTGGGCCGCAGATTGATCAGAGAGTAGATTTGCGTGATCGTGTCCGGGGCCGAGCTTTAGGGCGTCACACGGAGGTGATTAATTTAGTCTCCTGCCTTTCTGATGCAGTGAGATGCCAGTTTCCTCTCTGGTTTATTGTTTGAGGAATTTATTAAGGATAATTTTCCTACAGAGCGTTTTTTTTTTTATTTCTTATGTATGAGATTAGACGGCGCGGTGCACAGATTTCTTCAGTGTGAACTCTGAGTCTCTCTTAGTGTTTCCTTCATGACGTGACGTTTGCAGGGAGCCCGTCTCAAAACTCATTTAACCTCTCATCACAAACGGGAGTCCGGCGCCGCGTCGCGTGGTTGTCTGAAGCCGGTTGAAGCAGGTCGAAGCCGGTGGAAGCTGCGTTCGGTCGGTTGGGGTGCGTGGCGATGACATCATGGACACATGTGTGGTCAGGAGGGCTGTGGAGACGTGAAACCTGCAGCCTGGACTGATGTTCCTCTCCAGATGTTGAGCTCTGAACGTAACGAGGTGGAGCAAGTCCACTTCTCCTTTTAAGTCAGGACTGTGACGTCATCACGTTTGTCCCTGAACACGTCAGAGAGAATGTCCCCGAGACCGGACTGGTGTGTTCCAGTCTATAAACTGATGTACAGTGTGTGTGTGTGTGTGTGTGTGTGTGTTGTGAAGAGGAAGTAGTGAAACCATGTGGCTTCGATTCACCGTCTCTCTGTGTGTATTATCTGTGAACATGAATGAGCTGCTGCTTCATGGAGGCTTTGATTTCTAAATTGAGAATGTGTGTGTGTGTGTGTGGACTCAGAGTGTTGTAAAGTGAAGTGTTGATTATTAATGCATGTTGTTAAGTTGCATTAGAGCAGAAATTGGAGCGTGTATTATTCATGTGTGCTCTTAATCTCTTTGTTGAGACTTCCTCTGCACCGCTCTCTCCCTCTCCTCCTCCTCTTCCCTCCTCCTCCTCCTCCCCCCCCCCTCCTCCTCTCCCCCCCCTCTTTTTCTGAACCCCACCCCCGGTGTCCACAGAACGAGGTGTTCCCCGAGCCGCTCTTCACCTGGACTCGGGTGGGGGGCCGGCTGCTGGACGGCAGCGCCGAGCGAGAGGGGAAGGAGCTGATCCTGGAGCGGGTCCCGGCCGAGCTGAACGGGTCCATGTACCGCTGCACAGCCCAGAATCCTCTGGGCTCCACGGACACGCACACTCGCCTCATCGTCTTCGGTGAGCGCTTTAAGTGAAACTGCTTAAGTTTGATCAATTATTCACCAGATGATGAATATGGAACATTTTGGCTCCACAATAATTACGTGGAACACAATTACACAGTTAAATGTCACAGAAAATTATTTAATTCTACAACATTCATTTCCTCTATCTACAATATCTTTGAAAAATACTTAAGAGATTTATGTGACCGCTTTTAGGTATGAATCATTAATGCAGCTAAGTGTGTGATTAATAAGAGATTGTATCCCTAATTGGTTCAACAACACGTCGGTGCCACTGTGCAGAACTGATCTGGGTTCTGCGGCTCGTCTGTTCCGCTCGCGCTTAAACAGCAGACGCGGTTGGTCAGAACCGGAGCTCCTTCGTTTACTGGTGTCGATTCGGGAGCCGGCAGGTTCTGTTCAGCCCCGTTCCTCCGGACCCGTTTACCCCGGACCCGTTTACCCTGGACCCGTTTACCCCGGACCCTCCTGGGATCTGGGCTCCAGAGATGCAGAGTCGTTCCTCGGCTCTTTTCAGCTGTGTGCGACCGTAAAGCTGCGGTGCACACGCTGTTAAACGCACAACAAAGAATGTTGTGTCCGTCTTTTTTATTCCTCCCGCCTGAAACACTGGTGTGATTCAATAAAGTGTGTTACAAATGTACAAATTACTGGGCGGGTCTGACGAGAACCCAGTTTAAGGGGAGACTTTCTGTCTGACACCCTCGGGTGCTCAGCTGCTTGTCTCCTTGCAGACTCCTGCTTCTGCTTAGGGGAAGTAAATGGTGATTAAGTGACCTTGGCACCGTCCCCTGTGGCCTTGAGATGAGATCCCCCCCCCCCCCGGGTGGTGGAGGTGGAGGTGGAGGTGGAGGTGTGTGCACGTTCCATCATGAGGAATAATAGAGTATAATGACGGCCTGGTGTGGAGACGCCGCCGAGCCGTCTGATGATGCACGTTTAGCCACCTCAGTGATAATACCCTGAGATTACTGGGAGTCAGCGCACACACACACACACACACTCACACACACACACACACACACACAGTGTGCATAAACACACACTAACTTGTGTGTTCTCAGAGGAGCTGCAGATCTGTGCGTAGCTTCCAGCTTCTCCGGTCGACCTCACTCCTTCGCCAACCGACCGCCGGTCCCGGTTCCGTTCTGGTTCCAGTTCCATTAACGGGTCCAGTCTCTCTCACCGGGCGGCGCCGAGGGAGTTGAGCTCCGTTAGAAAGATGCAGCCTCCGTCAGAGATGGCTGCTCTTTATCCGCTGACTAATCCTGTCCTTTTTTCCCCGAGTCGTTCGGTTTCTCAGGAACCAATCCTCCGTTTGATCCCGTCACCGCTGACCTTTCTTTTTTCCAACAGAAAATCCCAGTATGATCAAAACGGCACAGAATCAGAACAGTGAGTATCCCGCCGCCGCCGCTCGTCTGTGTTGTCGTTGTGATGCGTCTCGTGATTCCCGCTGCATCTCTTGATCCCCGTCCAGAGAATCTGCGTAATCTGAGAACAACGCGCGGCGTTCGCTCACAGAATATGCGCGGGAACCTGGCACGGATCGGAGACTGGGGTTTTAGCGTCGGCAGGATGGACGGGCGGATGTTTCCGGCCCCGATCGAGCAGTCGCGATCTGTCTCCGCCGGTCTCTCCTGGTGTGGGCGGCGTTCATCACCGGGAGAGACCGGCTGGTTGAGCGTGAGATTACGGGGGATTGGTATGTGCAGCGGTGGCTCATCTGCAGCTACTGAGATTATCACGTGTAGAGATGAGGGGCCGTCAGGACGACGTCTCCCTCGCTCTTTCTTTTCCTCTTCCCTCCCTCTCGGACAGACGCTCCCTTATTTCCCTCTTTTGTTTATTTATTTATTCGGCCCCCCTCATGTTCATATTTACATTTCCTATTTTCACCTTCAGCCAGTTTCTGTTTGTAATGCAGACGTTCAGGCAGTCGGCTTTATTGTCAGTGTAGATTATTCTGCAGTGTAAACAGAAAGGATTCAGTTTATTTGGACTCTTGTTCAGTCCACTTCTGAAGGATGAAGTCCGCGGTCTGAGACTCGCCGAGGCTTCGCGCCGTTTCAACACCGGAGGAAGAAAAATGAATGGAGCGTAAGGGATTAGTTTATATAAGCAGGACTGCTGGCTCCGTTTCCTCCTGGCCGCAGGAAGAGCTGTAATGTAGGAGCGCGTTGTGAGTCGCTCGTGACAGAATTGTGTTATTCTGTAAAACATCAGCACAGCAAATGTTCCACGAGCACACCTGTGAATGATGATCGCGTGGCGTCTAATCCCCGGCGCACACGCGTGTCACATATTTGTCCCGACGAGCGTGAAGCCGAGCTGCCTCGGTCAGACCGGGTTCGAACAGGCGCAGCTCACCTGGGCTCTCTCCTCTTCTGCTTTCCCCATCTCTGCTGGCTGTATCACAGGGATGCAAACTTATGCTAATGTTACGGTAGTATGGTAGATGTATGGTGGTTAGCGAAGGAGCCGGGACAGAATCGCCTGTCGGGTGTAAAACGTGACGAGTCGCGGCGCAGGAACCGTCCTGTTGTGGCTGAAGACCCGGTGTGAATGGAAACGCTGCCCCGTCAGTCGGGGCGACAAAAGGTCGCTCGTCTCCGTCGAGCCGCGTCACGGCCGACGGACGGACGGCGCGTTCGCCAAGTCAAACGTCACGGTAGCGTAGGAGCCAGTGATGACGCGAGCCGACAAACGTCCGACCGCAGTAGAAACATAAAAATAAAGCCGGTCATGTGAATTCAAGCGGTCGTTGCGTTGTGTTTTCAGCAGTTTACACCTGAGATGGAGTCGTCCTTTATTAAAAAACGCACGTCGCTACAGAAATCCGACTCAGCTGTGCGTGAACATCAGGTTGGCAGGAAGGCGTCGAGGCCTGAGCCAGAAACAGGAGAACAGATGGCGGCCGATGGATCTCAGATGACGATTTCCCGGTCGGACGAGCTGGTCACAGGATCCTGTGAAGAGATTATTGAGGAGATCCACCTGTCGCGTTGAATCTTCTGTACGTCCCGTGAACGTCTGCGGACGTCGGCTCGCGTGAATCTTCTGTTTGTGAAAAGTCCTCGAGCGTGCGGACGACATGATCTTTAAACTGCGCTGACAAAACGAACGTCGCCACGATGTCAGCGAAGGCGTCGCCCGGGGTCATCGCCGCTCTCCTCCCACTTGGTCCAGACAGAGAATGATGGGACATGACACTTTGACTGAATCACCAGGTGTAGTACATGTGATGTCGTACGATGGCGTCCGTCTGACCGACTGTTTCTTGGCGTTGCAGATGGAGCCTCCTGCTCGGATGTGCTCGGACTGACGTGGATGGCGCTCGTCCTCACAGTCGCGGCGGAAATGACGTGAAACCGCTCGTCCGCACTCGCGCATACACACACTCACAAACACACACCCCCTTCTTACACAACATTTACATGACCCCCACACACACACCCTTCCCACGACCCCGCGAGCCTTCTCCAGCCATCAACAGACCCTCCATGCGTCAGTCGATGAGGAAACGGCGCCGCCGTGGGACGGCGCGCCACCGTTTTGTAACAAAATAAAAAGAACAAGATGAACACGACCACGATATCCGGCTCCTATATATCCCCGCCCAGTGACACCTTTTTGTTTCCTGTCCCACATCTGCCTGTTGATCAATAAAATCAGTTGATTTGAAACGGAAAAGAAAAGAAGCATTTGGATTTTATTTTGACGAGTCATTGCTGTTGACTGAGGAGCGAGAAGTCGACGGCCGCACGTGTGGGACGCTCCCGATTAGCAACGAGCTAATAAACCAGGAGCGAGCGCAGAACCTTCTTTTTTAATAATATGCAGGTTTTCCTTCTTTCTCCGGCTCGTACAAGACGATTCAAATGCGATGAAAAGAAAATCCCCTTTTTCAGTGTATTTTATGTACATCAGTGTAAATATTGAGAACAGTCAGGTTATATGGGACATGGTGGGAGTGGTTGCTAAAACGGCTGGAGTTCACACCTTTGTTTGTACTTGGTTCAACGCTGTTCCTCACCTTATTCTTGGCTGAAAGGACGGAAACTTTAACAGCGTTTCTGTTTCTCATCCGGGCGTTTTTTAAATCTCTACGGCAGGTATCCAGGAGTAAAAAAATCCAACATATGTCTGGTTGTGGTGCATGTGACGTTTGACGATTCTTTCTCCTTTTGCTGTGTCGCAGCGGACGGCGCTGCAGCTCATTGTCGCTGGCCTGTAATCCAGTTGTTTACTTGTGACACTATCTTAAGTGACCTACATTGTGTACAATACTCTCACCCGCGCGTCGTCAGTACTGCAGTACTACGGTAGTAGGATCATTTTAGCCGCCGGTCCAGGGAGGCGCTCACCTGAGGCAGCGTGTAAACAGGGTTGTTGCATTTGTTTCATTTCACCTGTATTAAAATGGAGAGATGATGAAACTCGCACGCCTCGACTTTACTTAACAGCGTCCAGCGTGATGAGAACCGCGTGGTGTCGGCCAAACTGAAGACAGATTGTGTTTATTTGACTCCAGGTATCTGACTTCATCGACCCGGCTCGGTTCTGGAAGGAGGTTCTGACATTTCTGTTGACCCGCTGCAGTTTGTTCTCGCACGCGATGAAGAGAAGCTCGATGCAAAGTAATCCTGCATTTTTTTTTTTTGGCTTCACAAGAATTGCAATTTAAGCTAAGGACACAACACGTATTAAGGGATTAAGGTTTAAACCAGGTGGGAGGTAAGAGCGGAGATTTTAAAGCTTAGACGAATAGAAAGGACAGACCTGTTCGTTGGGGATATCGGCTCACCTTGCCCAAGTACAATCCATATTCCTGCATCCCAGGGATGAGAGCGGCGCGGCACAAACATTATTAACAGACAGTCATATGTGCTGGGAATTAATTTTTCTGTTGGCAAAGGGCACAGCTCCTGGTCCACCCACTGTACTGTAACTCAGCCATCGTTTTAATTTTGATTCAAGAGGCACTTCTGTGCTTTTTTTTTTTTGCTTTCATCGCTCACTTTGCATTCGAGACAAAAACAGGCCCATCTCCATTTCTGAATGAATTACAGAGAGAAATCTTTACATGACTTAATCGTCTCAGCACAGAAGCGTCGTGGCTCCGGCTGTTTGTGTATTACAGATGTAGTTAACAGTGTGTACGAAACTTTAAACATTATATTATTCTAGTGATTCTACTTAATGAGCTTTTCATTCACGCGTGAAGAAAATGTTTTTGTGATAAAAATATTAAGGCTTATTTATTTGAGTTAACTGTCTGTGTGCTTCCTCTGCAGTTATTACTGGAAAAGGACATTTCTTCTTTTCTTGTTGGCGTGTTGCTCACCTGTCGTGGACGAGGTGAAAGTGCCTCTGCACAACAATGCCTGCGGCTAACAGCCATGATTGTGTTTCTGCACTGCGCTCCGAACTGTTCACGTCAGCAGAGAGCAGCAGCGAGGATGAGACGCTGCCTCTCCTGCCCGTCTGTGAATTATTCAGGAGTCAACCGCGCTCGCAGAATCCGGTTTCCTTAATGCCGTCCGCTCGGCTATCAGGTGACCGAACGCCAGCCACGCCCTCCGCTGCTCCGCTGTTCACATGACCGCTGACCGCAGGACGCTCAGGCGTGTTATCAGCAGCACGGGCGACGTGTTTGCAGTATGAAAATGAGCGACGGTGGTTCAGCCGTCTCTCTGTCTCACATTTTCTTTTAGCTCCAGCTCTTGGTCCAAAACAATCTCCAGCTCCTGTTTTATTGTGATGTTCGTACCTGCGCCGCACAGAAAGGACCTTTGATCTGTGGCTGTGCAAACAGGTGCATCCTGCTTATTAAGCGTTTGATAAATGTCATCACGCCCAACCCCTTGTTCACACATGTTTCCCTCCTGCGGCTCCTGCTGTGTTTGAGCAAGTCAGACGGCGTGAGCTAAGATAATGATGTCATGGATAACCTGAACCGCTCCTGTTCACGTAAACGCCAAGAAAACCCGAGTTCTTACTTCCAGGGTTCTGAGGTGGCATTTGGATAGTTTGGGAGAAAAGCTGGGATGAGTCAGCAGACTGCAGAAACAAATATTGATCTACCTGCATTCTGTGTATTGGTATTGGATGTGGGACAGGTGGTGCGTGACCAGTGCCCCGCCTTTACAAAGCCAGGGATGCAAATAGTCCTTTGAGAGCTATCATTTTACACCGGAGCCTCTGGGTGTAGGAGAGCAGTCATCAGATCCCAGCAGCTCTTTTACAAAGAAAAGCAGACGGCGTCTCACAGTCATCTGAGGCGCATTGACGCTAACGTTCAGTCGGATCAGTCAACCAGTCGTCATCGTTGCTCCAGCCATGCCCATTGCCGAGCTTTTAGGAGTCCAGTTCGACATGCAGCTGCTGCTGAAGCTGAGTGTGTCCGTGGCTGCCGTGCTGCTGGTTTCCTGGGCCTACAGGTTCTACAGCTCCAGGAATGCACGGACAGTCCAGCTCCTCGTCAATGACAACAAAGAGCTGCAAAGTGCGACTTGCCAAACCTGCAGGACGTCGGTACAATGCCAAAGCTCAACGCGGCGTGACGCCGATGACGGGGGTGACCAACCCAGACCCTCGCACGCGGACTCAGCCGCCGATGACCTGACGTCCGACAGCACCAAGGAAACACCAGCAGAACCCCGTCCACACCGAGCTGCACCGAGCGAGCAAGATGTGGGCGTGAAAGGAAAGATAATCAGTCATCTGAAGCAGGCAGAGGTTGCCAGTAATATTTCATTTGGATCTGCTTTGAACCTTCCTGATCCAGCAGAGGTTGGGATGGCCAGTACAACGGAGCACCGTTCCTCTTGCCTTTTGCAGAAGCCAGAGGGCAGAGTCGGTGTGGGAAGGGAGTTAAGACGGGAGTCGGAGCACCGGGGTGCCTACTCCAGCTTCCTCTCCAAGGCCGAGATCAAGGTAGAGGACGCTAACGTGGACGGAACCGGAGACCGGATCGTGCACGGAAAGATATACGAGTATTACGTTGAGTCCTCCTCTCACTCTATTACAGACCCAAACGCTGTGCTGGGTCAGTACGGGAGGAGCTCTGAGCCGCAGTTTGGAAGCCGTGGCTCCGGCCGAACAGAATCTCCTTCCTCTCTGAGCCCCATCGTTATACGTGATCTGGTTTTACCACAAAGCGCCGTAGAGGATCCGTCCTGCCTGGAGCCGAGGCCCCCCACAAGGCCTGCGCTCCTACGAAGCGAGAGCTATCTGTCTGCAGCAGAGCATTATGAGCTTTCCTTTCCCTTTGAAGCTTCAGCGCCCTCAATACCTGAGATTCGCTCTGTGGACTTAATACACAATGAGTCCATCTCCGTTGACCCTGTGATCAGTCCCTCTGCAGACAAAGAAGGCCCTATTGAGAGAAGAGGCGCTGATCTGGAGACTGTAGCGGGGGATCCCTTTCTACACCTTACAGTGAAACCTCTCGACGGCACAGCTTTGGAGAGCCTGAAGAGTAACCTTGACCTGGGTAACTGTTTGGAGACGCTGTACCTGGCCAAGAAACACGGCCACGCCTCTGCGCAGCAAGCAGCCCTGCGGGTCATGTCAGACAACTACCTCCAGGTGCTCAGGGACCCCGGCCTCTACGGGCGACTCATGGCCGGCGAGCGGGAACAAATCCAAAAGCAGAGAATCAGGGGGCGGAGGTTCATTATGGCGGCAGATATGGACCCTCGGGACTGGGCGAGCATCACGGGAGGGCGGGCGGCAGAGACGGGGCAGAGGAGGGAGTCCAGCAGTGCAGTGTACTATTATGATGACTACAAAGACTCCTGGCATACGCTCTGCCCGATCCCACAGGAGGCCGTCTCCAAAGCTTGTGCCATGTGCACAATGGATAACTACTTATTTGTGGCAGTGGGCTGCCAAGGCGCAGACGGAGAAATGACACCCTCAAAGCGAGTGTTTTGCTACAACCCTCTGACATCCATTTGGAAGGAGATCAGTCCCATGAATGAGGCCAGACCCCGCTGCAAACTGGCAGCGCTGGAGGGCTACATCTACGCCATCGGAGGGGAGTGCCTCTCCTCGGTGGAGCGCTACGACCCGCGACTGGACAGATGGACGTTTGTGGCCCCACTGCCTAACGACACGTTTGCCGTGGCACATCGCGTCACGGTGTGCGACGGAGAGCTTTTTGTTTCCGGCGGGACTCTTAAATATATACTGCTGCGCTACAGCCCCAAAACCAACGCCTGGAGGCCGAGTCTGCTCGTGGGCAGCAACGACAGGACTGCGGACATGGTGGCCGTGGGGAGGTTTCTGTATCGGTTCGACGTCAACCCTCTGCTGGGCGTCAGCGCGTACCGCTACCACACGGTGGCTCGGCTGTGGTACGAGTGCAGCTCCAGGCGGCTGTTGCGCTGCCCCGCCTTTCAGTGCACCACGATCGGCGACACCATCTATTGCGTCAGCCGCCAGTTCACCATGAAGTTCGAGGCCGATGAGATCTCTCCCGCGTTTGTGGATGAGGATTTGAGCGTCCTCTCTGCAGCGAAGGGCGTGCTTTTCCCCTTTGTCCTTTCGCTCCCTGATAAGGAGTCTCAGCAAACCAGTGTGTAACGCGGATTCGGTTTTCCCGTCGCTGATAAGATTAGTTGGTGATGGAGTATCCCCGCAGAGGCGTGCTTTACATCAAGTTGCTTGGTGACTGAGTGGGTTCGGGCCCAGATGTTATTCTGAAATATAAGCGCTGTGTTTGCATTTCTCTGAGGTTCACATTTTCACAAAGCCTCTGTTTCTGAAACCGACTCATTCCCCTGGATTGTGCAGGGAGAGATGTGTGTTCCTTATGTCTCGGCGGTGCATGTAAACTATTGGACTCTTAATGTCAACGGCGCTGTTTGCTCAGATTTATTCAGTGCGCTGCTGTGTAAATTGTTTGCTTCTTTGATTTGCCATTAAGTTAGTTATATATCATTCCAGATGCTTAACCTCTTTAGCTGCAGCAATTATTCACGAATGTGTCTCAGAGTAAATGAGTCCGTTCAACCCCGACACACACATTACAGGGATTGGGCAATATAATGATAATCTGTCAGCGTGCTCTGCTGTGTGAGGCACGTGTATAATTTACGCAGTGGTCTGGATACAGTGCACTTATCTACAGTTGCTCTTTAAGTGTGACAGGGTGTAAATGGGCATGTCATACGATATGAATGTGGGAGCTTGTGCGAACTTTTAAAACACTTTCAGTCCTTCTCCTTTGTGTTTAATTTAATCCAGATGCATCGTACCAACTGTATGTCTGTTGTTTCTCAAACAAATTCATGAATTTCTCCTGCATTGTATATTAATCCACAGTTAATGAATAATGGTGATTAAGCAAAATGTATTTTTTTATTTCTGAACTGTTGAAATGTAAATGAACCGTGGAAATGCACATAAGAATAACACAAATACAGAACCAATCTTTCTTTGCTCGTTTCCCTCTCGCCCTGCAGATTTTAAATTTCAGGACCGGAGTCGCAGGTTTCAGGGCCCGGCGTGCTGCTACAGCACCACCATGTGGCTGGTAGGGCAAACGCCGCCACGCCTCGGGCGAGACGAGTGGAGCTCTCGTCTCCTGCGTCGCGTGACGGGCGGGCACTCGCGGTAAGCGGCGTGCCTCCTGTTGGTGGGTTTCAGCTGCTCTGGAGGCTGCGGGGGAGGGAGGCGGACGCAGATGGTTGACCATCAAACATAAGCATCTTTGATTCTTCCTAATTAAACACTTTGATTCCCTGTAATTAAACACCTAATGGAATGGGAGTCTGACACGTCCCCTCAGACGCTGCCTGGGATGACTCGTGGCTGCAGGTTTTCCTCAGTACCCAGGTCAGTTCTGGCATCCACGCCGCTTTTTCTTTTTTCTGTAATTCTGACGGGCCCTCCTGAGTTTCTGATATTAAGTGTGACGAAAGAATTTACACGTAATTATCTTCTGGACAGAATTCATAGCCCCCTCCTTTGTCCCTCGTTCTGCACACAGACACACACCTTTGTGTATGTAAACACCACTCACGACACGCACACAGTAAATCTGCAGCAGGCCTCGCAGCAGCGTAATGAGAATCATGTTTAATTTTTTAAATTCCTTTTAATTTCCCAAATGGTCTGCGCTCTTGGATTTTTTCATGCAGCTGACTAATAACAGAGAGGCGCCGCAAAGCCCAGCTCCTAAATTAATGAGCAGCTTGTGAGCCAGTTCACGAGCGCCACATCCTGAAGTCCGTCGTGATGAAAGCGGACCGAAGCGATGATCTGGGACCGGTCGCGGCGAGCAGCTCCTCAGATCCGGGTCCTCGTTGTTGCGATTGGCCGCGTGGAGGCGTGAAGCCCTGGCAGAGCGGCTCTGGCAGGAGGCGCTAAGTGGGCGCCTCTGGTACGTTGACCTGTGCACGGTCGGCGATGGGAGGCGTGCCTTTTCCAAACGATGCTTTGTGGACCGCAGCTTTCCAGACTTGGTTGGAAAAGGCTGGAAAGGAGCACAGAAAGCAAACTGCCATGTTACTGCAGCCAGCGATTACGCTGGTGACTGATTTGGAACAATAAAAGGAATCTGGGGCCACCTAGGTTGAATTGTTCGGGACCGCAAAGTGTTTTTTGAAATCCACTGAAGTGTGTTCTGGATAGTTTAACGTCTCCTTCGCACCTTCAGGCAGTGGTGGCGGCTCTTTAAATTGTGATATTACCAGAAACCGGCCGGTGGGGTCTGTCAGGCTGCCACTTCGAGCTGTGTGGGTGCCAGGCTAACAGGGTGGGCAAAGTGCTGCTGCGTTTACGCAATACAACTCTTCAAGAGATCTTTTCATACTGGGCGACCATACAACGAGAGGACGGGGGGCCATGATGTGCAAATAGCTGATTGGACGGAAGCCACAACGGCGAACACAACGGTGTCAACATGTCTGTCGTACGCCTGTGTGCGTTCACTGGGTTAAGATGAAGACGGCACGACCTCTTCATCCACAATCGTCTTCCTGCCGTGCGACGGCAGAAACTTGCTCTGATTTGTCTTCCGGTGCCCGTGAGTCCTGATGGTTTTACGGGTTTCTCCCGACTGCTGAGTCTCAGCAGAAACTTGCTCTCACGCAGACTTTTATCACCGGCTTTTATCTGGGCCCTCGGTGATATGCAGGAGCAGCCACAATGTGCAGAGCCCTGACTCGCGGGGTTGTGACAGGCGTTCAGTTGGTGTTAATGCTGCGAACGAGCGGTTAAAGCCCGACCTCAGCTCTTAGCGGGCGACTTGAAGTCCCAGCGGGGCCGATGGTCTGCACGAGTGGTGCTGTGGGCCGTCTTTGGCTCCCGAGTGAACTGTGTTGGACAGAATAAAGAGACATTGCAAAGAGGAGTGTGTGTGAGTGTGTGTGTGTGTGTGTGGGTGGGGGGGGGCATTCAGGGACTTGAGCAATGAGCCCAGCACAAGGATCAGCAAAGCTCACACTTCAATATCGATCGGCACCGTTGTACAGAATTTCTTAAGTCATTTCTCCTCTCTGATCCTGAACCAGCAGCTCATGGTCGAACCTCACGTCGATGCAATTAGTCTCCAGCTCCAGCGTGTCCCAGCAGGAGGCCGTGCTGATGTGGCTGAACTGAGGCGTCTAATCACTGCGCTATAGATCTGACTACCGACCGAGGAGCTACAAAACCTTTGGCGGACAGCCATGAGCATGGCATTACGTTTTGGATCTGCAGCGTGAAACGGACGCTCAGCGTTTTCACATTCAGTTAAAGTCGAACGCCTAACTCGGAGCACGTTTTTGATACCGGCACCAGGAAATAGTCTGCACCGGGCCCTCTGATAACCTTCTGCACTGCCCCCGTTCGGTTCGTACAGTCGACAGTTAGCATGCGTAAAACCACACGGGTGGGGAAGTGGAGCTCTGTTGCCATGGATACAGCAAACACTGAAAGGGAAGGCAAGTGTTGAAGAGGAATACGTTCCTCATGGCGAGGGCGTCACGTTTACCTTCTTGTTAAAACTGTTTCAGACTTCATGTCTCCAGGCGACTTCTCACTTTAGAACAAAGCAGGTTTTATTTATTGACTTTTGGTCGGAGCCTCAGTACACCTGTACTGCTGATGAAGAAGAATACTGCAGGTAAGATTTGTTTATTAAAATGTGAAACACAGACAGTCAAGTACGTTCTTCATCCTACACTCAGTCTTCAGATCGTCTTCATGTAGCTAACAACAGCATCCGCGGCGGTTCGTGCAGAGGGGAAGCTGAGCCAGCCGCGGTCGAAGAAGTCCATCATGCCGTGGAAACCCTTCGCCACATGCTGCCAGGTGACGGGTTTTTTCAAGTCCAGCAACCGTTTCCTGTAAAGAATCCCATCGTCCCTCAGGACGTCATACTCACAGGTGAGGATGAAGGTGGGTGGAGTCTTCTGGATGACGGCGTCGTCCGCCAATAAAGGGGAGACTTCGGGTCCCAGACCTTCTTTGATTGCGTGATACACCTCCCCGTCGTACCGCGGGGCCGGGCGCTCGGAGAAACCCCGAGCGAGGCACTCGGGGGGTAACTTGGACGGGGACAGCCATTCCTCGTAGCGTGGCCAGAGCTCAGGGGGGACGTGGTCGCCGTCCAGCACGTCTTTGCATAACGATGTGTCCCCGCCGAGGTACTGGAGGAAGTAGAACGCCATCCGGCCGTGGCACAGTAAGGGCACGGTGCGATTTTGCTGGTACGAGGGCAGGTTGAAATCTGCCATCTGCAGGGCCGGGTAGACGAGGACCTGAGCGCAGGGGGGCGGCAGATGTCCGTCCTCTCTCTTCGCCAGCCTTTGGCACAGCGCCGCCGCCAGGTTGGCTCCGGTGCCGTCGCCTCCGATTGCCACTCTGCGACGGTCCACGCCGAACTCTGCCTCGGCGACAGACAGGAAGTGACACGTGGCGGCCTCGCAGTCGTCCAGCTGGGCGGGGTACCTGTGCTCGGGGGCTAATCGGTACCTGGGTGGGGCGAGAGCGATATGTTGAATTCTGTGGTCGACAGAACACAGGAGGCGTCTGATGTTTGTGTAGAAAAGTTTAGGTACCCGACAGAAACGATGGTGGTGTCGGACTCCATGGCGACGTGTCGGCAGACTTCATCAACAGAATCTGTCGGGTTCAGCAGGACGCCGCAGTTAACAGAAGGTTCGCTGTAGCTCCTTCAAATATTTTTACCAACGCTACTAAACATTGCTCGGACGTGAGAACCAACTGGACGGTATTTTCATAAAAAACTGTCTGTAGTTATTTTTTAAAATCTTATGTCACACTCAAGCCAGTGACCTGAACATGGTATACCTGTGCTGCCCAGCACCCATCCTCCTCCGTGGAAATACACAAGACCTCTTCTCAGGCCATCACAAACAGCCGTGGGCTCATACACTCGCACCGGCACCTCAGAAAACCTCAGGTCCTTCACTCGCAGACCCACAGGAACCGGTTTTGAGCAAGTCAGGAAGCGGGCCGCGAACCACCGGACGAAGCCGACCTGATGACAGATCCCCAGACGGTGCAGGATCCGGCCCTGACAGGAGAGTAATCACAGACTCACCACAAGCGGGAGATGACAAACAAAAGTATTGTTGATGGGCAAAGTCAAATTGAAAGTTATTCTCTCTGACGTAGCGTATTTATTAAGACAGCATCAAAGAAGGGAGCGTGTGACCTTGCCTTTCTTGCACATTTGTTCAACTCGATTTCTTATCTAAAATGTCTCCAATCTGAGTTTTATCAGCTGCTGAAGGACAAAGAAAGGACGGACGTCTCCGACAAGGGAGACTGTCGACTATATTTTTTATCTTGCACAGGCAGAGACACGTTACTTTATGCTATGGAAGAAGCTCATTTAACGATAAACAAATAATCCGAACTAATACAATAACATGCGCCAACAGCTCCATAGATGCGAACTCACCACAACCGCCGTGCCGACGAACAAGCCGTGAACCGCGTGCAGTTTCCCTCGATTTGCGACCCCGGCCGGAATGTCTGAATTCATCAGCTCGGAGTACACGAGTCCAATTACCAGAAGGAGGAAGGCCGCAACAAGAGCAGCAAAGCCAATTATTAAAATCGCCCAGCCGACGTCCATGGTGCCGCGGGTCTGACTGCCGAAGGTGAGTCATTAGGAGTGAATGTTTTATCCACCTGGTCGCAGCCGTCCCCTCCCACATCCTGGTTTGTCTCAGAGACGTTCGGCCTGTTGCCCAGGAACAAATAATTATACAGCTCAGCACAGTTATGGCTGTGTAGGCAAAGTAATTGCATGTTTCCCCAAAGAAACAGCTCCGCTATGCACAGAACGTGTCTGTGTTAATGCAGCAGTTTATTTTTATGACTCGTGTTTTCACAGTACCATCTTTTCTGATATCAGTCTTTTTCTGCTTGGTTTCCTTTAGCGGTGAGGAAAGCTCAGTCCTCAGAGCGTCACGCTGTCTGGTGTCTGAGGAAAGAAACTTTCATTGCTGATCTGTAGATGGCAGTGATAGCACGAGTATCGATGAACCTCCTCAAACACGTTATTTACATTTCTGCACTCTGCTGCAGCCTGAACCCCACGACTCTGCACAATCTACATCTCCGGGCTTTTGTTTTTGCAAATCCACTAAATAGTGTTTCATTTCACTTCAGCTGGAAACACTCAGGCTTCCAGCACGTTGACTTTGGGCTCACATTGTGTAAATCCCAGAAATTTCCAAAATGAAGACAGCATCTGGAGCTGTGTTGTCTCGGAGTTTTTAGCAGTCCCTCTGAGCCCCTGGGCCTTCCTGAAGTAGCGAGCCCAGCACAAAGCGGCCATTGTGAGGCCGCTCTTTAAACCCTTCCCAGTTGCTGAAAAAGCTCCGTGTTCAGCGGTGCCCAGTAAAAATCACAGCGCCGCCGCCAAAAATGACAGACCGGCATCTTGTCTCGGGCCTCCGTCGTTCTTTAGGGAGCGTTCGTGCAGGTTTGTGTGTTTGTGTGCTTTCGCAAACTGCACAGAGAGCTGCTCCACAAATGTTACACACAGCAAACTGATGTCACGCGACACGACAATGCAGGGAGACACACACTCATGGTTTATGACATCAGCTCGGACCGCCTCGACTTCGGACGGTTTTGTTTGTGGACTTCAGAATCAGAATATTGAATCTGCAGCTGTGATGTGTCATGATGAGGTTTGAGTGTGATGGGAACTTTTTGTGTATCTGACATCTGACAGTTCGTCTCTCTGAGTACTAACAGTACTAACAGTACTTTTCTAAGTTCCTTAGTTGTGTGTTTGTTCTGTGCTTTGTTGTTTACTCGCTTATTTATTTAACTCACCTAATCGCGGGCTAAGGATTAGTTGACCCGGTCACACACACACACACACACACACACACACACACACACACACACACACAGATTCTTTCGTATAAAATATCTTTGTTGTTGATTTTGCATGAACCTGATCAGCTGTTTGTGATTGCAACACCGGTGTTATTCTGAATGTTACGTAACGAGGTGAAGTTCGAGTCAATGAAACACAGGAAGGTCGAAACCCACCTGGGGGGGGCGACCACGGGGGTGGGGGGGAACCACAGACGGAGAAAAGGGGGCGGGGAGCTGAGAGTACGCAACCGCTCAGGGCAGTCGGGGCTGCATCGAGACATTCATCCCCACTCATCCCGTCAATCAGCACCGCGCGAACCCGGGTCGGTCCACCGGTGAGAGACGCCGGGCGGAGTCGCTCATACGAGGCAGGACCGACGACCCCCCCGTAGCCCGGCTCCGCGCAGCCCGGCACCGGACTCGTGTTTGGTCTCGGCTGACAGACGTGATGAGCGATCGCTCGCTCGTTTCTCCGTGACCGTGGGCTGACATGTCCGAGCCCCTCGGAGCGACGCGGCTCTCGGCCCCGGATCGCTCGCTGTGAGCCGCGCACGCTCCCCAGGCGGACCGACGCACAGACGCGAGCCGGGTCGCGAAGCTCTCCCCCCGGAGGATCTCCGCAGGAAACGCCGCGCGGAGCGTTTGCCGAGATGGAGCTGCGGAGCGCGTGTCGCGCGTTTCTGTTCCCGGTGCAGATGTTTTACTTGGCGCTCAGAGCCGGTTTGTTCGCGCTGCTGCCGGGCCGGCGGAAGGACCTGACCGCCGAGGTCGTGCTGATCACCGGAGGGGGACGCGGCATCGGACGTCATCTGGCCAAGGAGTTCGCGAAGCAGGGCGCCAGGAAGGTGAGTCTCACCGCGGCCACTTGTTGACTGTAAGCGTGGGCTCGCGCGCGCGCGCGTGTGTGTGTGTGTGTGTGTGTGTGTGTGTGTGTGTGTGTGTGTGTGTGTGTGTGTGTGTGTGTGTGTTTATAATCATATTCACTCTGACTGTGGCTGCTGCAATGGAATACAACTCTTCAAGAGACCAGTAATCAATCTGTCTACCTGGTTGTGGTGGTTGTGGTAGTAGTAGTAGTAGTGGTAGTAGTACCCCCCCAGTCTGAAGTAACCCGGTGAATCCTGCCTTGTTTGGTGCCCCCCCCCTCAGGACTGGAGACAACCCTCAGTTTCAGTTCAAGTGTTGCACAACAACACGGGTCAACCAGAGTGCAGGAAGCTTCTGGGCTGAGGTCTGATGGAGGTCTAATGGAGGTCTGGTCACAGACTGGAGGTCCAGAACTCCATCGGACTCTTCTTCTACATGTCTAGAAAGCCTGTTACACAAAGATGTAGGCTGTGATAAAGCATTGACTGTCTGTGTGTGTGTGTGTCTGTTGTTACCCCATCATAGTTTCTTGTCATTTTTCAGCAGCCTTTTCTTCTCACTGTCATAAAAACTGCAGCATCATCACAACAAAAGTTCCCACCAGGTCCCACCAGGTCCCCTCAGGTCCCATCAGGTCCCCTCAGGTCCCACCAGGTCCCCTTAGGTCCCCCCAGGTCCCACATGAGACGCCTGTTTATGGAGGGAATCCCACTCAGCGTTGTACAGTGTGATCAGATGATGCATCCATACGAAGTAATGGGTCAGGAACATGCTGAGAAGTTTTATTATGACAGCACCATGAGTCATCAGTGTTTCCCAGCTGGACGTTAAGGTGAACTGCTGTTACATGTGTTTGATCATCATGAGAAAACAATGTTTAAACAGGAAGTAATCTCATTACATTATTATTCAGGTCATGTTTTCATCCTTCAGCCTCCATTCGGTCCTCTCAGAACCGGCCCTCTAGACTTTGGACCCCCTGTCCGAGCTGCTGTCGGTTCGGGTCGGCCTCGCCTCATGACTTCTGGGTCCGGGACACGGGCGAGCGCCCGGCGAGGCGGCGGCGCGTTCGTACACGGCAGCTCTATGTTCGATCAGCTCGGAGGGGAGTCGTCATTACAGCGGGAGAAAATGGGAGTAATTTTCCAGTAAAAAGCAGCGAGCCGCGGGTCGTAATTATCTGTACACGTGTGGCGTGCACTCACGTCTGGGCCGCGCTCTTCGGGCGCAGCTCGAACAGCTTGAAAACACGCTGAAAGCTCCGTGAAACACTAACTGCCTCCCTCCGTCTCCTCGGGGAACGAGCAAGAAGAAACCGTGGGTTTTAAAAGCTTTACTTTGCAGCTGCACAACAAAGGACGTCACCGTGCTTTTCAGCGCCCCATTGTTGGGTATTATCAAGGTGTGAAGGACTTGAAAACAACACCTGTGGTAATGTGTGGAACAATTACTCCCTGCCTAAAGACATGCTAAAAGGAAATAGGACGGCAGATCTGAATGGGGCTAACCTCCGTGAACTTGTGCTCGCCCAGTTTGAGCCCCTTTGTGATTGGCAGCCGGAGGGTTTCCCCTCGCTCAGACGTCGGACAGCGTTGATGTGGGGGTGGGGTGTGTCCGGGCTGAGCGCACTGTGAAAGGGCTTTCAGCACAATCCCAGTGAATACTCAGCGGCGGCTCGTTTCTCCAGAGACCTGTCCGAGTATCGCTCAGCAGCTCCGGGACCAGGCGCTCTCACGTGGTCGTTACATAAAGACGTCGCCGCGAGGGAGATGAACCGACGGCAGGTCGATGTGTGTTGTGCTGGAGGCGAGCAGCGCGGCGCTCCCAGCTGGGCCTTGCCCCGCGGCTGACCTTGCCGTCTCTGCAGTAATTAGACAGCGGCAGGCGACTGCCTCCTGAACTCCCGCCGCCCCCTCGGTGCGCCGCCCCTCCTCACAATGGGTGCGAAGAGGAGGGTTCGTACCCGCCCATACATTCAGACCCGAGAGACAGAGTGTCGTGTGACCGAGCCGGACGCCTCAGCCCGGCTCTGCGTCAGGCTCTTGTTTCCAGCTACGTTACCAGTGCTGACATCCAGTCTTGTTAGGCGTTAGGTGTTGGGCCCGGTCAGAGCGATCACCGGTTCATCACTCGCAGCGACGGTCAATTAAAACGTTTTCTCACATTTCTGTCCACGCAGCAATTTGGCCAAAGCTTGTTTGTTGTGACGGTGATAAGACTCTCACAGGAGAGCACAGTTTGAGTGCTGACTTTTAATGAGAGCTGTCAGCTTTGTTTGTAAGACTCAAATCCTATTAAAGGCCGTCAGTTCTTTATCAGGACCTGTCTGCCTCCACTGATTACTTAAATGGGCTTGCAAATGAAGCAAACAAAAAAATCAGTAGCAACTCAAACAAGGGCCGTTTAGAGAGGAAACCAAACACTTATTGCTCTGATCTGATAAAGGAATAAAAGCAGTTTGACAGCGCGCTGTGGCCGTCGACATGAACGCTGCCTTCAAACAAACGCAGTGATGCTGCAGCTTTTAAACATGGTGGATAACACGCCGCGTTCACCAGCGTGTTACGTTTGGCTCTTCAAAGATCGGCTTGGACCCAAAGTTCCACGAGTTACCGCGAGTCGATGGTTGAATTTGTTCAAAACAAAATGTGTTATCGTTTATTGCTGCAGATTGAAGTGGCTCAAACCCCACGAGCCACAAAGAGTAGAAGTGCGGGCAGAAAGCCGAGTGTGCTGCACGCTCACATCAGTCCGACGTGTTTCCTCACGTCAACACTGAGCGCTGTAAATCCGTCCACTGAATAGGTTTGTGTTTGCACATAAACACTGGTGTGAAACAACGGGGTTGACTCTGATGCGCACCAACAGACACACACTTTCTTTTGTGTGTGTGTCTCTCAGATACACAAGATCACTTTCCACAGGACTTTTTGCTCAAATATTAACCCTGGTCACGGGCGACCGGCCAAATCCCACGCCGGCGTCCTCGGCGCTTCACACTCGCATGGTTTTTAGACTCCCTGACCAGAAATGACAGGGCTCATCTGCCCAACAGGCCGTGTAATCTCTTTGAGAATTTGTGTTTGGGAGATGAGGAAGGCTCACCCCCTGATTTCATTACCTTTCCCTGACCCCAGAGACTGACAGATCTAATTGTCCACCCCCCCTTCATTTCCTTCATTTAGTCTCTGGGTGGATGGAGAGACGACTCGTTTGCACGGTGAAGCCCGAGGCTTTAATCTGTCTTAAACTATTTGTTGGAATGAAAATGGCCTCTCTGTTCTCTGAATGAAAACATCTCCAGGTGTTATTGCCACAAAACATTTCTCCGAACGCACGTCGGTTTACTTTGCGTCTCAGAGCCGACCTTCTCCACTTCTTTCTCACCTTTTACAATCGTCTTTTTCGTAGGTGATCTTGTGGGGCCGGACAGAGAGGTGCCTCAAAGAGACGGCCGACGAGATCTCTCTCTCAGGAACTGAATGCCATTACTTCCTGTGTGATGTGGCCAATCGGGAGGAGGTTTACAAGCAAGCCAAGGAGGTTAGAGAAAAGGTACGCCGGCTTCATATTCCTCTGATTGAACAAGGAAATGTCATTTGCACGTGGTGAAACGCAGGATGAAATATTCCCCGAGATGCCTCTCTGTGTCTTGTGAATTTGCTCCAACCTGCTCCATCTCCCATCTGGCGTATAGATTACACTTCATCTGAAATATCTGAATAAGAGCGGGGAATATCGCTGACAGCTCCGGTGCAGCACGACTGTATCATCTCATGAAAGTGGACAGAAAATGCATTGGATTTCTGGCCGGCGTTGGTTTTTTCCCTCAGTGTCGTGCTTTTTAATCTCAGGTGGGAGACGTTACGATATTAGTGAACAATGCAGCTGTGGTCCACGGCAGGAGCCTGATGGACAGCGATGATGACGCCCTTCTGAAATCTCAGCATATCAACACCATGGGACAGTTCTGGGTAAGCTCACACGCAGATGTGGGGGAATTCCTGGCAGATTATCCTTATTTTCATATTAGGACTGCAGCATCACAGCTCACCGCAGACCTGTCAGTCAGACTGCTGTTAGCGTGTCAACTGAGGTATTTTCAAATTGCCTCTCGGCCCTGAGACTTCAGAGAGATTTCTGTGGAGTTTTTATTTTGAATGCAGATCAGAAGAATATGTTAAAGCAGACACAAATGCAATTATGGTCTACGTGGAAATGGAAATTGAATCTGTGGGCCTGTTTATCTCGTCCGCTCTTCTTTTTACTCCGCTGAATGGATTTCACCTTCTATTACCCTCCTCCACCGCGGCTTTATTCCCTTTGACGCTCCTTTTGTCTCTCCTGGTCTCAGACCACGAAAGCCTTCCTGCCTCGGATGCTGGAGCTGCAGCACGGACACGTCGTATGCATAAACTCCATCCTGTCCCAGTCTCCCATCCCTGGGGCCATCGATTACTGCACTTCCAAGGCCTCGTCGCTGGCCTTCATGGAGAGCCTGACCCTGGGGCTGCTGGACTGTCCCGGCGTGGGCTGCACCACGGTGCTTCCCTTCCACACCAACACAGAGATGTTCCAGGGCATGAGAGTCAGGTGAGGGTTCGCCTGGATGCGTGTGGTTGAAGGTGCGTCCTTCTTTGACGTGAGTGAAATATCCTAATGTGTAGGGTTAAATATCTAACTACAGGCTGGGTGAATGTGAAATGTGCTCCAGATTTCTGAGGTCCCAAAGGGAACCTTTCCAACAAGTTTGGCGATCCCTGACGTTTCTTCTGTAATGAGCTTCATTCGTTCGCTGTCGGTCCGTCTGACCCTGAGTGGCGGTCCTGGGCCCTCACAGATAACCTCAGAAGCAGAACAGCATCAGGTTCAGGTCATATCAGGAGAATTTTATATGTGCAGCTCCAGTTCACAACACACATTATCTCAAGGCACTTTACAGAGAAGGGTCCAGAATTCACAAGGTGACAGAGAGAAATCCAGCAGATCCCCCATGAGCCAGAACCTGGAGTCGGTGGAGAGGAGCAACTCTTAATGAGGTTTATCTTGTGTTCCTCCTGCAGGTTCCCTCAGCTCTTTCCTCCCCTCAGACCGGAGGTTGTTGCCCAGAGGACCGTGGATGCAGTCAGAGCTGACAAGGCCTTCCTCTACCTGCCCTGGACCATGCACGCCCTGGTCATTCTGAAAAGGTAAAGTGCTCATAGCCAGATCTGACGCGGTTCACGTGAGTCTCCTTATCATCCCCGTCATTTCTTCTTCATCTTTATCTGTTTTATAGCTTCATGCCACAAGTTGCACTCGAAGCCATCCACAAGTTTTCTGGGAGCTACACCTGCATGAACACGTTCAAAGGGAGGACATGAACCTGGATTTCACACCACGCCAGAGGTAAAATGAAGGGAATATGGACCTTAAGACGTCTGGAAGTGAAGGAGGCCCCGGGATAGTGGGAAAGAAAATACGTGGGGGACATTTACAAGTGGGCCGAACACGCGGGTCGAAAGATAAAGCGTCGACCCGGTGTGTCCCGGCGTACGCGCTGCGTGGGCGCACATCTGTACAGCGTGGAGGACTTCCTGCTGTTCTCACACCGAACAGAAGCCATGCTTAGATCTGTAGCAGTAGTTATTCTGGGATTGTTTCTGTGTTTTTACACTTCTTTTTTATCCATCTTTTAATGTGTCTTTGAATCAAAACAAGGTAATAAAAGAGTTTTAGAGATCCACCGTGTTTCTTCATGCAGAACAAAAACTCGAGTCCCGCGGCAGCACCTGATTTACTTGAGGAAACGGCGTGGGGGCGGGGCGAGCCTCTGTTGTCACATATCAGTCTGAGGCTCAAAACACAGGACGGGGACTGAGCAAACTGATCCTGGATGAGTTGCAGCACCACTGTCGCCTTGGGACTGGATTCTGTTTAGGAACTAGAAATACAGTGATGTAAAAGATATTTCAAATTACCAAAGATCATAAAAAAGACAGGAAATAAACAGTCGTGTGACATTTAGAGAAATGTGCTTGTTAACTATGGTGCTGAGTCAGAAGAGGATATTGAGTTCACTCTTCTACAGTAATTGCTATGCTGCAGCAGTTAGCTCAGATTAGCACAAAGACTTGAAAGCAGGAGGAAACAGCTCGCATGTCTTTTTCTGAAGGGAACGATAATCAGCTCAAAATGGAAATGCTCTTCTCATCTAACTCTGTACAACAGGCCAAAGTTCATGTATTTCCTAAAATATTGGATTTTCCTTCCAGTGAAATATGCTTCAGGTGGCAAGATAACCTTGCACTTGTCTCCATGGCACGGTCGGATTCCTGTTCTGTTTTAGTGTAGACATCATGGTTCAGACAGAGAATACATAAAAATACGTCTTCTGGCTGAAAGTTTACTCACCGACGTGAGTGAAATACATTTTTTGAAGGTTCTTGTATTGATCAGTGTTGCCAAACTTAAATAGATTCAGTAACGTTGCTTCCTTTGATAAGCTGCTGAGTTTTGGCATCCTGCGAGCGCGTGGCGTGAGGCTTGCTTCATGTTTAAATTCACATTCAGGGTCATGTGTTACCGACACCAGAGTCATGTTTTCTTTGCCTTCAGCAGAACCTCACTTCCACCACACCACCGCCTGGTTTTCTCCAGACGTCTACGAGTTACCAGACTTGCTCCTTGCTGTAATCTGTGAGCTGTAATTTTGGGATTGGTCAACTGTGCGGCACGTGAAGACTGTTCTGACAAATAAAGATGAGACCAATAGAGAGAACCAACATATTGGAAAGAAAGTTCAGTGTTTTACAAAAACGACCGTCAGGGACCATGAGCAATAAAATAAGGGTTAAAGATGCTTCATGGCGGCGATGACAGACGGTGAATGTTTAAATCTGCCATCACCGAGCTTCATCACACGATGTCCTGACTGAAGATCTTCAAACGTACCATTCCTATGCAAAGGATCTGACAGATAACCATCTGAGTTTCTGCTTTCATGCCATGTATGATGCTCTGTGACATATTTCTGTTCTGTCCAGAATAACTTCTTAAAAGACAAGTTAAATCAGTCTTCAGCCTCTCGTACTAAACACATGAAGGGACATGGAGATCATGGAGCGCCCCAAAGGAAACCCATGACAGAGGCAGTAAAAGGTAGGGCAGGGCAGGGCCCGCCCTTTGGCTGCCAGACAAGGCTCATAAACATTCATTTGCATCCCACTGACCCATAAACGCCCTCCTGTGCGCTCACGATGGGGCCTCACGTCGCAATCGGTAGGCGACCCACGCCGGGCGGGGAGCATTGCCGAGAGCGAACCTCCTGCGCCTGCCTGTTTCTCATTCTCTCTGCGTTGCGAAAGCCAAGGGAGAAGAAGTACGATGGGACGGAGCTGGATCGAGGAGGCGCGTAGTGCACTTATTCTGGAAGAGGACGGCCAAAATGGTTTGAAATCCCACGGGGCAGGTTCAGAACAAGGTTAGCCAAATACTGAATAAATCAAAGGGCTGGGAAAGTCTTTTCCCCGCTGAAGGTGGTCGGCTCCAGGTCACCAGACACAGGTGGACCGAAGGTCTGGTCTCATGGGGACGGATCGGAGAGCGAAGCTGCCGTCACGTTCTCTTGTTCCACGGTCTTTAAACTTGCTGTAAGGAGTCAACTCCTGAATGGAATCATCACAGTTAATGTTTAACACAAACACTGTATGCTAATGCAAGTTTATCTTAAGTTTTTGTCACTGTTACCCCTCACCACACCTCCTCCATACTTTAAGAGAGCAAAAGACCTGGACGTGTTTCTCCTACATGCAGTCTGAGCATCTGTAACCCCGACACAGGGCCTTGGAAAGTGAGCCTCCAACGATCCATTAAATATATCACAGGTGCCCAGATCATTGTGCAGTGATGCTGAACGCACATAAAACCTCAGCCAGCGCAGGAACCTGTCGTTATTCAGGTCACATACGCTTACAGAGCCCGCGACTCCCAGCTCCCGCACATGTTCACTTCTTATTTCACATTTTGTCGATGTCTGAAAAATGGAGAAATCAGTGTCTGCTGCTATCCTCCAGTTTCGTAGAGCAAGTAAAAATGCAGATTGTGTTAAAGGAAAGTGTCGATAGATGACCTCTCGCTCTGCACTGACACAGTCAACACCGGCGCCATCAGAAACGGGCCGCCAGCTATTTCCCGTAATAAACCCCGTGTATCTGTGTGAACCAGCGGACGCCGCCTGCAGCAAATAGCTAAATGAGCCTGAAGCCGGGGGCGACGAGCGGAGCTCAGGTTATCCACTTTCTCTGAACAACACTGCTGGCCCTCTTGCCAGTTTGTCGCTGGCTTCATCCATCACCGGGCCAGCAGTGTGATAAAAAGGTGCGGCCCGGCCGTGACGCCTCAGTCGACCTGTCGCGCCGCGAGAGTTATTATACGCTTTGGTGTTAAAGGTCAAAGGGAAGCTCAGAGGGTGTCGGTCCTAAAAACACACTCATGTGGACACGCAGACCTTTGTAGATAAATGTAGGAAATGAGCTGCAGTCCGCGTGTATATGTACATGTGTATGTATATGTGTATGTGTCTGTGCTGCATAAGTGTTTGATTTTGAAGTAAATAACGGAGCAGCTTGCTGTTTAGAGAACGCACATCTACACGCCTCCTACATGTGGTACTACTCTGCTGGGCAGAGGTGCAGTTCTACAACACGAGGTCCGACGCTCGGGTTCTGGGGCATAACGCTCCATAGATTCTGTCATCACTGGCTAACCGCTAACTCCGCCGTGCACAGAGGAGAGCACATGGTTGTGAAGTTTCGTGGCCACAGAAGAGGTTTTCACTGTTACTGCCCTTCAGATGTGATGAAGATCAGAACGATGTCGCACAAGTGGAACAGTGGCTTGGTTACGGTAATGTGTCTTTCCGTGGCTGTTTCCAAATTTGAAATGAAAAATTTCCTGCCTGAGTAACTGAACTTATGAAGCCGCAGATCTGAAGAAGGAGATGAGGCACGACTTCAGTTCTGATCTTCCTGAGCTCCCATCTGACAAAACGATCCCTCTGGGTCAGTCGCTTACACCGCGAAGCTCCGTTTCACATGCTCTGCGTTTGAACACTGATGGCCAACAGGGAGAAAGTGGGAGGTGAGCGCTGAGGGACAAACAAAGCAAAGCAAAGCCTGCTTTTCACCGCGAGCAGAAGGCAAACACGGGTGTGGGAGGGTGAAACACAGTTCACATTGTGCGGATGGGCTCGGGATATTTATAAAGCCCACTAGGCGTCGCGTCAGGAGAGCTCGGCCGAAAAATGTTGTTCCCAGATGGACCGTTTCAGCCAGATTTATTTATTACAGAGCAGCTTCCTCGTAGATTACGCAACAGCGTCGCCGCACCAGTGAACTCCGTGGCTCAGTATCTGGTGCCAGCGGCCCGCCTCGCTCAAGGTGAACCAGACGTGGGTCAGACGGAGGCCGCCGTCCTCTCGGTGCCCTCGTCTGAAGAACGGCAGATATCTAAAGGTCGTATAACCTTTTCAACACGTGAGATGTGCAGAGACTCTCGCTGAACCAAACAGAAACCGACGGGAATAAAAATAGACGAGACGTATTTTCTGTAAAACAGCCGACAGTTAAGACACCGAAGCCCTCGATCTATCACAGGGCTATATTACACAAACAAAGGCTGCTCAGCCCACAGCCTGCATGCTAGTCATGTGACCGGCGCTGGCGGCCTCTGTGAACTACACCTGAACTTAGCTAAATGGAAACAGACCAAACACACAGTGTGCGTCAGGATGAAAGCATCTCTCCGGAGAGCTGTTACTGAGGATGTGGGTTATCGAGCAGAGCAGGAGAATCCAGAGGCATTTTTCTGAATGTTCGAGTCAGCGCGAGTCTACGCACAAGTCACGCTGCAGGAGCACGATTCTCACCTAATTCTCAGCTCTGTTGAATCGGGCGCCGCGGTCCGAGACATATGGGTCTTTCATTACCCTGATTTTTTTTCACGCGCGCTGCTTCTCTGCATCTCAGGCTGACATCACACACGGGTAAAAAAAAAGTGCAGTGTTCTCTGTAGGTGTGTTTTTCTCCTCAAACTGAAACTCAAACTAAAAACAGCAGAACCCAAACAACATTAGGCAGAAAGAGAGCGCGGGAGCAGAATGATGGAGGCCGTCCTCCCACGCGTGACACACGAGCGAACCAAAAGACGTGTTTATATTACACTTGTATGTTGTCCAAGCGCTACCAATACTGCAGAGAGCCAGAGAGACGTGAGCGATGGCCGGCCAGAGGAATAGCGTTTGTACCCTTCACACAGAAGCCGAGAAAAGTAATTGCCCGCTCAACACCTCGGAGGTGAAAGGTTGGCCGGGAACGTGGGGGGTACTCACGCAGCCCGCTGTAATTAGCTCGCAAAAGGACAAATGAGTCTCCCACCGGATCGCTTCCAGCGTGTCAGATATGGACCTTACAAGAAATGATTGTGGCCTCCTGGAGATCCTGCAGGGAAATACTTTGGGAAGAGAAGTGGCTGGGCTTTAAATTTGGTATGTGGCGTTCAGAGCTGGTTTTGCATAAGAAGTTATCTAACTCACGCAGACAAGCAGCTATTTATTCACGCAGCTTTGAGTGGCAAAGCAGTTTAAGTGGGTTTAGTGCTCTCATAACTCATTCCATAAAGTATAACTAATCTGGATGGGGGCATCTGGGGGCAATTTGGTTGAAAGGAGGAATTATATATAAAGTAATGTGCCACGCAGCTGCCCTCATGAGACGTGACTGGGCTCGGTACGCTGTGAAGCATTTCATCAAAATGATGAAAAGTACACAACAACCTGTTTTCAATTGTCACAAAGCCCAAAGTAAAAAAAGCTACAATCGTGCACAATTTTTCAGTTCGACATTTCTACCGTCTGCGGCAAACGGACAAGCCGCCGCGTACGTCTCCATCAGGCTGCGTTTGGTGTAACGATCAGAAGGATCCACCCCCTCTCCGCCGCTGCTCGGATGAGCCAGACTGGACTGAGATTGAACCGAACTGAGGAATTCCAACATCTGGCTTGTATCTACAGCTTACGGTCATTTGGATGCAGTCGATGGTTTCCAGTAGATCCACAAAGGCTGAATTGTTCTGGGTTTTGGGCCTCGTCTGCTTTGGACTCGGAGGGCGTGGTGCTCTGGCGCCTGACTGCCACAGCTGGGCCTGTCTGTCAAATCCTTATGTGACACACAGAGTTATCCCCACCGTGAGAATGGGGAGAGAGATCGGGGTGGCCGCCACATGACTGGAGGGGCTTTGATGGAACGTGAGAAAATACATTAGGTCTAAATCACCACATTGATTGCATAAAAAAAGGCTCCGGCGGGACGTTCCCCTTTTCACAGCTTTTTACTACATTAACCGAGGCATGCGTAATCATTATGCAGAATTCTTTCAGGGGCCGAGAGATGACAAACACTCGCCTCAGTCAGCTAAACCACACTCCGGTGCCTCTCCTCCCCCATCGAGGTCCCACACTACACTGCGAGTTTGACAATTGGGTTCAACACCAGGTCAAGCTCTGGGTTTGACAATGGGCCAACCAGTCTTCAATGGAAGTAAAGCAGACAGCTTTCCCACAAAGAGCTCAGTCACACAGAGGGGATTCTGGCTTAGTGGCCTCTTCTATTTGAACCACACTGACTGGAATTAAAGAAAATCTTTCTCACTGTGTTCCAGCGTAACTGCCGCTGTCGTCCGAGGCTATGGACACTATCGCTTGCCATCTCGGCTCGCTAAATCTTCTCGTGCCGAGAGCCAACTCGTTTCCCTCTTCCTTCTGCACGTTTGCGTGCATATTTTGTCTTTTATTTTGCATACGTCTCCACTGGACGAACAAACAAAACATCACCGCGCATGTCGAGTCTGTGCAACTCTTTACTCGTCTGCGTGAACGAGTCCAGGCTAAACGGGCCGATCGCGTCTTAAACATCCCGCAGGTTTTGCGAGCGCGTCTGCATCTGTGCGTTGTTTTTGATCCGGTCTTCCCGTGTGCTGGTGTTTTGCTGCGTTTGCTGCGCTGTACGGCTGGCGAGCTCCGACCGAGGGACATGGATCTTGCACACTGAGTGTGTGAACTCTGGCTGAACCCCTGGGTGTACTGTTTCAGGCACGCTCTGACAACCTCGCCCCAATGACCCGGCTCGCGACTGCACAGTTCACAGGGAGGTCCTCTGCTCACGCACAGCTACCCCCTCCTCCGGCTCCCACCTCCTCCCCCCTCTCGGTTCCCCCGCACCCGCCTCACCTCCCTCCCTCCCTCCCTCGACTTCTCTTCCTTCGCTGTGTCTTTTTCCTAACCCCTCCTGCTTTCCCTTCTCTCTCTTTATTTCTATCGTACTGTTCAAAACAGAAGGTGGACAGGCCGAATCTTTGTGCTGACGAGAGACGGGGCCTGTCAGCGGAGACAAAATGTCTTTAAATACCGTCCTTATCAGGCCTGTGGAATGAGTTCACCATGTTGATAACAACTTGTTTCTTGACACAGAAGTGCCCATCTTCATGGCAACAGGACTAATCCAGATGTAATATTGAAGATATAAAGGAACTAAAGGAACATTTATTCCATAGGTTATAAAGCTGGATGAAATTCTATAGATTAAACTACACAAAGTATATCAAGCCTCTAAAACTAGTTCCACTCGAACACTGCAGCATCAAACTGTTTTTTAACTTAACAGTTTTCAACTGTTATTTTGAGACACTGCGTAAATGAATGAGCTTAAGATATTAAGTTATACGTTGGACTCAGTGATCACATGACATGCTGTAGTAAATGGCCAGGAGATAGCAGGGCAGGTCTCAAAAGATATTTCTGTTGAGGAAAATGTTCATGTGGTTTATAATGAATCAGCACTGCTAACTACAAACTGTTCAACAGATCTGTAGTCAAAGCTGTTTGTGATAACAGATAATTGATTTGATTATTAAATATTGTCAACACGTACATTTTTAAAAATAATAACGGCGGTGGTTGTCATGCTTCTCCGAGCATGGGACAGAATCCATGACCTGATCTGGATAACATTACAATAGCTTTTCTTCAGTCAACGATTCATGGGCGATTTCCACATTGCCCTCAGTGATTTTGGTGTCGTAGCCCAGGAAATGTGATGATTCATTGTGTATTTCAGTATTTGTGTGCACTCTGACCACTGCCGGCTCGTAGCTTAAAGTGGCAGTTGTGCAGTAAGAGGAGTGAAAGGTGGGGTCATGTTTCAGGGTAATCGTGTTGAATTGGCTTCAAAAAGAATGTGGACGTGGCCGGCTACGTGGCTGCACATCCCTGCAGCTACCTGACGCGATGGCCAGTAAACGAGCACTTCGTAAATCCAGGAAGTATTCCGTCTCTGTCAGCGTGTGGCCGTCTCATAGGTCTGCAAACCTCTCTGGCCGATCACCCCACCAGTCATCTCATTAACCCCCCGCCAACCTCTCCCTAACCCCTGCTACGGGCCTTACTCTTGACATTATGGGAGGGACCACTTGTCCACTCCAAGGACCCATGCTGTGCTGCCTGCGCAAGCTGCCTGATTAGTTGGCCACCCCTGACTTGCAATTAGGTCTGTGCGTGTCCAATGATAGATTGTCTCTCATTTGTCTTTTTCAAAAGCGTTTACAGGCTTCTGCCCCAGCTGCACGGATAGCATACCCACGTGTTTGAAGTTCAGTCGTGAGCAGTTATTTCTGAAGTCAAGAGGTACTGAATGAGCAGTAAAAGGCTTTTTACGGTACATGCACAGAACTTGAAAAATCAACTGCTTTCAATTTCTTTTCTGGTCTTTGATTTCACTTTCACCGACAGTGTTCTCTCTGCGGTGCCACAGTTTAGTTCTCACATTCCAGATTCTGTGTCCGGTGAGAGCGTAACGTGAGCTTTTACAAAGGGGATGCAAGCTTTGAAAACAAACCTCCATCTGACTATCAGGTAAATATTTATTGGAGAAGGTAGCTATCTTCACCTTCCCACCCCTGGGGTGACCTCCGTTTACCCAGGGCCTGCCCCCGTCCCCCACGCCGCCCGCAGAACTCCTGCTGGAAACGGGTTTGTGTTACAGGCCGCGAGGAGCAGGCCCCTTCAGCCACCGACAGCTCCTCCGCTCTCACAGAGTCAGCGAGGGAAAGACCTGAACTTGGAATGACCCCAGCGAGCAAAGTCCCCGATGGGTTCATCCACAGGCCACGGCTCCGGTTCCCCTCACCCCTAAATTTTCCTGCTCTTCTCTTTTTTTAGACCTGTTTTTCCATCCAGACCAATACATTTTCCAGAGCAGTATCGGCCCCAGCCCCCCACCCCCGGCCCTTCCTGCCTCCCTTCCTCCCTTCCTTCCCCTCCAACACCATCAAACCCCCCCACCCCTCGCCAACAGCACCCCCTCCCATACAAAGTCACCTTGTTAACTCTTCTCTCACAAATAGGGTAGTACTTTTAAGTTTATAGCTTCAGATGCTTCCTCCTCTTTACACCTGTCATCCCAAAGTGCTGGGCGTGTGGAGACATGAGGTTTATTGTGGCCTTATCATGTGCTGAAAGAAGAAGAGAAAGAGTCTGTCACTGATTCAATGCAAAAAAACTCATTCTTAGGTAAGTAAACTTTATTTGAGTGATGTAGTTTTTAAGTATGTTGAGGATTATACATTTTACTTCTGTAAACTACTGTATCCTGCTGCTACTAATCCAGGTTGACGCAGCCAAAAACCAACATAAACCGAAACAAGAGCTAAAAGATGCTAAAAGCACTCTGAAGAGCTGCAGTATGCAGTGTCCTCTTTATTTAGGAATACTGACTTTGGCTTTAATTGTTTGTTTTATTTGGTGAATTTAACTGTAATAGAGCACTTTTGTGCTGTGGCATGCGTCCTGTCAGGGACTTAACACTTAATAGTTGTGTTTGTGCAATAGTTGTGCATTTCTACTTGTGGTGTAAACCTGTCACTTTCTCTTTCAGCCACAGAATGTGTCACCAGTTTCTTCTGACAGAGCATCTGCTTCTGTCCATTAACAAGAGCAAGGAAATATAGCATTTTATGTTCCTTTTCCTTTTTGCCAGTTTTAGGAATTCAACCAAACACTGTAAGTGGACGAGTCACTTCGTCTGATTCCCTGTCTCCAAGCCGACGTCCTGTGCAGATATTTGACATACAGAGCTTAAGTTCTTTGCTTCTACCTTCACTGCTGCAGTGGACATTTCCACTCAGCCTCTGTGCTGGCTGCGAACCAGACACCAGCGCTGCTACTACAAAGGCCTGAAGACATTCGGGGCCCTTGAGGCGATGGCAAGCCCTCCCCCATGGATTTAGCATAATAAAGTCCACAACACTCAATATCCTAACCTTAGTTGTCTACTATTTATTATACCAGTGAGGGGGCCTGATGGATTTATAGCTATTAAATGTCTCCCCGAAAATTGGATTTCTATTAAATATTATGGAGAGGGAAGACGATTTATTGGTGCAACCTTTTCATTTTTCCAGTTGAATATGTGGGTTAAAGCGTGGGTGTGAACCTGAAAGCATGTTTCTATCTGAGATTCAGTATATTTAATTCTTTTTATTTTTTGTAAGATTCATTTGAATGCAAATCAAGCCCATGTTTACCAGTCAGGATTGTATCACAGACAAGTAAACAAAAGCATGTTGCTCAAAGAGCACAGCATGGTAATTATGTACTAAGCTGTGTCTTTGGCACAAATGGTGGTTTGGCACCCCCAAGTGGTGCATTTGTATTGTTACACACTTGCTGGAGTCAGCAGGACACAGTTGAATTTGCACAGAACTGAGACACGCTCATGCTGGTGGTTTTAATTTTTCTTCTTTATTTTGATGTTCTTTTGTGAAGCCGTCTGTATATATTCACGTTAGTGTCACTTAATACACTGAGTTGTTTCATTGCAAGTCACTTAATGATCTTTTGTTCTCTTTTTTTCTATATGACGGAAAATATATCACCTTAACACACTATGAAAATGCTGTCAATAATGTTTGTGTTACTGACTCTGTGAAGGTAGGAGGAAATATTATTAATATTACATTTATGATATTTAAACATTCAAAAAGGAATGTACATGTATGGTATATTATGACCTTATGGCTTCAAGTAGAACTGTCCACATGGAAATCTGTTCACTGGTAACTGATAACAAAAGCATTATTCAAATTGGCACCATGGTAAAAAAGGTTCAACTAATTGTATCGGCTGCTCATCAATAAATTTCAAAGTGATAAAAGTAACATAAACTAAACAAATAACATGTTAAACGTAAAATTTCGGAACAGTCGATTGACAATTGACAACTGATCTGTCACTTGTTATTTACCATTCATTTCATTTCATTTTGTTTGTTAAGATAAACATGAGTGTATGACACCAGGACTCTTATCAGGCCACTGTAGTGTTAGGGTCAGTTTGTCGCTGCTGTCTTTATTTGTGTGTGTAAAGTCAGTGCCTTACTTGTGAAGGCTTTACCTGAGAGGTGAGCTGCCTTTGCCATCCTGAACATTTGGATTAGAAAGTGTGTGTGTTTTTATTATTAGTTGTAGTAGTATTTATTTTTCATACATGTTTAATTTAATGTCTTCAGGTGGCTGGAAGGGGAACTTGGTCCTCTAACCCTCCACAAACTTGCCCTGACTTCGATCCTCGACCTGTGGATTCGCTCTGTTATCTCATCGTGTCATGACGCGCTGCATCATCATTTTCAGACAACACAAGCAACAAGTAGTAAAGAAGCTGCAAATAATGATCAACGTCAATTTAGCTGCCTGTGATTTTCTTGTTGAATCCATGAAATTGCCAGAAAGCACTGAGTAGTTATTTGCATATTTGGCAGGCTTGGACGAACAAATCCAGTATTCACTTAGGTTAGGTTGGTTTAAATGTCATTCTCATTTCACAACAAGTTCAGAGGTTTCTGTCTGAGTCAGAGGAGACGAGTGAATGCGACAGGACTGAAAAATATTCTGCAGCTCTGAGACAGAAAGGGGAAAATAAAAATATCACCCAACATGTTTCTGTTCTTCAGGGTGGGATGAGACAGAAGACGCTGTCAAACAACACACCTCAAATCCAGAGAGGCAAATGACACAGTTTTCATGAGGAATATTGCTCAGTCAGAATTTCTTTGACTGTTTGTAGAGGAAGTTTTATTTTCAACATGTTAACCAGCTTTGAGTAAAGTTAAAGTCTGTTTTTCAGAGCAGCTGTTTTAACCAGACATTCATTGGCCTTCAATGTGGTTGGTGGGCAACACAGGTTCAGGTTAGACTTTTACATGTAATGTGATTAAAAACAGTTTTACAAAATGTTCTTATGTAACTTTAATTAACAGAACCTTACTATGACCTTACTCTGTTAAGTGACTTTTTTGATACTGCACTTTGACCATACTAATGAAGCAAAAGGTGAAAAATTTTTTTTTGTCAAAAAACTGCCCGAAACGTCCTAAATTGCGTTTGGTGGTGCCCCACTGGATAAAATGCATTAAAAATGCAAACCGGACGACTTTTTAGATGCGCGAGAGATATAAACCGGAAAATTTTTGATACTGCACTTTGACCATACTAATGAAGCAAAAGGTGAAAAAAATTTTTTCTAAAAAACTGCCCGAAACGTCCTAGAATTGCGTTTGGTGGTGCCCCCACTGGATAAAATGCATTAAAAATGGAAACCGGGACGACTTTTAGATGCTGAGAGATATAAACCAGAAAAATTTTGATACTGCACTTTGACCATACTAATGAAGCAAAAGGTGAAAAATTTTTTTGTCCAAAAAACTGCCCGAAACGTCCTAGAATTGCGTTTGGTGGTGCCCCCACTGGATAAAATGCGTTAAAAATGGAAACCGTGACGACTTTTCGTGCGCGAGATATAAACCGGAAAAATTTTGATACTGCACTTTGACCATACTAATGAAGCAAAAAGGTGAAAAAATTTTTTGTCCAAAAAACTGCCCGAAACGTCCTAGAATTGCGTTTGGTGGTGCCCCCACTGGATAAAATGCATTAAAAATGCAAACCGGGACGACTTTTCGTGCGCGAGATATAAACCCGGAAAATTTTTGATACTGCACTTTGACCATACTAATGAAGCAAAAGGTGAAAAATTTTTTTGTCAAAAAACTGCCCAAAACGTCCTAAATTGCGTTTGGTGGTGCCCCCATGGATAAAATGCGTTAAAAATGGAAACCGTGACGACTTTTAGTGCTTGCGAGATAGAACCGGAAAATTTTTGATACTGCACTTTGACCATACTAATGAAGCAAAAGGTGAAAAAATTTTTTGTCCAAAAAACTGCCCGAAACGTCCTAGAATTGCGTTTGGTGGTGCCCCCACTGGATATAATGCGTTAAAAATGGAAACCGTGACGACTTTTCGTGCGCGAGATATAAACCCGGAAAATTTTTGATACTGCACTTTGACCATACTAATGAAGCAAAAGGTGAAAAAAATTTTTTTTAAAAAACTGCCCGAAACATCCTAGAATTGCGTTTGGTGGTGCCCCACTGGATAAAATGCGTTAAAAATGCAAACCGGGACGACTTTTTTTAGTGCTTGCGAGATATAAACCGAAAAAAAATTTGATACTGCACTTTGACCATACTAATGAAGCAAAAGGTGAAAAAAAAAATTTTTGTCCAAAAAACTGCCCGAAACGTCCTAAAATTGCGTTTGGTGGTGCCCCCACTGGATAAAATGCATTAAAAATGCAAACCGTGACGACTTTTCAGTGCGCGAGATATAAACCGAAAAATTTTTGATACTGCACTTTGACCATACTAATGAAGCAAAAGGTGAAAAAAATTTTTTGTCAAAAAACTGCCCGAAACGTCCTAAATTGCGTTTGGTGGTGCCCCCACTGGATAAAATGCATTAAAAATGCAAACCGGAACGACTTTTAGATGCTTGAGATATAAACCGGAAAAATTTTGATACTGCACTTTGACCATACTAATGAAGCAAAAGGTGAAAAAAAAATTTTTGTCAAAAAACTGCCCGAAACGTCCTAGAATTGCGTTTGGTGGTGCCCCCACTGGATATAATGCGTTAAAAATGGAAACCGTGACGACTTTTCGTGCGCGAGATATAAACCCAGAAAAATTTTGATACTGCACTTTGACCATACTAATGAAGCAAAAGGTGAAAAAATTTTTTGTCCAAAAAACTGCCCGAAACGTCCTAGAATTGCGTTTGGTGGTGCCCCCACTGGATAAAATGCATTAAAAATGCAAACCGGGACGACTTTTCGTGTGCGAGATATAAACCCGGAAAATTTTGATATGCTGCTTTGACCATACTAATGAAAGCAAAAGGTGAAAAAAAATTTTTTGTCAAAAAACTGCCCGAAACGTCCTAGAATTGCGTTTGGTGGTGCCCCCACTGGATAAAATGCGTTAAAAATGCAAACCGTGACGACTTTTCGTGCGCGAGATATAAACCGAAAAAATTTTGATACTGCACTTTGACCATACTAATGAAGCAAAAATGAAGCAAAAAAAAATTTTTTCAAAAAAAACTGCCCGAAACGTCCTAAAATTGCGTTTGGTGGTGCCCCCACTGG
This sequence comes from Psettodes erumei, assembly GCA_016785225.1. NCBI lineage: Eukaryota > Metazoa > Chordata > Actinopteri > Pleuronectiformes > Psettodidae > Psettodes > Psettodes erumei. The sequence continues at coordinate 541 of JAFBJZ010000913.1, read as the reverse complement.
ATATAATGCGTTAAAAATGGAAACCGTGGCGACTTTTTAATGCGCGAGATAGGAACCAGAAAAATTTTGATACTGCACTTTGACCTTAGAAATGAAGCAAAAGGTGAAAAAATTTTTTTCAAAAAAACTGCCGAAAACGTCCTAAATTGCGTTTGGTGGTGCCCCCACTGGATATAATGCGTTAAAAATGGAAACCGTGGCGACTTTTAGATGCGCGAGATATAGAACCAGAAAAATTTTGATACTGCACTTTGACCATACTAATGAAGCAAAAGGTGAAAAAAAAATTTTTTGTCAAAAAACTGCCCGAAACGTCCTAAAATTGCGTTTGGTGGTGCCCCCACTGGATAAAATGCGTTAAAAATGCAAACCGGACGACGACTTTTAGATCGCGCGAGATATAAACCGGAAAAATTTTGATACTGCACTTTGACCATACTAATGAAGCAAAAGGTGAAAAATTTTTTGTCAAAAAACTGCCCGAAACGTCCTAAAATTGCGTTTGGTGGTGCCCCACTGGATAAAATGCATTAAAAATGCA